>VZDJ01000131.1:1035188-1306129 GCA_008694505.1 Cyanoderma ruficeps | reverse complement strand
GGGGGAGGAAAATATGTTTTTCCTAAAATAGTATTTTTTGCTACAGAGATTTCAAGAACTCAAATTTTGAGCAGAGTGAAACACCTCTCCTGCTTTGTTTTTCTTTGCTCTCATGACAGCAGAGAAGTTGTTTTATGCTATTAAACTGTACAAAAAATATTGTTGCTGCTACCATGTACTAACATCTACTACTTTCCTAAGAGGTGTAGTTGAGTGGGAGCTGTATTGCATGAAGTATCTTGCCTTGAAAGCTACTCTTTGCCAAGGTCAGTGTGTGTTTTGGCTGTTGATAATAAAAACTTTTTTCTTTCTTGTGGCAAGCCCAGTGGGGTTACATGCTATTTTTTATGTCCTTGCCCAGCTGAGCTGTGTACTTTGGCAGCAACTTTCCAGCCTGGCAATCTGTGTGTACCTCACATCAGCCCTTCCTAATAGTACTCTAATCTGGACCTGAGATTAGCAGGAAGAAATCCAAGGGGAGTGATAGCCAACAAATGTCACAAGGCTTGGAGAATGTGGACAATAATTCAGATGGTGACACCAGCAAGAGGACCTTGTGCCTTTTGGCTGCTGTTCAGAGAAGCAGGGATTTGTAAAAGTTTAGTTGCTACACCAAGTCACTTAATGTTTATTTTCACTGCATCTCCAGGGTTTGGGCTAAGGATAGACTGACCTGTGATTGCAGAGATCCAGGGAGGTAAGAGACCTGCTTAAGGTGCAGATCTTTTGTATTTCTGCTTGGCACAAATCAGTTAAGAGAAGGTGATGTGGCTTGTTCTGAATATCAAAGTTTAAAATACACAGAACAGAGAGGTTTAAGATAGAATGTGCCTGCTTTACATGTCTTAGTGTGATGGAGCTAAAAGCTCCAAAGCAGCTTGGTAGTGTATGCTTGATATTTCTGTCTTCCGACTGTGAGCTTTGTCTCCAAGATCATGAGATCATACAAAAGTTAAAGAGAGCAGAAATTCTTGGAAAAATAAAAAGTAACTAAGAAAAATTGAGTAATAAGTTATTTTTTCACAAATGTTACGGATAAATCCTTCCTTTTAGATGGGTCCTAAATACCTTCACTTTGGCACATAGCAATTTCCTGTTACTGCAAGAATGGAAAAGGCTTAAAAAAGAGAATAATTGGGAGGCATATTTATTTCTGTCCCTCTCTGTGGTCCATGAAGCTGTGCTAATATACTAACTTTGTGAGGTCCTGTGAGTTTTCAGGGCTGCACATTCTAGTCCCTCCAGAGGCACTGCCACCAGATGGGCTGCAGGGATTGGCATTGGATTGTTCCATGGGATTGGGCTTCCTGAGGCCTGTGAAGTCAGCACACATACCTCATTTTCAGCGTAAAAATTATTTAAACTGAGTCAACTTTAATAGGACCGGATGGGATTTCTTAGAAATAAAAAGGATTTCTTTATTTAATTTATTCCTTTTTTTTTTTAGATCATGCTAGGATGAGATTGAGGGGTGGGGGAGCCAGCATTGCAAACTTGGTGGATATATTTCTTTATCAGATAATTAAGATATTGTTAAATATATTAAAAAGTAATTAAAAACCTTTATTCTCTATAAGAACAAGGAAATTTTGAACCCTTCTTAAAGGTGAGAAGGAAGATTAAGGCAAACCTGTACACTAACTTAAATCTGGCACTGATTACAACAGGATTATTCAAGTACTTTAAACTTAATTCAGACTTTTCTCAGATGTTGAGAACCAAATCATCATTGAATTTCTTCTTTCCATTCCCTGCTTGAATGTCAGTGCACAGAGAATGTATTAGATGACATTGGTACAGTCTGACCATCCTTTTCTGATGCTGCTCTTATGTTTTATTCAGTGCTGGTTTTTTTTGAACTTCTGTAAATGTGCCTTGTCATCTCTCATCAGCTTGTCTTCTAAAAATTGGAGAAGACTGGAAGAAAAGAATTGGTCCCTTTATGTGCAAAAGGAGGAAAAGTTTTCACTGTGCCAGTGTGTGCCAGCCAAGGGGCATTTTCTATTGACATTTTATTGTCTCTTCTTTCTGGAGAAGTGTGTTTCAAAGGCTCCCAGTGCTGCGAAGCTTTCTGCTGCCTCATTATTCAGAGCTGCTGATGTGAAGAGGAAAAGTTCCTTAATGCAGCTTTTACTAACTCCAGGGAATTCTCTTTAGTTTCCTCTTCCTGCTCTTTTCCCTTTATCTGAAGAGTAAATGTTTGTGTTTCTTGGAGAACTTAGGGCAGAAAAATCTGCAGGCTGTGCTGCCTGTCTTCCACAGAAACCGAGGAGATTTTAGGGATATATTTTCCTTGCAGTTCGTGAGAAAATCTAATTTGGAAAGATGTCATTTTGATCTTCTCGTTTGGCTTCTTCCACGTATAATTATCATTTCCCTCCTGAATCCACAGTTTTGTCTTTTTTTCTCTTGTGTGGGAGGAGTAACTGCACGGCAGAAAAAAATCTATCAGGAAACCAGAACTCACCAAGAACCAAAGCAAGCACAAGAAGAAAATACTTAATTTTAACATATGCAGTTGATAATGATGAAATTGTCATACTGTAACAACAACTTTGATGAAATCAATGTATCTTACAACATATATGGTTTTCTTGCTGTTGTGCTCTTTGACTTGTGAAATGGATGTTGCTTCTGATCCCTGTTGTAGTGTGACCTAAACAATCTCAAGGAATTAAATTAAAATGGGGGGGGGAAAAAAATTTGGTGTTACTCTAAAACTCTCTAAAACACCAAGAAGGTTTTTGGTTGGCACTGCATCGTTAATTCATTACCAGCCCCTTAAATGACCATGTTTCTGATAATGGGAATAATAAAATACATGTTTACATTGTTTCTCTGGGGTATTTCAGAGATCATTAATTAAGGTGTATAAAACAAGGATTGCACAAATACAGTATTGCATTAAAAAAAACCCATTTTTAGCCGCAGGGGGGAGGGATAAACATTGCTGTGCTACTGGTGAAAGATTCTGTGAAAATGTTCTCAGGAGAAAGTTCTGCGTGCTTGTAGCTGAGTTTCAAATAAGGGAAGAGCTGATGGGGGTAGAAAAAACTGTTAATACATTTATAAGTGCAACACCGTGGTTTCTGTATTTTGTTGATACCTTCTTGCAAACTGCACCTTTAAAATCTGTCACAAAATATTACGGCTGTGTCTGTCTGATGCCAAGAAACGAGAGGGTCTGGGTCCATTTCCCATTTCCTAGTGAGCTGTGTCCTGTTTGACCAAAGCCTGCTTTCATTAGCACCTGTGTTAGCAGACTGTGTTGCCACCTCTCCACAGCAGGCCAGTTGGCAAATTCCATGAGAAGGTTGAATTTTCCAAAGCATGTGAAGAGACCCTTATAGGTGGTTTTTATTTTCTTTCATCTATTGGTCTTGGTGTTGAGGAAGCTGTTTTCTGGAAGAGCTCCTTTTCCACTTCATCCATGTTGCAGATCACCAGGATATCTCCCAGGAGTAGTTTGGCTTTATGTGTTTAGAGCTCTCAGAACTACTTGAAGTTTGAAGCTGCTGTGGGTAATTCTGGGCGTAGCATGGTGAGGAGGTCTCTTGGATTGGCACTCCCAGTTCACTGTGAGGTGTCTTCAGGTAAAAGCTGAATGAAAAGTCCTCCACCAGCACACTGACTCAGATACTAATCATGGAGTCCTACAGAGTTTCATCTTTGCTGCTCTCTTACTTTTTCTTACTTTTTTTTAGAGGTACATTTTGTAATCGCAGCATCTCCAAGACATGTTCACCCTGTCCATGCTCAGTGGGTTTCCTTCAGTTTTCCACTTTGATCAAACAGTGCATTATTCTGAAAATCCTAGCAGCTACTTTGGAGCTTTCCATTAATACCTGGCTTGCTTTCATATGGCCAGCAAAGCTTCTGGCTTAATTGGGATGCTTTTGTATGCCCTGTCAGAGTTTCTAGAGAAGAAGGCCTGCATGCTGGGCTTGAGATCCCAATGAAAAACAAAACTTGCAAACCCTTAGGATAATCTTTGCTGTTGAAAGTGGTCGAAGTGAAACCAGGAGTCTCACTGGGCACGTCAGCTCTTAAGCTTTCATTCTCTGGCCCTGAGCTATCCCACAGCCTCAGGAGGAGCAGAAGGGATCAGCCATGCGTGTAACTCCGTGTTTCTCTTGCTAGAAGCCCTAGATCAAGGATTAGAGAGGTTGGGAGCACATCCAGACAGGGGCAGTCAGACAAAGCAGTGGGAGAAGTCTACCCAGAGTGGTGAGGTGTAATGGGAGGCAGAAATATACAGAATCTGGGGAGTGCCTTTTGTCTTGCTGGCTCATATCTTAAGAATTTGTACTCTTTATAATTTTTCTACATTATACATATAAAATCTTTTTTTTATTTTTTACTGCTCCCTTTTCCTCACCCTCTCTCCAGAAGCCCACAAGCCCAAACCACATACCACAATGGATACCAAAAGTCTCCATTGCCCCTTCCCATTGCTCCAACTTTGGATCTTTGTAGGAGGAAGCACCCTCCTAGATTGTCCTCACTGGGGTTCCTTGCTTTTCCAAAGGGGGAACGAGGTGTTTGTCAGTCCATCATATCTGCAGAGTGAGAGTCACCACAAGGCAACAACCAGGCTGGACCTGCCTCAGGTGTGCTGCTGGAGCTGCCATAGTCTCTGCACCTTGTGCTGCCTCATTATTCCAGTGCCGAGGACTCCAACAGCAAATCTCTCCGTTTGTCGTGGTTCTGATTCCAGTAGAGCCAGAATTGTCTTCAACAAAACAGGGGATGGGAGGAAATTACTGGAGAGCTGGTCACAGGTGCTGATTGCCCAGCTTGCTGCAGAACAAGCCAGCTAGCAGTGTGCAATAACCAGTGTAAAATTCCCTGTGGACTTCCTGGAATTGTATAGGCTTTGGTCATGCTTCTTCCCTGCTCCTGAAGGGTTCAATCCTTCTCTGGACAGAACAACTTTGCCAGGTGCCATCAAATGCTCTAAGCCTGAATGATAGAGAAATGTGGGGAAAACAACAAAAAATAAATGCTTTTTGTTTGTATTTAGCCTGAGGTTTGAGTCAGTGATGAGGGAAAAGGCAAAGCTGTGGTCTTTCCATTGATAATGTTCTCTTTCAGATTTCAATTAAAAAAACCCCAACCTGTGGGTATCTTAAATCTTTGGGTTTAAAAATACGTGTCTATATATATGCTTTGCTATGAAATTAATGGTATAGGCACTCATATTCATCTGGTCATCCTTTTAAGACTCTTCTCAGTGGGAAATAATTCAAGCATTTTTGTCTTTCAGCTCCAACCAAGTAGGGTTCTAGACTGCACTTCTTAATGAAATCCCAATATAAGACTATTCAGGCTGCTGAGCTTGGCTTCCTATTGGAAAGAAAAATAATTGCAGTTACTTAGTTAACCTCAAATCTGTGTCTGAACACAGCAGGTAATTTTTTCCACTCTGTTAGATCTGAGATCTAAAGTGTAAAATGTCATTTTAGCTTGCTGTCACAGGACTGCTAAACTTCTTAGTGCAGTCACCACAGCTACTGTATTATCTGAACTTATCAAGACATTTCCCTCACAACATGTCAAGAGCTTCTCAGCTGAAAAGTGGTTTCCTCTGTCTTATAAGGAAGGTATGAACAAGTTCAGATATCATGGAGGGACAGAGGAAAAGGAATATTTGCCCTGTTACCGTTTGCCCTGTAGCCACTGCCATTGTGGTCTCGATGACCCAAAGATGGATGAGGCTCAAGGAAGAAAGCAGTTGGCAGATTTTTCTGTCTACAACCTAAAAATGGTTTTCTATGCATGTACTGCACAAGCAGACACATATTCCTAAGGAAAAGACTCCAGTGAAAGCCTTTGTGCTCTGGGGAATCCAGACAGACTGAACGGGTGGACTCTGTGGCCATCAGAAACTGAGAATGATAAATAAATGTGCGTATGTTTGAATCCTTACAGCTGTCTTGCTTTCTTTCAGCTTGTGTTATTCAGCCAATTATTAATTTTTTTGACTTGGTTTTGGAGCTTAATACAAACAAAACCACACATTTATAGTGATAAATCTGCACAGGAGTACAAAGCTGCTTGTATTTTGTATTTACAGCTGCCACTGGATATAGCTATGGGAAAAAGTCAAAATATAAAGGTAGCGTGGCTTGGATTTTTTTTTTTAAAGCATGGTCATTAGGAGGGCCATGTTCTTGTACATTGTTTTGACCATGTTCTTGTACATTGTCCTCAGTTTCTTCTTTTGTTGTTTTCTGTGGGATTTTGTTGGGGTTTTTTTAGGTTTTCTTATAAAACCATAGAAATGCAGTTTCATCTGATTACATTAAGACTTTGGAGCATTGTGCTTAAATATTTATCTGACAGGAGCACTGGAGGGAATGACAGTCGAAATAAAGGAAGGCGGTCTCAGGAAGGCAGTCTCTCCATCATTCCATGGCATAAATTTACTTACTAGATAATGATTGGTGATATTGATTTACTTGGATCAGTATTGCTGTTGACTCTAAATCTTGAGGGAAGACCATTCTTCTTTATGTCATGACAGGGCCTTTGTGAAGAGCGTGGTTGCTGTAATCACATAAGTATTTGCACTGCTGCTTTCAATCACCGCTTCATTTCCATTTGTTACAGAAATGTAGTCAGTTTTTAGGCACCCAGTCCTTTTTGGGGCTACTATGGGATAGTTTTCCACGAGTGCTGGAATGTGGAAATTGCTGGGGAGGTGGCAATCCTGCAGCTGCTGTCCTTCAGAGCTACTGTGCTACTTTGACTTTTCCAAAAGTGGGGCTTGAAAACAACCACCAAAACACCCAGCTACTGGTTACCCTCAAGTTGTATGTGAATACTCTTAAACTGGCTCAGCTACTGAGTCATTTAGGTTGAAAAAGACCTTACAGATCACTGGGGAGAGACACTGGAGGGTGTTGGTGGCTGCAGAGCTCAAGGAGTTTCTGCAACGTGCGAGTGGGCAGTGACCCCACCCCTGTGCTGGGCTGAGCCCCCAGAGTGGGCAGCAGGGTAGGGGAGGGGGTTTCTGCCCCTCTGCCCTGCTCAGGTGGAAAAGGACAGAAAATCTTTGTTAATACATGAGCTGCTGGGTGCTAATAAGAAGTTACCAACTGAGATGTCTAAAATAAAATAAATGTGCCAGACAAGCCTGTTATCACACAGAGTTAACTCTTGACTTCACTGAGACATCCCTTGTGCAGTGAAGGAGGGCAGAGTGGTTGGTGTGCAGTGAGTATGGCAGAGGTTTTGATTTAGGGTTTTGGGAGAGGACTGCTGGTTGTAGAGATTCTAGGAGAAACAGCAAGAGGAAAATGGCTGTGAAATGTGAATTGGGGGAATGATAAGGGGAAGGATTGCCTGCAGGAAAGCTCTGATGTAGGATGTCTGCATTTAATTAGGCTGAGGCAAAGCAAAAATCCCCTTCTAGTCCTGATCTATGCTTTGATCCTGTAACCTGCTCAATGGCTTTCCAACAGCTAGCTTTAAAAAAAAAGAAGGGAGTGGATACACATGCTGGACTATGTGATGCAGAAAGGAGCCTGCAGAAGCTGCACCTTTGAAGGCTCTGGTAGCTGCTGTTCTTACCAGGTGGATAATTAAATAGAGTTGAGACAGAATACATTGATATTTGGGCAACTGAGAAATATTTGTTCTTTAAAATCCTACATGACACACGTAGGTATGTCCTCAACACCATTGCCTCGTCTCAGCCCCAAAATGTTTACAGGCTTTTTTTTCCTTAATCTTGGAGAGAAAACATAGTGAGACTGAGCAAGACCAACAGGTTTCACTAAAAAAATCAAGAGGCTCCTCCTGCATCAGTTGTGTTGCATCAGTGACCCTTTTGTTTCATTCTGTTTTCTCTGTTTCTTCTTGGTGGTCAAACAGTTTGTACTGCTCGGGAGAGTCAGAACATCCGTGAAGCTGTGTAGGTAATACTCAAGCAATCTGGAAATTCCAGCTTTTGCCCACATCTGTCCTGGGGGCAGGTCTTTGGCCCAGCAGCCACAATTCCCAGAGGTTTCCATGTCTGTCTGCTTGTCATGTAGCATTCAGCAGTTTGCAGGATCTGGCTGTGCACGCTGCTCGTTGTCTCCAATTCTTAATTATGCTGTCACACTTGCCTGTCTCTTCAGATTTAACTGCTATAAATTAAAATGGATTGCAAAACTGGTGTGGTTTTTCAAGTCATGAAGGGTTTCCGGGAGCAATGAGTTTCTCCTTGCGTGTTGCTACTTGGGGATGCTGTTATGGATTTGATTTGCTACTGTTGGCAAACAAAAAATAATTTGAAATGTATTAGCTGGAGAAAAGTGATTTAACCTTCAGGCTTCTAACAACAACATTTATATTTGGTATAAATTGCTTGGAGCAAAATCTCTTTTGCAGAGAGGATTATCATCAGGAGTTCAGTCTGGCTGTAAATGTGCCTATCTTCGAATCGCAGGATTTTATTTCTTTACGCTGCATTAGCTTCTCTAGTGCCTGTGCAAAGGGTGGATTACAACCTTCCTTTTAATTCTGTAGCTAAATGAGAGGAGGTTTATCTTTGTTGTTGCTGTTAGGTGACGTTCAATAACTGGAAGTTCAACAAACCATGAGGAACTTTTAATTTTTCCGTAGAACAGCCATTTTATCATTGTCTTTGTTTCATTTTCTGTCATCAGTAAAATCTCACTGACTTCATGGGCTAGGCAAATCTTTCTGTGCCTGAAGACTTTGGAAAAGCATTATGTAACTTCAGTGCCTCCTTGCTGGTACTCTCTGCTTGTTTATGTCAGCAGCGCTGTTGTCACAAATGGTGTGCAGCGCTGAACTACAGCCATTTTCTGCTCTGATTCACTGTTGCTTATTACTGAAAATGCAGGAAATATTTTAAATCCAAAGGCTCAAGTCTTAAGCTAATTCATGTTAATCCTCAGTGAAACGTTGGTCATTGCAGTGGAACTTCCCTGGTCTTGAGTTTGGCCCAGAAAATGAAATCAAAGGAGCTGAGTGCCCTTCTCCTGGTGTTACTGAGGAGCCAGGAGTTAAGTCAGTATGATGTAAAACAAGGCATTATTTTGGCTATTTCTAGTATGCATGGTGTGTATTATTTTCTGATGATTAAACAAGCAATAAATCCTTTCAGGCAAAAAACACATATTAGAAATAATTGTTTTTATGTATTATAATTACTTGCGTACTTTGGAGAGTCTCTGTAATAAATCCGGGGACAAAATGTAAAAGAGAAAATAATTATATGAAGATGTATTGTTCGGGCATCCCCAGTGTTCAGTCCATTTAAAACTCATAAAATAATTAATAGACTGAAGAAGTAAGCTGCTGAGACAGAAATAGTCTGTGACCACTTTATATTGCTTTTTCCGACCTCAGCTATACAAATTCTCTGAAGCAACAGAGGAATTTTTCTTTCCCTGCATGTTCCAGGTTAATTATAACTCTTCCAGAATCCTGATTAAAGAAAACCGTCTTATGTATGATTTGGTGTTTTCACACAAGATTAAAAATTTATTTTCAGAAAGTGGCCAAGAATTATTTTGTCTTAAAGGACTCCTGCTGTCTGTAGCTTTGTTTGAAAAATTATTGCTTGTCATTAAATGTAATTTTGGTTGAAGCCGGTTCATTACATTTAATATGATGTCTGAAACACTCATCCGAACAGACCAACCCTCTTGTTTATGGAAATTACATCCCTGCATAAAATTGTATAAGAAGAAGCTCATCAAAACCAGTCTAAGTACAAGGAGATGCCAGAGATACCATTTTTGAAGCTAGTTGTACATTTATAGGCATATGGTCCTTTGCTCTTGCACAAAACTAAATCTTTTTTCATTTTATGCAGTTGAGTTGAAAAGACAGGTATCTTAACAAATAAGCTTCTGAAATGGCTGCTGTCCTGTTTGAATAGGACAGTGGTCCAAACCATTCTGAAATAGTCACCTCCTCCAGTCCACCTCCTTTGCTCCTCCTCCCTTTTGCTGTCCCTCCGGGACACCCAGCAGCTGTGGGGCCACCATGGGCAGTGGCAGTGGCAGCATTCAGTGAGGTTCAGGTCCACATTTCCCTTCCCACCACTCTGGCTCTGATAGCAGCTGACTCTGCATTACACCATTGCAACCTGGATGCAGATTTGGCATCACCGAAATACGTGAAGGATGAGGACAGTGGAGTAGTTGTTCTGTTAAATATCAGCTCAGTCGTACCTGCTGTGGGCTTTGGGAGGTTCTCCTGTACTATTCAGCTGAGGATTATGAGGGTTGTCTTTTGCAGAAGGGAAGTATTAGATTGGTAGGATTAGGGTTCCCACCTTTCCATTTGCTTGTCCTTTGGCACAAGATCATGGCTTTGTTTGTAATTCAGCGCTGTAGCTCGTCCTTTCTGTTTGATCCAGAGGAGACTGTGAGAGGCAGCAGTACCCTCAGAACAGCTTGTGCTTTTGTGTCTGCAGAGCTGCTCGGTGGGATTCCTGGCTTGTTTTTTTTTTTTATGCTCTGGCTGGAGATGAGTCAGCATCAGAGACATTTGTGCTGCTGCAAAGGTGCTGTGCTCAGTAATTCAGGTGGCATCAGTGATTCCTTTCCTGCTCCGATTAGTGCCTAAAACATCTGAGTTGCCTGTGTATACTCACTTGAACTGGGCTTCAGGAAGGCCTTGCATGGCCTTTTCTCCACAGTGACCTCCAGTCAGATTTGGAAGAGCCAAGAACCTCAGCCTGTGAAATAGTCTTTATCCTTCCCTACCTCACTAGGGGTCACCTCACTGGAACTTCTGACCATCGTTCAAATAGTTCTACCAGGCACTTAATCCCTTGTAGTTTAATTGCCTGGAAAATAGTCAGTTCTCAGTATTGCCTCTTTATTCCTTAAAATGAAAAGCCAAGGAAAGCCAAGAAAGTTTCTGCAGGAAACAATTTGAGTGTAAAAAGCCAAAAAGGTATGCCTATAGTTCTGCTCGGTTTGAAGTAGACCTCCAAAGGGTCGGGTCAGCAGGCATTACTTGGGTCACACCCTTTGACCTCAGAAATACTCTGTTCCTGAAAATTTCCATGGGTTCTTCAGTACTTTCTTTACAAAGGCCAAGCAAAATCAATAAAAACTCTTAAAAATATAACAAACCTAAGATAGTTGTACAAAATGAAAAATTCAACACCAAGTTGAAAGGAAAATACCTTAGCAATCCTGAATATAAACTGGAACCTGCCTTTGAACTTGGAATGTAATAAAAGCCTCTTTAAATTTGCTTGAACAGTAGAGATTCAGGGATCTGTCTGAACGTTCCAAATTGCAGCATTCTGGTTTTCTTGTCATGATCTCAAAACATGGTACTGTTTGTGTGCATTAAACAAATGCACCAATTTTCTTTCCTGATAATTAGCATGGTATTGGATGGGTACAAGGTTTTTCTAATTTCTTCTGATGCTCACGTAGGAAATAGAAAAATAAATGTACTTCAAAGAGACACAAATCTGCTCCCATAACAGGCACACACCATCTCATTCTTTGTGGCTTTTTGTTGTGGATGAGGCCCTGAGCAACTGGATCCAACTCTGAAATTCGCCCTACTAACTCTAGGCTGCCTAACTTGGACTGCTTTATTATGGAAAATAGAAAGGATGGGCTTTTTCTTCCCTTTTCATTTAATCCTAGAAAGATAAGCCAATAATCAAGAGTAACAGCAGATTGCCTTGGAAGTTTGTTTTTTTTCTGTGGCTGTTTGGTATTTCCATTCTCATCATACCATAATGTCTTGGGAGATTAAATTTTTTGGGTTTTTTTGAATCAGACATTCAAAATGTCTCAGACTAGATGGAGAAGAACTGTCAGTTAGGTGCATGTAGTCCTTGTCAGAAATGCTTAATGAAACATGGCTGCATGGTTAATTATAGGGACACTTCAAAGTAGTGTGATTTATTTACTCCACTATTCTAGCAGGCATTGAACATCTGGCCAAAACAAAGGAAGCCCTTTTTAGGTAACTGAAGCAGGGAACTCAAATGAAACAACATAATAAAGTGATGTCCACGTGTGGGAGCCTTTCACAGTTATTTGTGCAGTAGTCTAAAACTCTCGAGGCAAAGCAGCAATGCTTAGTGATGCAGGTTGGAAATGCTCTCTACTCCTGTGGTGTGGGAAGGAGAGTAACTCCTCTGGTAATCTCCAAGTTCCTGGTGCAAATTACTCTATAAATGTTCCATTGTTTGTGCAGTTACGATCTTCTGGATATGAATTCAAAGCAAGTATCCAGTGGCTGGAAGGGGTCCTTATATTTTATCTTTTTGTTTCCTGTTGTTCAGTGGGATTGATGTGGCCTCTGGTGACTAAGGACTTCTCTCCTTCATTTTTCTACGTTGCAGGGCACGTGTCATGCCAAATTTCTGAGGTCTTTTGTCTTCATCTGGCTAAACTACTACCTTCTTCGGGTCCTACACACCTTTCACCTGCTTCCAGGCTCTGCAAGTTCCTGTCTTCCAGTATGAGTCAGTTTTTCTGAACCAGAACAAGATGTGACATTTTGTTATAAATAAGTTAATTATCCAATAGTTCTAACTTGTTGGTTTAGCTTCCCAAGTGGCCAGCTCTTTAATAAGAACAGGTTTTTAATAGGCCTAGATGAGCCTTCTGCATTTATCTAAGTTATAATCTAGATGACATCTGAAAGTAGGCTAATAACCAAATCCACTGAGCCAGAATACCCACAGCTATTAGTTTGTAAAATAGCGTCCCTGAGAGGTTATTCTGCTTGACCCACTTTCTAAACTGGATTCTACACCTGATGATTTATCGTGGATAAAGAAATTTGGGGATTTTCATTTGTTTGATGCTGAGTACTGTGGTTCCAGGCAGCACTGGGAAAGAAAAGCAATATTTTGTTAGGCTTGACTCTTTAGTTTGTGTCTGTGAAGCTTTTGCTGAAGGAAGAGTTTTTCTGGGATACTTGAAGATCATTGGTTTGGTTCTTGAAGATGTGATTGACAGCATTTTGCTATTCTTGTTTCTTTTTGTTTCAAAATCAGTAGGTTTTTTCAAAACATTTCCTGGTATTTTTCACGAGCCTTTTCCTTGCAGTGTGCGTTTTGTGCTTGCTGTGGTGTGCCCCACTTCAAAGATGGTTGTTTTGCTTCTGTTAGGCTAATAGGGGAAGAGGGGCTTTTCTAAGAGGATTCAGTCCAGCTTTGTTTACATTTAATCAACTTAAGAGTTTGAATCAGGATGGCTGGGAACATTCAGGCCTGGAAACCATTGCATCTAATTAAGATATTTAACTGGGACACGTCATGTGGGAGCTTGGTCCATGTCAGTGGATCTCCAAAGGGGAACCTATCACATCTGCACTCCTTAGAGTGAACTGGGATGAATTCTGGACATAACAGCTCGTAAAGGGCAGTGACCTGCACGTGGCATTGCAGTTGTGCAGAGCAATGTCACTGCACTGTCTCATCCATGAAGAAGAGCTTTCTTCATGGTGTTATTCCAAGCCATGGCAACAGGAAAAGACTGAGCATGTCGATGAGTGATGGCTGACAAGGAATGCCGTAGGCACACTGGAATTGAAGTGGAAAACACAGCAGTGTTTGTGAGGCAATCTCTTTCTCCTTTGTCTTGTAGGGATAGCTGCGTATCTTCATGGCTGCCACTTCACAGTAGCAGATAAACACTGTTCTGCACTGCAGTGAGCATCTCCTGCTGGGAGCCTTGGACAGCACGAGCTGTGTCTGACCTCTGTGTGCAGCTGTGGTGTCATGTGGAGGATAAGGCTGAGCTTGATTTTTTTTTCAGCTTCTCAGATTTTTGTGCTTTATTTTCGCAATAAAGACTTCTTTAAAAAAATAATTTTTGAAATTGCCCTTGACTGAACTAATTTGAGTTGGCATAGGTGACTAAAAAGGTTATCCCAAAAGCCTTTAAAGCTTTATTTCTGCATCTTCTCAGGTACCTGCTGCAGGAAGGGACAGAACAAGAAAGCACCATGTCTTCAGTCTCAGCTTATTACAATGGGAAGACCGTACTTATCACAGGAGCTACAGGTTTCATGGGCAAAGTCCTGGTGGAAAAACTTCTGCGCTCCAGCCCTGAAGTGAAAGCAGTTTATATTCTTGTCAGGCCAAAGGCTGGACAGTCAATGCAAGAGAGAGTGGCCAACATGTTGAAATGTAAGGTAAGTTCATATGGCTTATTCTGGAATCTAATCTGAAATCCGTGTAGCAAAGGGGGGTCTGTTTTGCTCAGTTCATGAAGAGCAAAATGCTGACTTCTGCTGTAACAGCTGTGTGTTTTTGCTGTGTCTAAGACAAACAGCCAAAAGAATTGTACGTGAACAAACCTGTATATGTCTGATTTTGATGGGTGCCACAGCATTTTACACCGTAACGATGTAATCTTTTTAATTCCCTTTCTGCATGACCTCCACCCGTGTGTCCTAATCCTGTTTAGTTTGCCATCCCAGTGAGGAAATCTCTAGTGGCAAGAAGGATGTCAAAGCCCTTTGCTGTATCTAATGTAAACATTCGTGAGGAGACATTGACTTGGCCTGAGGCTCTCAAGATTCTCAAGATCCTCCACATATTAATCCAGTGGTGAGGTTGTGAACTTGCTCAGACCCCCCCAGCTATGATAAATGCCAGAGTTCAAGCTCATGCCTGATGCTAGTGTGAATTTGTACATAGCTGATGTGAAATGAGAGGAAGGGACAGATCTGGCCCCAGCAGGCAAGGAATTACTTGGAATTAATCTGAGAAACGTCAACATATTTTTATGGAGTTTTGGTCTAAAAGTTTGAACAAGACTTGACTGGAAGAATCCTCCTTCTTCTGTGGAAGTTAGAGGTAAAATAGGGGACTTTGAGACAAGCAGGTATGGCAGAAAACATGCTTTTTTTGCTTTTAATGTTTTGAGGCATTAAGCTAGGAAAATCTTATGTATATCCAAGAACATAGTTTGTTTGGTTTTAGTGTTTTTTTAACAAAGGGTAGATTGTTTTCATATTCAGGAAAATTTTTGAGTGATATAAAAGGAAACAATCACATTGGTTGCTTTTTGCAAGGCTGTCACAGAATGATTTAGGTTGAAAAAGACCCTCAAGGTCTTTTGAGTCCAACCCTTAACCTCACACTGCCAAGTCCACCCTTAGCTTTCATCACAGTGGATAATATTTTTTTATCACCAACCAACAAAATCCCAAATGTGGTGTGGTTTTGCCTTTTGTGTTTTAAAACACTTGAGGAAGTGATAAACCTAGGTATTTAGCAAGGCTTCTGTAAACTCTGTTTGCATTTTATGTATAAATACTGCTGGCTTATCTCTTCAGTTGGGCAGCACAGCTTGGAGGTGTTGTTAGCTCTAGGTGAAGTTCCCTATGGCTGTTTTATTGCTGCAGCTGTGCTGGATGTACCCATTTTTCTTCCTAGGATGTGTCACCAGTTTTAGACGTGCCAACAGCAAACACGACCCGATAACCTGTCCTTGAACCTTTTGGCAGCCTGCTCCAAACGTGTTTCAAATGAACAAAAGGAGAAGGCAGAGCTCTGAGTTAGGCTGCTAAGTTAGTTAGCCTTGAGAAGAAAAAAAACTCTCACGAGTCATCCAGGTCCTCTCAAGGAAGAAGGTGTCTTTCCATAGCTGATCATTTAAAAATTGCTCAAAAATCCTTGTCTAAGGCAGAAACCTTACTCCTCAAAGGTGTTTGCCATGTACAAATGTTGACACCCTTGGAGATTTTTTTTTTCTAGAAATGAAACTGTTAATTCCATTATATGTTAATTTAATGACAGATAAGGAGGGCAGGAAACATTATTAACATTTTTTTCTGATCTTTTCTAGTTGATCACAATCTAAATACTGCCCTTTCATTTACAGTTGTGGTTCACATCCTCCAGTTTGAGAAATCCTTGAGTTATATAATGAATAAAAATGCAGCAAAACTTTGCTGCAAATCTTCAGACAACATTCGCATTTGAAGTTTCTGCTTGTAATCTCTGATGAGATATATTGGAGTAAGCACAGGAAACTTAGGAATAAAATCATTTCTCTTATTTATTTGTACTGGTTACATGTACCTTTCCAATTTTTAAACTCTAGTAAATGATTGTTACTTTTCCCCACAAACTGCTGATTTAATGCAGAATAGTATTTGTATTTTGGTTTAGGAGAACATAACTTTATTTCTTCTTTCATATCCTACCCTGTGTAATCTTCTCTACTGACCCATGACACATCCACTTTGCAAGGAACTTTTTCTTCTCTTGCATTTAGCTTTGACGTAGCATCGTCCTCTGGATTTTCTTGTTTGCACATCCAGAAAGGAAGTGTTCCAGGAACCAAAGGAACAGAGAAGTACAGGTTGCCAACTTCTAAATATTCTAAGCAAAGAGATGAGTATTTGAGATGAAGTAAGATTAAGATCAAAGTGAAGCAGATTGGTGAGAATTAGTTGCATAATGTTTAGGTTCTTCAGGTAAGGTCCTCTGGGGACTCCTCCTTTTTGGTAGTACTTAGAAATATTTTGAAAATACTTGCCTGGAATTTTGATCCATTTACATGTATCTCTGTGAAATTTGTGTTTCTTTTGTCATTATATCTACAGGGGTTTAAACACTGAGGTGTCACTTTTGTGCCCTGTCTTGTTTACAGTATGTACATCAAATATGCTGGAAGATGACTCCATCAAAGAATAGAATTAAATAGAAGAGCAGCTGTGGGTTACAAAAGGGTGACACAGTGTAAATGGGCAAAATAACTTAGTTTGTGCTTTTCAACAGTTGGTTACTTGGAATTTTTCAACTTCTGAATCCAGCATAGAAAGCAAAATAATAGTTTGGGCAAAAATCAGAATTCTTTTACTGCATTCTGTAGGTGAATAGGCATTGAAATTTAATATAAGACTGCTTTCCTTAGGTCTAGTGGAATTAGTTTTACATGCAGGTGCATTAGTGCATTAATATTCAATGTATAATGAACAGATACTCAATTATCTCAGCATCAAATCTGAAACAAGCATGGTGACCTTGCCTATTTATGAAAGGAGATGTTCTATTTTCCAGCAGCAAGTCCCTAAGGGAATCAAGCTATTACCCTGTGCTTAATGAAATGCCATGTCTGCCTTGCACAGAGCACAGCTGTTACACAAAAAAACCCCAGATTTCAGTACTGGCTGCTGCCTGGATGTGTCTGGAGATGTGGATCATGAGGCAAAGCTTGACAGGGCTGTATAAGCGTTAGTTGAAGGGAGATGTGTGTTTATCAGGGAGGTAAGGAATTGTTTCAAGGAGCAGTTTTTGCTGTCTGATCCCTCTGTGCACAGAAATGGGCAGGAATGCTTGGAGAGGTTGTCTTGGATTCCCTGGAGAGCAGTTACTGGGCTAATGCTGAGTCACTGATTGTAGCTTTCCTGTTGTCCCTGGGAGAGGAGAGCGTTTTCCATGCCCTGCTTGCAGTCAACCAAGGCTGCTTGCTGCTGCCGGGCTGTTTCTCAGATATATTTGTTCAGTGTTTCTAATTAGAAAGTCAGACAAAGTAGGGAGTGGAAAAGGCTCTTATTAATGTCTCTGATAATTCAGGGAGAAAATGGGGAGGCTGTGAAGGAGGCTGCTGAAAATGGGGAATTGGATGTGACTGTAAAATGCTGCTGCTTTTTTCTGTGACCAACCACTGTTAACCCTTCTAGTTACGGTGGGTGCTACAGACAGAACTTCTCTCCCCTGCAAAGCTTTGTCTGGAGCTGTACATTGGGATGGGCGATGCTATCAGACACCTTTGTCTTTCCAATGTTTCCTCTTGAAGTGTGCTCTGTTTATCAGCAAACATCCAGCAAGGCCCTGTAAATTTCAGCAAATCATTCCACGTTTATCTTTCCCCCCACCTCCTATGACTGTTCTTGTCTTTGCCCCCTCACTCATCACCATAAGCAGTAAAAGCTCTCCATGCCAAACTGGTGCAGTGTCACTCCGTCTGGAACAGCATCCCTGAAATCTGCTGTGACCACTGGAGGGGGGCCTGTACTTGGATCAGGGTTAATGAGGTTTTTGGGTTGGTGGAACATGGTGGTGTTAGGTCATAAGTTGGACTCGATGATCTCAGAGATCTTTTCCAACCTGACTGATTCTCTGATTCTGGATGTGCCCCATCCCTGAAAGTGCTCAAGGCCAAGACTGAAATAATATTTTTTCTGTCTTTGAGTGTTTGAAGAACAAATGAGTTATAAAATCATAGATTCACAGAATCAGTTATCTTGGGGAAAAACTCCTACGGTCATGTAGTCCAGCTGTTAACTCAGCCCTGCCAAGTCCACCACTAAGCCATGTCCTTAAGCATCACATCTTCACGTCTTTTAAATACCCTTAGGAATGGTGACTCAACCACTCCCAGCCTGTTTCAATGCTTGATAACCCTTTTGGTGAAAAAAATTTTGTGATATTCAATCTAACCCTTCCCTGACACAACCTGAGACCATTTTCTTTCCATTCTACCACTTGTTACCCGTGAGAAGAGACTGTTAAAACCTCCTTTCAGATAGTTGTAGAGAGCCATGAGGTAACCCCTGTGCCTTCTTTTCTCCAGGCTAAACAGTCCCAGCTCTCTAAGCCGCTCCTGCTAAGACTTGTGCTCTAGACCCTTCCCAAAGGCATTTCCTACTGCAAGAAGCTATGTCCCTTATGTTACATGGCTTCTCCTTGTACTCCAGCATGACTCTCTCCCTGAAAGATCAGTGCCTGGTTCCTCAGACATGCAGTTCTGTGGTGGTATTCAGCATGGCTCCTGCTGATCCTGCCCCTTAAAAGCAGAACTTGCAGTACTGGAAGCTCTAGGAAGGGTTGTGACCTGATGGTGTGATACGTTGTCTTTTATTAAAAGAAGCAGTGCTGCTGAAACCCAGACAAGCCTTGGGGATGCCATTTGTCTCCAGGTCACAAGCTCTGCCAGATGGTACACAATTCAAACCTCAGTTTTATCACTGTCAAGGAGAGGTCACAGTGTAATACTCTGTCTTTGCAAACTGTCTCCAGTCCTTCTGTTCCTGCGGGTATTCACAGTAGTAGTCAACTCTTTTTAAAAAAATAGACTGCAGTTTTCAGTTTCTTTCAGCTGTACAAAGGTACACAGTAAGTCACAAAGGAATTAAGAATGTTTAAATGACATAAGGTTCTAAATCAAAGACAAGAACCCAGTATGATGCAAAACTGTAGAAATTAGGTGGATTGCTCTGAAATTAGTAAGTCATTGAAAGCAAAGATGCTTCTCAGTTCATTTCAATTGTGTTCATCATTCTGTGAAGAAAAATATTTCGGTGTCAAAACCTGACACATCAGTATCCTCATCTTCCACTGGAAAGAAAAACCCAGCATGAGTTAGTTTAGTCTAGTCCCACATCAACCAGGGGCCACCTGCCTGGCAGCAGCTGCCAGCTCAGCAGAGTCTTGATCCTTGCAAGGTGTGAGTACAGAAAATGTGCCTTGTAGGAAGGGTAAAGCAAGATCTTTTTGTGCAGCTCAGCTTTCTCTCTGCCTGCTTGCTCAGCTGCAACACAAGGGTTTAATGGTTTCTGTCTTCATGTCATTCTACACACATACCCCACCACCTGCAGAGAAATCTGTAAAAGCTGCCTCTCATTTTTATCTTTACTTCTTGGTTTCATGCAACTTTTCCGTGTCCTGGACTGTAATCACAATAAATCATCAGATTTCAGAAGGTTTTTTTTGTTTGTTTGTTCATTTGTCTGGGATTTTTTTCCCCCTAAAATCACTTCATGTTGTCAAGTAGATCGTGATCTAAACAGCAACACCTCCAGGAGAGAATACAGAGCCTCAAATAGAAGCATTCCAGAAAAATCCCAGTAGCCAATTGTATGCTAATGCATGTACTGCTTGTGCAGTAAAGTTTAAAAAAAGCTGAAAACAAGGGAGAATTTTCTCAGTTTCACATAACATATCTAACAAGAGACGTGCACATGTTTGAATATTAATATTCAGTTTTTCTGCTAAATCTGTAAAGATCCTGTGGTTAACAACATGCTGCTGTCTGAGACCTCTGATGGTCAGAGACCTCATTTTGTCCAAGGAATGTTATGGACAAGGTTTTTTACACAGCCAGCCCAAAACTGGGCTCTGCAGCCCAATTAACACATACACATTTGCATAGATACAAATGCACACAAGTATGCATAAGGGCACTCTCTCTCAAGCTAGCCATTTTTATTTTATTTAGTGGTGGGCATCCCAAGGGATTTGTGTGTTAGTGAAGATTCTGCAGTGAAGATTCTGTCAGCTGATAAATGACAAAATAAAAGTTAAGCCCTTGAAGCAAATGAACAGGCAGTACCTTGAGAATGATGCAATTAAAAGAACATCAACAATAAGATTTTTCTCTTGCCAGTAACAGCATAGAGGTTGCTGTTAGGCTGCGTTTGCTGCCATCTGTAAAATGAAATGCATTTTTACTGCTCCATAAGCAGTGATATTTTGGGACACTTGCAGCCTATAACTTCACAATATTTTTTCTTTAATGTGCAAGGGTGTCATACAGAAGAAAGAGGGAATCTCATAAGGGAGTTAGCAAACTAAGATTGCAGTTGAGTCACAGCTTTAAAGGATCTTCTCAACACTGCTTGAATTTACATTTATGCCTGCATACTTTCTGGTTTGCAGCCAAGGCCCAGTTCCTGGAATCAGTAGAATTTTCTCTTGGTACCTTCATTTAGCTTTGGTTGAGTATCTTGTGAAGGGTAGATTTCAAAGAGGTGATGGGCCCAAATAAGTAGTTTACGAGTTGTTCTTTTAATTCTGTGGCATTCTGATGGATTTTCTTTTTGTTCCAGATAATTACATGTATGAGTTTCATTTCCCTGCCAGTGTTTCAACTTCAGATGATAGTGATTTAAACACAGGGAAAAGTGTTCGGTACAGAGATGAAAATGCAATTAATCACTCTTCTAAATCTGGGGAACCAATACTGTCTGGTTCCAGCCTTGGAGCATAAGCAAGTTAGACAGTTTCTGAGTTTGCAAGCTGCCAAACGGAAGAAGTAATCATTTTATTGGTGCTGCTGGCCATCCACCTTTATTGGTACTGCTCTCACCCACCTCTTTTCCCATGTGATTGCATCTGAACTCAGCCTTGTGTGTCAAGTTGGAGATGGAAATGGTATCCTAATGCTGGAATTTTTTCATGTGACTAAAGGAAAGCTAACTAAAGTTAGACTCTCTAATCCACAAAATTTACTTTTATGCCAGTCGGAAATCTCTCCATCCAGAAAGTCATGCCTTTCCAGGTCTCCTTGCCAGGAGAAAACTTTCAGCATCACCACTACTGCTGTCTACACACCCTAAAGGAAAAAGTCAAGGCAGTGGGAGAGTGTTCATGAGAGGGATGGAGGAGTTCAGCATGGCATTTTTGGAGAGGGTGGGTAAGGAAGGAAGAGCGTTGAAGGGAAAAGCTCTCCTACGCGGGCTGCAGAGTTTTACATCAATAGCAGGAATCAGAGCCATTTCCCAGCAGCTTTTGCTGGCAGCAAGGCCATGGAGCAACATCATTAGAGAAGTCCTGTTGGGCATCCTTTGTAAGCCACTGATTTCTCCTGGATCCTGGTTTTGCTCAGGCGCACGGGCGAGCTGAGTTTTTAGGCAGCTGCACAGCATGCCTTGTGTTCCCATTTTTGCCAAGTGACCCGTTCACCAACAAGGCCTTCAGCAAACATGTTTTTAAACAATGTTTGTCGTTTTGCTGGAGCCTGGGACTTGGCTCTTGATGTGTGCGAGTTGGCACAATTCCTTTTTGGGCTGTTGCACTTCAGAACCGCTCTGGACAGCGGCGGAGCTGCTCGTGTACCGCAGCTCATGTGCGGGCCTGGGTTCTCTGCTTGGCACTGGGGCTGGATGGGGACAGCTGACCTCAGACAACCTCTGAGGGCCTGGAAATTGTAGTTAAGAACACAGGCTCATCTTTTTCTGGAGTGGGTTGGCAATGGAGCCAGCAGTCAGCACCCAAAGAGCAGAATTGGCTATTTGGTCATTTAACACAACGTAAAGTTAACTCACATTTTATCCTTTGTGTCTGATTTTATTCCATTCTGTCCTCAGCTTTCTTCCATTTTTTCCTTAAAGGAGGCTTTTCTGTTTTCCTAAATTAAACTCTGGCCCTCCTTACCAGTATATTTTCTTCTCTTTCTCCTTTCTTCAGACTGTGAGTGAATGATGAAGGCTCAGGCCAGTTTTGTCAGAAGACCCTGTGTAGTGGGTTGAGTGGGACACCCTGCAAAGAAATAAATTTTGTTGTGAACAGCACACACCAGGTTAAGAAGAAATCCTAAAGATAGTGGAGCAGAATCTTTAAACTTCTGTTTTTACTTCCCTCTCAAAACCTGATCCCTGGCTAGTACCTGGATAAACGAAGTAGTTGAAATACTGGGGAGAAGAGGGGGAGTACTCTGATTCTTTGGGCCTCTGAGAGAGCTCCCACTTGTGACAAAAGAGTAAATCTCGATATTCACAATCCAGAGCTTTTGGTCTTCTGGGTGTCCCACAGTTGATCCTAAAATCCATCCTCCAGAGGATCACACAGCTTAAAAATGGTCTGGAGATCACCTTTGACGGCAGTTTACTCTGGCAAATCCAACCTGCTGTTTTTACTACATTTACCAGACCCATAGGAACTGCCAAACATATTAGGGAGATTGCTTTAGAAAAACTGTGAGGTTCTGACTCGCATCATTGCATACACAAATAAAAAATGTCTGAATTATGCCGAGCCTGAAAATTGGGCTTTGGTAATTTTCTGGGGGCTCGTATTAGGCCTTTTGGTTTGTTTTTTTTTTTACAGGAGCTGGGAGCTAGAGTGTTATTAGTGTTGTAAATTAATTTTGCTTCTTGAAGCGAAACAGCTCTTCCATTCATAGTTAAATGTGAATGATGATGTGACTGTGAACAGCACAAACTGACTGCAGCCAGACTCCCAGAATGAGCTGGTGTGACTCTGCAGAGGGAAACCCTATTAATTCTGGAAACAGGGATGATTCACTGCTGCACTCTGGACTGTGGAGGTGGTTGTCCAGATCCTGCTGTTCTGGCCTGATTTGTGTTTGATCTGGAGTTGACAAAGGGAAAGGGTTGCTAGTCTAGCTAAATATATTTAAAATCAAGGCATGCTTTATTCACTCTATTGAAAAATTATCATTAGACTGATTTTTGACCCTATATATGTTTAGTTACTATGAGTTTTCACTTGTTTTCATTGAAGAAGGTTGGTGTGTCTTCAGTGGTGCATCAGTCTTGTGCTGCAGTTTGAGTCTGTTTTATCCTGAATTCAAGGAGATTGTGTTGAAGTGGGTGCCACTGAAGAGTGAACAGAAACTTGCCTTGTGTTGTTACAGTCTGAATTAAGTGTGTTTTTCCAATAATGTGTGTTTTATTATTTATATGATTGAGGTGAGAGAGAAAATTTAGAGTGATCTCCTCATACACAAAGCTTTGGGATAGTCAGTGTCTGATTGCATCAAGATTTAAAAGCAGGGACTGAGCGTGGGCTGTCCAGATGGGACTCCTGGGCTCTGCTGCAGTAGAAATAGCAAATATGAATAACAAAAACAAGCACTGACTCGTGGCTTGTTTAAAAACCAAACAAACCTTTGATACTAACTCACTATGTGTGTACTTTGGATCTCCATTATTTTGTGTTTTCTTCTGGTCTTTTTTGTCTATTCTGCTGGTTGTGTCCTTGTGCTGCCATCTCATCCTAAAAGTGGGATTTCATACCTTAGTTTAGGAACAGAGATCTCTTATTTTGGTTTTGTATCTGCAAAACACTAAAATGTGTTTTCAAGCCTTCAATCTACTGCTGAGCTTAGCAAAACAGGAGCCTGGACCTGGCTCCAAGCTGGGCATTACCGGGATTACAGTCATGTATAATACTATGGGTATTATACATCTGTATAATAAAATCTTTATACTGAACAGTCAGTATCTTCCTAGTTGGGAGGGGAAAAAATGCCTCCCACATGTTTTTTGGCAAAGAAAATACGGGTAAGAACAAGCAAAATGGACTTTTTTCTTGAATTACCTTGATTGCTTTGATAGACCTCCAACCCCAGGGCCCTAAAAAGAGGGGAAAAAGAAAATCCCCAAACTCCAAAATACTCTTCCGAAGTAACAGTTTAATCCTTTAACTACTTCAGTTTTTTATTTTTATAATTGCAAAACTAGAGCTTTAAATTACAGCAAAAATTTCTAGTCAGTTGCCAGTTATATCCATGACATTGAAAATTTCCCCTTCGGATGAAACAAGAATAAGTTATTTAGGTTCTCTTTTTTTTTTAGTGAATGCATCTCGAAAATTAGATTGTCCAGAGGGCTCTGTACTTGTCTGAAGTTTATATTAATATTTTATTTATTAAAAATGTATCAAAATCTGTAAGACACACACACACACTGTAATAATGGGTAATTACACATCCACTCAAAAGTTTCATGATATTTTCTGTAACAGCTCTCAGTCTGACCTCTTGAAGCCTTTTCTAGAAGTAGCTCACTCATTTGAGGTGTTCAGGTATAAAGCAGGCTCTGAGAACACAGTAGGGATGCAGGAGGGTAAGAAAAGGGTTTATCATTTCTTCAAGTCATAAGCTCATGTTTCAGAAGACCAGGCGAATACAACCGTGCCACTTCTGGCATTGTGCGTGTGCCCACACCCGAGGAGTTAACCACCTGAACTATCCACCCACAAATAATTTCGGCACCGGAAAGGGCATTTCCATACGAAGTGTGACAAAATTCTCAGTGTTGGAAGAGGGGAAAAAACATTTTGATGGGTAGATTTCTGCTTGAGGAGGTTGCTTGCGGAAAGGCAACAACCTGTTCCGAAAGCTGATGTGTTCCTTGTTGTGCTGTATCCGTGCCTGGAGGCACGCTGTCTCCCTGATGATTGATTCCCTGTTGGATGTGGGCAGTTCCCCAGCTGCTGGCCTTGCTTTGATCTCCAGGAAGCTGACTTTACTAGAACTCTGTGTGTGGGTATGTTTTGCAGCAAATTTCTTTGCCAGGAGGGTAAAGAGAGCATGAAGAACTATGTATTCAATTTATTTCAGAAGCCTTCAGGATTGCTACATTCAGGACAACACTTATGGCTGGAAAAAAGGGCAAATGCTTCACTCTTTGTTAGAGGGGGCAAGAGGGACAATTCAGGAAGCTGCAGACCAGGCAGTTTCACTTCCATCCCTGAAAAAGAAAATCATGGTGTGAATTTTCTTGACACATTTCTGGGTAGGAAAAGGAGATGACTTGAAGGTCAGCATGGATTTGCAAAAGAGGTGACCTAGTTGCAGCCTTCCAGTACCTGAAGGGTGCCTGCAAGAAAGATGGAGAGACTTTATTGACAAGGGTCTGGAGTGACAGGACAAGGGGAAACATTTTCAAACTGAAACAGAATAGATTTAGATTGGATATTTGAAAGAAATTCTTCCCTTTTACATTGGTGAGATCCTGGCACAGGTAGTCCAGAGAAGCTGAGGCTGCCTGTGGATTCCTGATCTTTAAAGTCACTTCCAACCTAAACCCTTTCATGATTTTATGATTTACCCTTGGTACACTTAGCTGGACCAATCTGGTCCTGTGATAAAATGATTGAGTGGATGAGGGGAAGGCCAGGAGTATCATTTACCTTGTGAAGCTTCCAGCATTGCCTCCATCAGATTGCCAACGTGCAGGTAAGGTTGTTACAGTGAAAATGAGGAAAAGAGACCTGGCTGGACATTCAGACTGCAGGGATTTAATGGTTCGTGCTTTGCCTGGAGGTCACTTAAAAGCATTTGTCTGGGACCTTATCCTGTTTAGTAGCTTAAAAAAAGAAAAAATCTCCAGGTTGTAGCGCTTTCTTTATGCCACAGGTTCTCCTGGTGACTGGCAGTGCTGTCATAAGTAATATCTAATGTAGGAAGCTGGAAAAGGGAAACAGGGCCTGGATCTCTGAGCTTCTGGGTGCTGGTATCTTTCCTAGGCTTTTTATACATCCTTTTCTGCCTCTGCTGGGCAGTGTTCATTACAAGGAAGTTTCTGTGTTCCAGAGGTCGCTCCCTAAACAAACCTTAGTGCGATAAGTTCTTCCAGCTGCCTCAGCATGTCCTGGCTGGGTGTTTTAAGTCACAGGAATTACTGCACTTGGTGATAGTGAAGTGAGTGGCTGGCAGCAAAGGGATTAAAACAGAGGCAGTGCCATTAACAGCCCTTAATATTCACCTTCACAGTACCTGGTCCTTAGGGGGGATTTCAACCACCCAGGGAGCAGGTTAGGAAGGACAAAGCCCTTCCAGCGCCTAAAGGAGGCCCGTGAGAAAGCTGAAGAAGGACTTGAGAAGATAAGAGATACATCAAAACCTCATATCGGTCCTTCAGGACAGCTGTTTAAATATCTAGATTAATCAGTTACTCCTTCTGTCAAATAAATGACAATTGTTTACCTTCTTTTAATGTGGAATAAACCAGATATGCAGCTTACAGATGCAGTGTGTGAGAAGCTCAGGCGAAATTTTGCCAGTGAGTTCGCATTTCAACAAACGTGTTTTAAATAAAATACCTACTTAGACATTTTCCTGGAGCAAGGTTCATTTGACCTATGTCAGCAGAAAGCAAGCAAGGAGCTTGTGTCTCTTGATTTTTTTTTAATCATAGAATACTAAGCTGTGAAATCTATTCCCATGCTGTGGGTAGAAGTTCTAACACCGCCACAGAATTCCATATTGTGTTGCCAGAGATACCCAGGATGTGCTCATTCATGTGGCTGCTTGTTCCAATGTGCTTTTGCCAGCTGGTTTCTCCACCAGACTTCATGCTTAAGGTGCAACTCAGCTTTCCAGGTACACTGCCCAAGTTACCCAAGTTTTTAAGAAGTTTTAAGTTTTCTTACTGTAAAATGTCAGTGTCACTTGACATGTCACATTCTCTCCACGCATGTGGTATCAGGAAAGTGATGCATCTTTTTGAGTGGTAAGGTCTAAACCCCCAACATGCCTTCTCTGAGATAGCCAGGGGTTTCCTCTGTGAAAATAGGGTCTGCTATTTTATTGTTGTCAAGGAAGTAGAAAAGCTGAGGTGATTTTTGGGGTTTTTTGTTTGGTTGGTTTGTTCAGGATATTTAGTTTGGTTTGTTTTGGGGGGGGGTATGTGTTTGTTTGGGGTTTTGTTTCGTTTTCCAGAAAGGGCAGAGAACAATAAATAAATGTACATGTAACTATTAATTCCATCAAGAGTGGTGAAACATAGAAAAACCCTGCAGAGAAAACCTGTATTGTAGATAAGAATTTGAAGGAGGAGGTGTAACATCACTGGGTGTATCCAGAAAGATGAGTGGGGAAAATACAGGCTTGCTCAAAGGACTGAGAGATAAGACTCTCTTCTTCTCCACCCTTTTTGATTCATCCATCTCCTTCATGTTGTCACCATAGATGTTCCTCAAGGAGGGATTTTTCTCTGCATGGGGCTCATGCTTTGTCCGATGAAGGAAGGACAATCAGGTTCTGATTTCTGTCTTTCCACCAGTTTAAAGTTCTAGTCCTTACCATTACATATCAATTAGCAAAATAAATGACCATCCTTTTTTTAATCTATGTAGAACAAATAGAAGATTTTAATCACTTCATAAACATCTCCCAAAATATTGCTATAGCATCTCTTCCTAGCATCAAATAGGTGGTTCTTGAAATATAATCTATTTAAAGGATTTACACTAAGAAAGGATGCACAAGAGATCAAGGCATGGAATTTCAGATGGGGGGAAAATTCCTGTATGTGAAGGCTTATATGTGCTAAAAATACATTGTGGCATGTAGATATGAGTCTCATTCTCATATTTTTAACCCATTAAACCTGATTCTTGAAAAGATGAATGTCTCCACAAATCCTGAGTACTGATTTTGCTTGTTCCTGTTTCATGGTGAGCAGAAATGCAAACTGATCAAAGGCAAAGGGCTGGGTTCTGCTGGGATGTCTAAAGGGCATCAGGATCCTGCACTGCAGCCTGAGCAGCAAAGGAATACAGAATGAACCAAGTTTGCTGAAATTCAGAATTGTTAATGCAGTGCCTGTATGATTTTGATGGAGTTTTATCAATGGAGAGTCTCTGAGCCTTTAGGGAATGGTAATTAGATTCTTTCCTGTCAGATTTTTTATGTGCACAGTACATTGAGTGAGAGGACAGTAACCATTCTTAGCAGCATGGAGACCTTGAGCTTCCATAGGGCATGAAAGCAGTAAATCATTTTGTCATCCTTCCAAAATTCTGCCCTTCAGCCCTTCCTTTTGAAGCTTGGAAGATGATCATTCTTTCTGCTCTTTCCCATCACACTTCTTCCATTTCTTTCTGACAGACAGGCTTTGCTGCCTTGGGGCCCTAGCAACCCATTTCCCCATTTTTCACTAACCCCAGAAATCTCCAGGGAAGGTTTTGGCCACAATATCAGCAATTCCAGCTGCACCTTTTGTAAGTCAGCTCTGCCCCAAATCCAGTGTGCAGCTCTACTGCTCATATCTGTTTAATGATCTGCTCGGTCCCATCTTCACATCATAGAATGGTTTGCTTTGGAAGGGACCTTCAAGCTCATCTCATTCCAGCCCTCTGGCTGGGACACCTTTCACTAAACCAGGTGATCTTAAAGGCCATTTCCCTTTAGGAAGCAAAGTCCTTTATTCCATACCCCTCTGTATATCTCTGCTGCCTCCCAGCATAATGCAGACCTCTTATTCCTGAGTGCCTGCCCTTTTCCCAGATGGGATTAACTATTTATTCTCCTTTTCTTGCGTTTTCTGTGTGCCTCTCTTCCAGTTGATAGCTGAAGTGCACTGCAGGAATATTAGCCATGCAGCCCATGGGTACTAACCAGAAAAACGCTCTGTGGTTTGGGATTTGTCCAGCTGGGAAGACTTCCCAGCAGAGCTTCCTTATATCAATGTCTTGATATGCTGAGCTAACCCCACATTGACTTTTGTCTCACTGAAGTAAGTGGTATCCATATCTCCATAATGAGAAGTTGTAGTCATAAAGATACAGATCAGTTATTGAGTTGTTGGATGGAGACAATTCTCAGTTTTTACATCAGGCAGCTGATGTGTTTCAAAGGTTATCATTTTACTGGGAGCCTCAAAAGGAAAGGTGTTGGCCTTAGATTGTTATCTTATCAAATAGGAACATATTCAACGTTTATGGCTGTGAAATATTAACCATAAATAAACAGTGGAATTTGTTGATGGACATGTTCCCATCTCCTGAGGTACACTGCAAATACATTCACATCCCTGGATGGAAGGTGTGTCATGCTGAGAGCTGAAATGCATAAAATAAATGAACCTTTGTAATGTTCGCTATCAGCTAGGTGAGTTTTGCTGCAGGCTTTAAGTGAAATGACAGCATTTTATTCCTCCAACAATTTCAGTGTTGGTTAGTACCAAAAAACTACATTGCTCTTGTGCTAGCCACGGTTTTTTCATAATAATGTAATATCTCCAGGTAGTTTAGCTGAGGAGGGAAAGGTGAGCTCTTATGGTGTCCTGGCATTCTGGTTTCAATGACATGATTGGAAAAGTTTCACCTTTATCCTCATAATCCAAAATTATGGATGTCTAAAGGGAAATTTCATGGAGTAGGTGTTGCCCTGTGGTAATCAAAGAGGCCATTCCACAAGGTTCAGCTCATAGCAGCATATGTTTATGTGTTTCCCATGCAAGCAGGGCAGGTCTTGCTCCAGTTTTGAGGTTATTAGGCCTGGGTCATCACCCAGTTATTAACAGAAAGCACAGTCTTTAATCTCTGCTCCCAGTTGCCTTAATCATTCATTACTGGGTGCATGAGCTGAAGGAATCCTGAGGGAAAGACACTGGAAATGTTGTCTGTTAAACAAAAAAAAAAAAAAACCCACAAAAACAATAGCTGCTTGAATACCTATGTTTTATGACTGAAACAGCTGAGGAGGGAGACTGGGTATTCCATGGGCATAAAGGGAATACCTCCTAGAAATTTTCTCTAATGTCTGAAGGATGTTATTAGTAGTGTCCTTAAAATGAGCCATGCCAGTCTTCTACCACTACAGTGGGTTTGGAACAGGGAGAAGAGCTGCAAAAATACTGCAGTCTGAGCTCAGGGGAATGTCCTGGGCAGAAGGGAGGGGTCCAATCTCCTTCCACCAGGGAAGAAGAAGGGAACCACCACCACAGCTGCCTGTGTTTTTTCCCTGCCAAGGCACAAAGAAAGAGCAAGCAGAAGCGCGAGTGACACCAGAAGTAGAAACAGAAGCAGTGATATATCTTTGAGTCTGCGTAACTTCATTAAGCACTGCAAGCAAGGCTTCATTTCTGCGTGCATGAAAATAGCCAGCTGCCCTCTTTTTCTCTGCAGCAATCACATTTTGTGGTAAGAAACAAAGCCAGGAAGGTTCCAGACTAAGGCACTGTTCCCAGGTCAGTGCTTGTCTGTAGGGCTGGGACTTGTTTTTTTCTCTTGTAGATACACTCCAGTGTGTTTTGCCTCGTCTTCAAAGAGCAGTGACATTGGGAATAGATTTTATGCAGTCCTCATTGTCTGTAATACTTTAATTTTAGAAAATGCAGGTATTCTAAAGGGTTATAAAATCTCACCTAGGTAATGGCACATTTGGTTAAAAACCTGTGCACATATTCCTAAATTCTTCCCTGTTTCATTTTTGTTTTCAGAATATGTTTACACTCTTGTAAATGGCAATGCAGAAGCCCATCTGTTTGTTAGGAATAAATAGTAAAATTGTAGATTATCTCTAGCAGATATTTATCAACATTGTGCAGACTGAAACATATACAAATCTGGATATCACATTTTAAATTAATTCAAATAACTTCATTTCATTTATTCTTCTTTAATCACTTTGTGTCTCTCTTTTGGGGAGGCTGTTTGGGAAATACTGATTATTTTGCATGTATTAAGGAACCCTTCCCCCTATATTAGATGGATTTCAGTAGGCAAGACCAGATGATAAAAGAAATCGAACTGATGGACTGGGAACAAAGGAAATCATGGGCTTGACAGTCAACCTGTAGCCTCCACCAATAGTAGCTGGAAATGTTTCCTAGGAAACCATGCTGAAAACCAAATTCTCTCGTGTTAAATTTTCCATTGAACTGAGAAGCCAGTTGTATGTGATATTAACTCTCCATGTGTGCCATTGTGTATTTTAAATAGCAGGGCATAACCTGAAGTAGGCACACATGGGATGTGTTTCTGTGTTCCTGCGAATCTGTGCATTGGTTTTGATTCAAAGCTGAACATTTCTCCAGTAACAGTAGGAGAAATCAGATAATTCAGGTAGAAGTCCCAACTTTCACACAAAAATACATTCTGTGGAATTACCCTTTGTTCTGGGCAGAATCAAGTGCAGAAGGAATGCACTGGTGTGTAATTTGTCAAAATAAGTGTAATGTTAGTTTTCCTGGGAGGATCCAGATTTTAGAGAACATGATGGATTCCTCATTTGGAATAAGAGCAGGGGATGACTGAACAACTCTTCTAAGACCAAACATTTTTTTGTGCTGGGGGCCCAAAGGTGTGGCTAAACTGAAGCCTTGCTTATGTCTATGATAAAAATTAACCTCCTGCTGAAGTGGGCATGAAAAAACAAGCACCAGCAATCCCAAGGCATCGCTTCCCTGCTGCTGTTCATAGCAATGGTACACATTTAACCTCATCCAGTTGTGTGTCACCCATCTATCTGCACAAAATGGATTCTGTGAAAAGCTCTGGAATAGGTGCTTTTGAGATCTGAGACTCTTCCTGTCACAGATTTGTTTTTCATGTACCATTTCAGCCCTGATCTGGGGTCTGTGCTGCATCAAAGGAGAGTTGATACAGCTGGCTGTGGGCTCATCTGTGCATTGCAGTGAAGATTCTTTGGATTTTCTTCCTTAGTTGCTATCCATCAGTTTTTTCCATTTACCAGTGTCTGCTTTGGTCACACATCACTCACTCGTTGGTCCCTCTCAGATGTGTCCTCTGAGGACAGGTTTTACTGCTTTCCTTTGGTTTAGATGAAATCCCCAGATCACCAAATGGCAATTTTTATTTCCTATCCATGTCAATTCTGCAGACCCATCAGGATTGCTACCTCTGGGCAGTTTTCCTCCAGATAAATGTTAGCTCCTGATGATTAGAATGGGTCAAAAGCAGTTCATGGTGGGTAGGAAAGGCATGGAGAGCAAAGCAGGTTTTTGTATCCTCTTTCTTAGGAAGCTTGGAGCTGGAAAGAGTGATGTTCCCAGCCTGCTGGGATGCAGGTGGCATTCTCCAGTTAACTTCACCTTTTCCCAGGGCTTTTAGGTATTTTCTGGGGCTGGCATTCCTCTGCCTTACCCATGTGCTTCTCCCTTGCTTCTCCCTGAGGGCTATCCCAGAACAGGACTGAAAAACAATGAACAATGTCAGAGGAGAGCACATGGAACCTACAAAAAACAGCAGATTTTTCCACAAGCCTGTTACCCAAGTTTTCTGCTATTCACCCCAATGACTCTTGCCTTTCTTAAAGGAAATTTCTTATTACCCAGTTACAGAGAGAGAATATTCCCAAGCCTAAATATGTGCTGTATTTTTTTTTTTTTTAAAGCACAGATCTGGCTTTGACTTAATGCCAAAATGTTGATGTTAATTTGACCCTCAAAAGGCAGCTCTCAGGGAAGAAGCACTTGGTTAAGGAAGGCATATTGCTTCCTAAAGAGCTTTAAAATAGCTCAGTTCTCCTTCCACTTGTGTGACCTTGGGTAAAAGTCACTTCAAATCTATGTGACTGTTTCTTCCTGTGAAAAATTGTGTGGCTCTTCTTTATAAAGAACTTACAGATGAAGAAGACTATGTAATAGGTATTAATGGAATATTTAATTTAAAAAAAAACCTATTTGAAATCCAAAATACATGTCTGGAGACCTTTATAGTTACCCTTCTCTCCCTTCTGCCTAATACCTCATCTGGAGGTTGAGGGACAGTTAATCAGTGTCATTCCCTGGTCACTTGATACAACTTGGAGACCATCCTCTTTCAGTTTGCTTTCCATGTGCACCCGTGGAAGCAGTGAGTTCCTTGGAGTGCTGCTCTCTAGGAAAGCAGTCAGCTTTGTGTGCTTGCCTGCAGATTGTTCAGGTACTGATAGATGTTCAAATCCCTGGCATCAAGGGAATCAGCAGAACATGAAACCAGAGTGGTGAGAGACATCTGTGCTAAAAATAAATAAACCCGAAGTAAGATAAGCTCAGTGTCCAGGAAAGGCAACGTTCTGTGAGAGTAATTCAGCACTGAAGAAGGAAAGAGTATTTGACTAAATAATAGCTAGATTTTTAACTTAATTATGTATGATATTTAGTCAGTGAAATGAGGCTTTAAGCTGTACTAACCATTTGTATGGCTAAAAATACATATTTTAATATATATAAAAGATAATGTTGTAAATGAAACACTTAAACCACTCCCTTTCTTCTATAAACCAAGCTGATACCTGGCTAGGAGGATGTAATTTGCTGAATTACCTCTTTCTTTGAAACATTTCTTGCAGCTCTTGTCACATGGCGGCTCAAATCAAATACATCTTTGCTCTGCTCCTGCGTGGTAGTTCTTGTGCCCCTGGATAATTTTTCTGCCTACACCTGCTTTTGTGCTTCCATCCTCTGACGGGAGCTGCATTTAATTAACTCACCAGTCCTTTTCCCTTCTTTTCATCAGTTTTTATTCAGCCAGCAAGGCTAGATGGATTCCAGCTCCAAAGGCACAGCCAAGCCCGTGCACTGGGAAGGTGCCAGGACTTCTGAGCTGCAGCACTGAAAAGAGGAAGTGGCAAGAAATGCCATTTTTGTTCTGAAAAGATCGATGTTTTGTTACAAGAGATTTTCTCTGAGGCCAGCAGCACACTTCCAGGGAGTTGGTTCAGCAGGTCACTTTAGGGACTGAGGGAAAATGTTGTGTAGGTGAGGTGGAAGTGCTGTCTTTAACCTGAAACCAGTAATTCCCTTTCTCAGTCCTTCCCAGGAGAGAGTCTTTCCTGTGGAAGGCAAGGCATGTATTTACTTGCTCTCTCCTCCACTGCAGTTTGGCAATTTGGCTTCTTGCTTGAGTGACAGAAGCAAAGGTGCACTTGATCCTGATCCTGGTCTTGGAATGCTTGGCATAGGCACAGTCCAGCTTCTGCCTGTCGGCGTCCTGCACTTGGGATAAGGCTCCCCCTTCATTGCTGTTATTTGGCAGATGTCATGGATTTGATGTGAGGTGGTACCTTCATAATAGATCTGTTAGCTCGTTCAGTTTAATCTGATTAAACTCTCCCATTCACCTTCTTAGGTAAGGTAGATGGGATGAGTCAGAGTCAGAAAGATTAGGAGACTTCTGCATGATCATGAAAAGGTTGAAGGCTGAGGAAGGAGTTTGAGGAGCCTCACCCCCAACTCACACATAAACACACTCCATGAAATCGGGGCCCAGCCTGTTGGAGGGGAAGAAGGGCTGCCACGATATCATCCAGTCATTCCCCATTCCCAATTCTTGGACAGGTCTTGACCTTTTGGTACTGTAGCAAGAGTGGGAGGGAAGGGGTAGAAAAGTTCACTTACCCTCCAGAGTCAGTCCTTGAGCAACCAGCATTGCTTTATAATAATGATGAACAAAGTTACAAGTTCGTGTGTTGTCTCCCTGGGGACTCATGTCACCCAGCTTGTTACAGCCGTTTCTTTCCTAATAGAAGAAACTGGTTGTAGGCGTAATTCTGCCGTGCTGTGTGGGAGGGAAATCTTGGGGAACAGATGGTTCTTGGTGAACAGACTCCAGTGACTAAGACCGACTCTCAAAAAAGAATTAATCTATCAAGCTGATTTGCTGATGAACAGAAATAGGGAAAATAACCATAATACAAATGCAAAAATGAACGATGAAGCAAGGCTGCCAGTTGTATGTTTGACAGCGGTATTTCTCCCTGGTAAAGAAATTGCTTTTCAATAGCTTTCTTATGGAAGGGATTCTCTAAGCTGTTTCTTTTTCAAATGCTAATGTAGTTATCATTGAGCACAAGAGGGCAGAAAACCAGACACTCAGAATGAAAAAAAAAGGAATTCTGCACTAGGAGAAACTTTGCATCCACACACTTGTGTCTGCCTACTTGAAGGTGGAAACCATTAATGATGGTTAACCCATCAATATGTACAGCTGGAAAGGACAAATGCTTCACTTAAGCTCATTTCAGTGTTGATAAAAGCTCACTTGTCCATGAAAGGTCATGGTTTAATTATTGGCACTGATAAAATCTTTCATGACCAACAGTGAACAATTTCTGAGCGGGTGGATTAAAGTCTCTCCCCATGAAACAGGTTTTCCTCCACCAAAGAAGTACCCAGGGCTGTGGGCTACTGCTCAGTTGTGACTAATCTCTTAAGAGCTCCTTGTCAGCCATTTGATACGCTGACGTTTCATTGTCAGGGTGTTTAACAATCCCACCAGCTGGGAGTTAACATCTCAGTTTTACCAGCATGACATCTGAAAGTGGTTCAATGGAGTGGCCTTTTCTTACATGGTAGTATTTCTTCAGGACTTCTTTCATTGCTTTATTGATTGAAATGCAGTTTTAGGTCTGTTAGGCCTGCAGACCCAGCACAGTTCAGGGGAGATTCTTTAGAAATCCATATCTATGGCAAAAGTTTCAGTTTCAGGCTGATTGCAATGTATTAGGGAATTCCCAACCTCTCATGTTAACCAGTAGTCCAGGATACTCTGCTGCTGCTACTAAAAATGTATCAGACAAGGCAGAGTTTCACTTGGGTTTAATAGAAGCAATGCTAAGCAGTCTGAGACTTAAATTCTCTTTCCCTTTGGCATTACAGTAAAAATGTCCATTTTTAAAATAAATTACTGTACATGCTCTAAACCATTCTTAGCTACAATAACTGATATTAAACTGCAGAGCTAAGGGCTATCCAGCACAAAACATCCTGCAGCAATGTTTCAGAAATTCAATCTGTCCTGGTAAAATCATACCTAAACTGGCAAGGTCTTTTGAGCTACTTGCAAGGAAATTCAGATTTCCATGGCTGCAATGCTGAAGGTAGATTAGCATCCTTTTGGAATCAGGCTTTAATCTTGGAGATGATCTCCATGAGCTGCTGTTTCTATAGTGGCATATCACTGATCTTCATATTCTATAGGATACAGACAGCCCCTGCATTGTCAGTGTTGTATATTAGTTGTTATTTCTCTTGATTCAGAGAGTGATGATCAGATATTATTATATAAATGGAGCCTTTTCAGGAGATGCTTTTTAGGCATGTGGGAGGGAAGGAAACACAGTGTTTTGGAGAGTCATCTCTTCCAGTGTGAAAGGGAAGAAGATATTCTTGGTTTGGTACATTTTTACTCCATCTGAATTAGACAAAATTGAAATGCTCTGAGTGATGAATTGGGCAAATGATGGGGAGATAATAGTTGTGCCGTTATCCCTGAGAGAAGATGCCAAAATGGAATGCCTTTCATTTCAAAGGGGTGAGTTGCCATAAAATGTTCCACATAAGGAAAAAATTGCATGGATTAGGATTTTCCTCGTGTTTTCCTCATAGTTCTGCTGGCCTGGTGAGCTGACTCCTTTTTGCTGTGAAAATGAGCCTGAAAGCAGCATATCTCTGCTGTTAGAGCAGTCTGTATGTGAGATACTTGGCCATTAACTGGGATACTGCTGGAAAATACAAAACACACGTTCACCACTGGGGCACGTGCCATCTCAGAGGTCATTTTCTGCAGCTGCAGCACAGCAGTTATTTCTCTTTTCCTGTTTTGGGGCCCCATACAGCTGCTCAGGGGACCCCAGCTCTTGGGTGGTACAAGGGGTCCCAGAGAGGTGGAGATTCAGTGGTACAGCAACGCCAAAAAAGAGTTCTGCAAAAGAAAAGCACAGAGGGAGGTGGAGGGCCAGTAGAGTACAAAAAGTCCCCCCATTGCAATTATGACTTCAGTGGTGAAGATCTTTTCATGCTGTCGTGATTCCCTCAGGCTGACAGGGATGACACTACAAAACAATCCCAGAATCTCTCTTAGATCAAAACACACCGGTGGGCTTGTCATTTTCCTGTACAAGTGTGAGAAACAGAAATGTCATGAGCTGAGCACAGAAAATCTGAAAACACCAAGATTGGCGTTTTCTCGTTCTGTTACAAGTGCTCTGGAATTACAGGTGTGATTTGGTGGGAGGATGGAGACAGAGACTTGGCTGGGTGTGAGGCTGAGCATCCATCTGGAGGTGGGTTGAAGGCTGTCCCTGTTGATTGAAGGATAGAGCTGGTCTTTCAGGCTGGTGGGCCAAAGCAGGTGGCCATACATTACCTTATCAGCCTGGCTCTCCACTTCAGGGTCCAGGCTTGGGACATAACCTGGATTAAGAGATTATGATGATATTAAATTAAGGAATATACTCCTAAGGGACTAATAAAGCAATTAAATGATAACTAATGTAAAAGCACACACAACTATAAAGCCACTAATTATCATTATATTTAATGATATGAGCTATGAATCACATCCAACTTCTGTTGAGTTGTAACTCTATCCCCCTCACCGCTTCAAGTCTTTCTGCACTGTCTCACACCAGGTCTTTTCAGATGAATACATGACGGAAGCTCCAGCAGATTATCCACTAGAGGTCTTTTTGACATCACTGTGGACTTGAATTCATCACCAGTTGCAGGTGTCCACACTCCAGGAAAAAAAAAATATATTGTACCTGATTTTATATCTTCTGTTTTCTATTCTTGGATATTTGGTTTTTGGACTACACTTGGACTTCACTTTCTCTGTCCAGACTCCTCTCAAATAGACAGTCTGTCCCCAGTTACTTTTTCTCCTAGTTGGTCCCATTACTGCTGTCTGACTCAAGTTTGGTGGGTTATTTCAGTGCTGTTACTCAGGCAGTCTTGATTTGTATAGTTTTACTTACATGGTTGCCTGGGTACAGGTGACTTTGAAGACTTGGCACCACAAAACTCCCCTGCTATCATCCAGTTCATGCTGGCATCGTATTGCTTACTGTATTCACTCCCTAAGACAATTTTATTTTAGTCTTGATTCTTCTACCTAATTCTAATTAAGCACAAGCAGCTTCTCCTCTTGTGCGTGGCCTGCATAATACAGCCCCAGAGTAACCCATTTACCACACTCTGGTTTTGTGCTCCTGCAGCTCGTTGTCCTTGAGCTGTTTGAATTGCTTTCCTCATTCTCAGGAGAAGTATTTCTTGGTGCTCCATCAGGACCTCCTGCATACACTGTGGTAGCTGTACTGTATGCCCTAGAGATCCCAGCTTTACAACCACGTAGTTTGGGGCAGACCTTTAAGTATTGAGTTGGGTTTTTTCCCCCCCCAGGAATCTGGAAAACCAATGGGCTGCCTCTACCAACTGTAGCAGGAGAGGTGGAGAAATTACCTGTACTTCTCTCAGTTAAATGCATAGTTGGGATATATAGTATAGCCTCATGCAAGTAGTATTTGCAAACATTGTGTATTTCCTTCTTGTGTGGGGTGAGAGGTGCATTTCAGTACCTCAGGATGGTTGGTTGGGGTATTTTTCTGTTTGTTTCTGCTCCACTCCTTCTGCCAGAGTTTTTTCACCAGTAGATTAAAGCATTAAAGGAATTTATAACCTCATGGGACCACAGCCAAGGACACAGGCTCGTTACTGGTAATCCCTGCTCAGACGGATGGGGAGGCTTTTGTGTACAAACAGCTTTTTGTTGTTCATAGAATCATAGAATCATAGAATATCCTGAGTAGGAAAGGGCCCACAGTGATCATCAAATCCAACTCCGGGCCCTGCACAGTTTAACCTGGTGGGAAACCAAAGTTTAACTCTGATGACACGTGGTCAAGTGATTTGTTACACCTGAAGCATAATTAGCCCAAGTGTTCACTTTTCTGCCTTGTGTGAACTGGGTAACATAAAATTAATTGGTGCAGTCTAGAGCTGGAAGCTAAAGGCAGTGAGCATGAATTCCAGTTCAGTTTACGTGGATTATCCTCTTTGGTCTCCCTTGGAAGCAGTATGAGTTGAAAATACACTTGCAGAGAAAAGTAACTTTTCTTTTGACAAATGTATTGAAAAATGCATGTCAGTGTGAACGATGTCTTGAGCCACAAATCCTATGCTCAGAAAGTTTTAACATGCTGGCTTTAGCTGGAAGAATTAGTAGAGTGCCAGAGATGATAAGTTAGGCTTGCTGATTACCCTTCAGTAGTCTCTGAGGTGCCAGAGCAAACTAAAACCTGAGCCTGGCTTAAGGACACTAGATCTGGCTTTCTTGATCCTGTTTAAAATGTATGTGTGTTTCTTTCCATGCTAAAATATCTGGATTTCTCTATTGTTAAAAAAAAAATTAAAACTACCAAAACAAAACCCAGACAAAGTCCTACCTGGCTGCAGACAAAACTCATCTTTCCCTGCCTTAAGGAGGAACAGTCTTGCCGGGTGTGTGAAACGTCATCTGACTTGTCTTTTACCATCAGGCCTGTCAGAACATTCTAGTGGGGTGCAACTGCACTGGCAGGAGAGGGAGAAACACTTCAGAGGGTGTAGCTGAGCCATCTGTGGCAACGCTGTGATCTTTGTATGGGGAAGTGAGCGACATCTGCTCCTGGCAGACGTGTTACTATCGCAGGCTGACGGGAAATGGCCCTCCTGACAACAGGTATCTTTGTTGTGAAACAAGACAACACCTCCTGCTTGATGAGACCCAAGCGACTGGGAAAGGGAGTCTGCGTGCCAGAAGGTTGCTACAGACTTCCTGGGACAACTCTGCCTTTTCCTTACATCCGGATAATTTGACAAAGTTCAGTGGAATTGATTTTTTTTAATAACCTTTTGTTTTGTTTTGTTTTTACCCGTGGCCAGGAATTGGTGAATTTTAAGAATGTTCGTTATGGGCAGAACTAACTGAGCCAAGCATTGTTAAAAAGAAGTCCGTATTTTGAATAACATGCAAAGATTTTGGATTCAGAGAGAAGGTTTGAGCTGTGATTTCAGAGGGGCTTCTGCAACTATATCCAAAAGGTTTCTATGGATTCTTCTGAGGACTGGCCATAATGAGAAGCATTGGTTGCAGTTTGTCTCCAGTAGCAGGGGTACTTGCAGAGCCAGGCTGTGCTGTAAGTAGCTGACTCTATTTGGACAGATGGTTCTGTCTTCTTAAAGAAGTTTTAATTTCCCTAAGCTGAAGGCTCCTTGGATGGAAATCAAGGATTACTTGTAACTCTCTTACTTCCTTGCTTACTTGGAATAGTGACACTACAGAAAATCGGTTTACAATGATTAAGACATCCTTTCTTAGATGTTTTCTTAGAATATCAACTGTTTCCTTCTTCACTGGGTTGGTCTCTTGTTCACAAGGGCCCTCACTTCTAGTAGTATCCCTGCTCTTCCTATCAGTCTTCTAAATTGCATTAGCTTCTGATAATCTCTCAGGGATTTTCCTGTTTGTTTTCTCACTTTGTGTGCTGCCTGCAGCCTGACTGTGGGAATATGGTCCTAGTTAAGTGATAGGAAGGAAAAAAGGCAGGTATTTTAACAGGCTGGGATAGTCCAACTTAGGGCTTTTCTTTTAAGCACCACTCAGAAAATTACGTTGTCATGATGAGGATAACAAAAATATGTGTGAGATGACATAAGAAGGCCAGAATATTTGTGTCAGATGTGAGCACAAAAGGAAAATGCTGAAATGAGAAATTGTCCTAGGTAAATCACAAAATCATTGAATAGTTTAGGTTGGAAGGGGCCATAAAAATCATCCAATTCCACTCCCTGCCATAGGCAGGGACACCTCCCACTTTACCAGCTTGCTCCAAGCTCTGTCCAGCCTGGCCTGGAACATTTCCAGGGATGGGGCAGCCACAGCTGCTCTGGACAACCTGTGCCAGGGCCTCAGCACTCTCACAGGGAAAATTTTCCAAGAATATCCCATCTGAACCTGTTGATGAGAACAAGAGGTTGTTGAGGACGAGGTCCAACACAGCACCTCTCCTCACTGACTTCTGTCTCACATGAAAAGGAGAAGGAAGTTCTCATCAATGCATTCCAGGAACCTCCTGCAAAACTTCCATCTTCAATTGATTGTACTGTTTGACACGTCCATAAATTCAATATTCTTGGCATGAATTTCAGTCACTGAGACCAGCTGGCAGGAAATGGCTCGCACTCATGCCAGAAAGCTTTCTTACCTTCCAAGGCATCATGGCCACAGGTAGGATTAGGATATCTGTTGGGAAAAGCCCTGGTTCCAGGGTAACTCTACTTGTGACCAGTGACTTGCTGTTTTTTCTGGTAATCTTCTAGCTCAGTTCATTCTAGAAGAGTCAATTATTATTCTACTGCATTAATTTCCCAGATGTTCAGCTCTCTACACTTGAGTGCCATCTCACCGCAATGTTTGAAGAATCTCTGTCTTTTATTTGAGTAGCTTTAAATATCTGATGCATTTCTCTTGATTCATTCAGCCTCTGCTGTGTGTGACATCAAAGGATTTTTACCTCCCTTTACCCTTTTAATTAAGGTTCACTTTGGTGGCCACGTTGCCCCTGATTCTCTTCATGGTGACATTCTCTGCCTTCTGCCTCAGGAGCACAGGGGGAGGATGTGCAGAACACCCACCCTAGGCTGCCATTCCTTTGGCAGAGCTCCTTGAAGGGGCCCAAGTTCAGAAGATTGCATCTCAAAACTTGCCCAGATGTACTTTTAGGAGCTGAATGGCTCAGGTGTTTTGTCCTTGGAGCAAAATCCGGAATTGCATCCCAGCATTGTGTTCTACACAGTGCTGCCTTCTCTGTGTCCGTGTGACAGCCAATATGCTCTCAAATGGGAAAGTAATTTTTTGGTAATTCCTTTAAATATCTTTCCAAGTCTTTCTTGGTATTTTTTAACAACATCTCCAAAAAGTAGGAGTCTGTGTTTCACACAGCCCTTAGTCCTGGCTAGTGATCCTCAGGAACTCAGCGAACACTCCTGAAGTTCCCTGGTGTCCAAGCAAATCTGGCAGTGAAACTTTGAAGATCTGGGATTAAAGACAATAGGTAGGGAAAAGCAGATAAAGATCCCGTGTCTGGATAACTTTATACTTACTAATACTTCCAAATCCATACAGAGATTCTCAGAGCCAGTGGTCATCAGTTCTGCAAGGCAGGAACTGAGGAAGGGCACAGGGATCTGACTCCAGTTGTGACTGCTGGCATCCTTTGGCAATTGACTCCTGTTGACCCATAGCCTTATTGGGGCATAGTTATGGAGAAGGATGGGAAGGAAAACAATCCTAGGAAATGTGTTGGAAGAAACGTTTTCAGTGGTTCCTGTAGGAAAAGCTTCAAGTGTTGCCATTCTCCTGCCCTGCACTTAGATTCTTCCCCATCAAACACCAATGCCCATCTCCAAGTACCACCCAGGAGCACCAGGAACATCTGGGATAAACATCAGAAAACTCCTTATTCTATCCCTGACTTGTCCACCCACCTGTAAGACGGCACTAGAGAACATGGAAAGTTTTTCCATGTCTCTCAAATCCCTCATGCTCCTACAGCATCTGACTTGGAAAGTGTTCCATATTCACTGCTGTGTAATTTGAATATTCTTGCTAGAAAACAGCAGGCTTGGTCAGCAGCCAATTTTCAAGGAAACTGGCTATTCAAAACCACATCCCAAATAGCTGGATATACGTATTAGTCTTAGCTGACCTTTACTGAAACTTTGTGTCCCTCCCTTTGTTTCTGTAGTTTTCATCTTTAAATAATCAGCTGTTTCGTTTACTAGATGTTGGTGGTGGGTCCTGTATTTCCACTACATTAGCTCTACTCAGGGGAAAGTAATAGCCCTGGATTGAAGCATAAACCATTTGTTTTTCTGTAATGAGGAACGCTCTGCTGCCTGTTTTTCAGCTGATGAGTTATGCTTTATTTGCCTTGAGAAGAACTGTACTTAAAAGCAATTTTCTGAAAAGGAAATGAGGCAGAGAGTGCAAAAAGGGGGGGGGGGGAAAGGGTTTATCCCAATTAAAGCTTCCTGATCTGCATCTTCACACATTTCTTGACAGAATAATCTTGGTGTTTATTGCTGGAAATCTACCAGGCTAAAGATTAATTGCTGGCTAATTACTTTAAAATTGCCGTGTTATATCTCGAATTGGTTACAATGGCAATTCAGAAATAAGTTATGTACCTTCCTTCCTTAAATGTATTGGAGGATTTCATCAAAAGCAAACACAAGTGATAAACCCTTTCCCAGCAGGACTAAGCTACAGACATCAGGTGTTTTTTTAAGGGTTGTTTTCATGACTTTGGTACCTTCAGTAGTTAAAATTTGTGATCGTCACTTGTATATTTATGATGTTGTCATTGAAATCACCAAGGGATGGATTCACTCCCTGGGGAATGTTATTTTGTGTATTTATATTTAGGCTGTTCCCTTACATTTGTACACCAATGTTCTCTCCAGAAGAGGGATTTCAAACACCCTGGGTTTAAAATTGTTCCACACAGGCAGTGAACAGCTTTTTCCTTGAAGAAATTCTCACCCTGGTATTTTACCCCTTGGTCTCTCCTAAGATAAATTATGTATTTTCTTCACAAGGAGAAATTCTTGCCTATATTCTCCTGAATCATGCTAAACAATCACTTTCATTTCTTTATCTAAGAGGTGAAAGCTTTTTACCTTTTTTTTTTCCTTTTTTTTCCTTTTGTTTTGTTTTGTTTAATTGAGCTCTCTCAAGCTTCTCATTAGTTCGTCGTATATGAGTTTCATTTTGTAGAAATTCTCTAGATTTTCTCCATTTTAAAGGCTGTCATACAGTAATGCTTGAAATGTTCATGTTGTTATGTAAGTTACCAATCCTCCCAGAGAAGCCTGATTTCTTGGCACCTATTAAACACACTTGAGGAAAAAAGGTTGCCTATCTTGGCCACACTTAAGAACTTGATGCTTTCTGGACAGTCACCAGTGCCTGGTGGAGTAGAGGGAGATCCAGGTGTGGTGTCCAAAAAAGAAAGGACTACCCAGACCTTTGAAAGGCTTTTACAAAACCAGACTCGTACAAGTTCCTTTTTTAAAGTGGATCATGGCTTAGGCACTCTACTTTTCATTAGTTTGTATTTGCTTCACTGAAATTGCCTCCTGAGGAGGATGCAAAGCCATTGGCATTTTGCATTGTTCAGTGGTTTCTTTATTTTTCAGCTGTGCTGCTCCACAGATATGCAATTTGCCCCTTTTTTTGAGGTTTTTGTATCTTTGTGGCATGGAAAAATTTCTGATTGAAGGATTGGTAGGCAGAAACTTCTCTGAATTATTGCATGCTTTAAGGCAAGAGCAGGGACCACCAGGAGCTGCAGATGTCCTTTGGAAAGGGAGGTCAGAGCTTAGCAGAGCAGGAAAAAGGAAAGTTTCCATCAGACACACTCAGCTAGAATGTTGGGAGAAATTCCAGATGTCCTGTTTTCACATTTTTGACAAGGTATGGTGAAAACACAGGGATTTGATTGGTGTTATGAATGGGAATTGCCTGATTATAAAACAAGAATTAAGAAATTCTGCCCTCTGTTGAGGGGCAGCACAGCCCATGCTGAACTTACATCCTATTTTGAGGTTAAAAATGAGAATAGCAACATTAGGATGCTCAAAAAGACACTGACATCAGGGTAACATTATTACTGATTTCCTTCAGTTTCATTAAAATTGGACAACTTGAAGTCAAAGGCCTTTCCTTTCCCTTCACTGTAATTTTGTGGCAATTCCTGTATCCCTTCAGAAGTGCTGCTGACCTGGCCAGTCTTTTAATGTAATTTTAACAGTACATCAGGCCAGTCCACTGACTGTGTATTATATTGGCAGATGGCTTCTAAAAAGAAAAGACAGGACAATCCTTAGGCCTCACACAGTTACTGGGGATTTGTTATTTATGCTCTTGGTGAGTTCATCAGAATTTAGAGATGCAATTACAGTTTACCTTCAGACTAAGCATCATCTTTATGTTAAGTACTCCTTGAACTGCAGGGAGCAGTATAAAATAAGCTGCGTTTGTTTTGCCTTTAAATCTCCCCTCATTTCCCTGTAAAGCACTGACAAGTCTGAACCCTTCAGCTTCCATAAAAGAAGCGGCAGACTTTGATTAAACAGCTGCTCCCGTTATCTGATTTAATGGTGACAATGTACTGAATGTTCCTGTGGTGCAGAAGGTTTCCAAAGCACTGTGCTGACTTGTGCACTTGCATTTGGGAATTGCCTTCATCCTTCAGAGAGGAGTGCAGTGAATCATTGGAGGGGATGAAAAACTGCAGCAGCTGAGTGGCACGTGGTAGCAGCAGGCACAGAAGCCGAAGGGGATATTATCTGCAGTGGGAATGTCAGGAGGAGATGTAGGAAGAATTCAGCAGTCCAAGGCTGGCACTGCAGAAATACTACTCTTACTTTACATGCTGTGACTGAAATGGGGAAAGGGCTGATTCATTCTTTCATCCTTTCTCTGTCTTTGCATTATTTAGGCTTAACAAGTAGTAAATAACTCTCATTTCGTGGTGTTTTGCACCCCCTTTGCGACAGAACAAACAAATGCAAAATAATATTCCTGGGAGTCACACAAGATAGATTTGGTGTCACGTGTAGAGGGAAACCTTTCTATTTTGTGTCCCATCAGGGTTTGCTGGCATCTCTCAGGAGACGATGCATATCTGGAGAGCCAGTGTAGCATCTTGCTTGAAAACAAGCTTTTTGTAGACATTAGGGCTGTTGGTGCCTGGGAATTCAGTTCCTGCAGCCAACACCTTTGCCCATGAATAACTCTCTAGAGATCTCTTTTCTGGCCTAGTGACACTGATGAAAGATGTGTCCACTCAGGTGCAGCTGAGAACAGTGAAATGGCTTTGTCTTGTCCTAACTTAGGCTAAAGTTTTATGTTTATGAAGGATGTGCAGCTGTGTGGCAATTTAAAATAAGTACAGAGAGTGGTCCATAATGGGGAAGGCTAATGATTCTTTTATCACCTCTTTATCCCTAAGAATCTCAAGGTTTATCTAGATTTGCTTGTCAGATAAGTGGAAAGATGATAATCCCCTAGTCAAACAAACAAACAAAAAAATACTGTTATTAGGATCAATTGAATCTTTCAGCTGTCTTTCAGTATGCTTAATTTATGTCATACAATTTCTGCTTGTTCACAAGCACTGGGCACGTCAAGACAGAAGAAACTCTTAAGAATACAAGAGGCAGTGGTAGTACAGATATTTCCAAACTCGGTGTTATTGGTGTTTAGGCTTCAGGGGAGGGGAAACACCCCAAAACCACAGAGCTGCTGAAAAGTCAGCTGGTCCATCCTCCTGGCCCAAGGCAGGTTCAGCTGTTCCCTGCCTTTCCTGGCACTGCTTATGTAGACAGCTCTTAAAGGTGTCCAAAGGTAGTGTAATTCATCCCGTGTATCCCTGAGTAATCTCTCTCAGCATTAGGTGTTCCTGTCAGTGGACTTGTTACCTTGGAGGTGTGATTATCCTTTGGAATCTAGATTATGCCTCTCCAGATCCTACAGTCTATTCCNCCTCCCCCCCCCCCCCCCCCCCGAAAAGAATCTTTTATACTTAACAGTTTCTATTAATTCAGTTAAAATGGCTCAAATATAATAATGCAGAAATGTGTCTTGGAAAGAGCTGTGGATCGTACTTGCAGGGGAAAAAAGGGCTGGAAGAGGCCAACCAGCTGCACACATGTTCAGTTATGCAAAACTGCTGGAGGCACTCAGCAGCCTCAGCAGCGGGGATTGTTGAGATGCCACGTCCTTCCATCCCAAAAACAGGTCCCCACTGGACTCCTCTGACAGGAACTAAGAGTGGCAGTAGACAAGGAGCAGCAAAGGAGGAGGAGCAAGACTGTGCCCAGTTCCCCTCCTCTCTGCAAGTCCTTTGTAGAACCATCTAGCCTGAGTCTAAAGCTGCACAGGCTTTCCAACTCCATACTCTGCTCTCCTGCTCTTTAGCTCCTGTTTTGGTCCTACAGGCAGCCCTCGAGGTCAAGCAGCAAGTGGTTGCAGGAGATGTGGACACAGAGGAATTTTGGTGGCTGTCTGAGGAAATGAGTGGTGGCAGAGAAGATTCATTAATCTCTTCAGAGCAATGCATTACCCCCTATATTTTTGTTCTGTTTCCCTTGGGAGGGAACAAGTGAATGGACTATTTTATCATCTCACCTGTGTCCCCTCCAGCCAGGAATTCTCTTTTGTGCCAGTTGCATTGATTGATGTAATCAGACTGACTGCTAATCAAAGCAATCTCAGCAGACTAATTCTGTGCCTGATCTCTCTCTGTGCTTCAAGGTCTTTGACAGGGTCCGAGAAGATTGCCCTAATTTCCACGAGAAGATTAAGCCTATTAATGCTGAACTCACTCAGCCCAAGCTGGCCATCAGTGCTGAAGACGAGGAGGAGCTTCTGACCCGGGTCAATGTTGTCTTCCACTGTGCAGCCACAGTTCGCTTTGACGAACCCCTCAAGTACGTCCTGCTGTTCTGTGTTTGCTGAGCGTTATCCAGGGTCCACCATGGCACTGCCCAGAGCATCCCTGGCATGGCTGCAGTGCTAATTCCCCACTTCCATGTTCGTTCTTCCCGTGGTTCAGTGCTGAACATGCAGGGGATGTGCTCTGAAAATGCTTTGTGTGTGTGTGTGTGTGTGTGTGTGTGTGTACACGTCAAAAGGGAGCTGTCTTGGCACAGTCCCATGGGAACAGAAGGAAGAACTGTAGGATTGGGCTGTAATACTGTAAGGGAGTTAAGTATGACCTAAAACTAGGGTGGGGAAATGTGTGGTTTAGGCCATTAGGGAGATGTTTTGGCAGAGCTGGAGACAGCTCCAAGTGAAAATGTGTTGTGTCTGTCTCTAAAGCTGGTGTTGTTAATGGCATTTCTTTGTCGCTGAGTATCTGGAGAGGGAAATGAGCTGTGGTTTGAGAAAACAGCCCATCACAACCTTTAAAACACCCAGCTCTCACTGTAATTAACTGTTTACAAAAAGTGCTTGGTTTCTGAAGGAGTTCCCTTGGAAGTGCCTGTCCAGGCAGGCGTTTCCATTAAGAAAAAGCAGCGGAAATAAGCCACTGAAACAAGATTAGATGTGTAAATGCTTCTTTGCATTTACACATCTAATGTGTAAATTATCAGTGCTGAGGTGGATGATCTTCATTGCCAGATCCTCATAGTTCCTTTGAAAAACACTAAAGCTGTGGCAGTGGAGAACACAATGCATAATATCAATCTTTATTTGCTCATAGGCTAAAGAGATTATCCACTATGTCCACCATAAATATTTGCTTTTTAGAACAACTAATTAGAGAAACACCAGAAAGAATGCAGCTCTTGATGTGATCTTGAGCCAATATGTAAGTAGCTACAAATATTCCTAAATCAATGCACAAATGAACCCACTTTAAAAATAAGTCTCAGTGGCGTGAAACATCAAAGGGAAACCACATTTTTAAAAAGGAGGACAGCTAGAAAGAAGTTAAAAGTTTAAAAGGTCATCAGCTTGCACGCAGTGTAGATACTATTTAAAGATTGTATGGGATCTGTGAAAATCTCTTTAACAGAACAAGGAAAATTATGATTAGAAGGCAAAATAGGAAAAGTTCTTCAACTCAAATTATTCCTGACTGAATAATAAAATATATCAGATGGGTAAAAGTTTTAGCAAGTTAAATGTGAAAGCACAATATTGCTGCACAAGAATTTTGAGCAGCAACTTGATGACGACACAAATAAAATTATTTTTTAACGTGGCAGAAGCTCCAAGATTACAACAGAATAGGTAAAGCCAGTAGATAAAGAAGGGGCAAGAGCATTGCTGTGAAGATACTGGAGAAGCAGCAGTGGAGACACAAAATGAATTATTGGCATCAACATGCAGTACGTTTAGGGAATTCTCCAGATGGAACTCTTGGGGGCAGAAATCTCGGAAATTGTGTTATACTGAAATACTAATAGATGCTGTGCTAATAGAAATAGGAAAAAAAGATAAAGAATGACAAAACAAATTACAAACCACCAGGGTTAGATGATACTCCCTTTGAAGGCTAAAGGAACTCTGAGCCACTCATCAGAATTCATGCTAGGCCCATATTATGAGCACAGTTCTGTTGACCACTTCTCAGAAGGGGTGCACTCAAGCAGAAGTGGGCATGAAAAAGTAAGTTTTGTCTGAAGGGTTGCTCAAGTAGAAATATCCTGCTAGATGGGCAGGAGAAAATAGAAATCTACAGAAAATGGTTTTCTTTAATAGCAGCATGCAAAAAGAAAAGTATCTCTAGCTTTAGATATAGTGATCCAAATATTGATTGTACTCTTTAGCTGGTATTTTCATTCCTTTGGACTATTTACATTTTCTCTTCATTCCTTTGGACTATTTACATTTTCTCTTCAACATAATTAAGTTTTTGTTAGTGTACACTGTGCTTGCTGGCATAATTCCTAACATGGTACGTGTCTTTGAAAGCTTCTGCTCCTGGGCTAAGCAGATTGCATATTCCTGAGCCTTGTCCCTTCTGTGCAGGGAGGTGTCTCTATTCCAGTACAAAGCATGCAGCAGAGTCTAATGGCTGAGATCTGTTGCAGATTGTCTCTAGGGCAATTTCTAGCTATGAGTGCTTGAAGGTCAGCCTTGCTAACCAGGACATTCTTTCTCTTCTGCTTATCAGTTCTCATCTCCATTCCTTGGGAACTTAAGCTGTTATCTCTAATTGTGTATTCTTTGATTATGAGTAGCTTCAAACTGAATGAGAGTGGGTTTAGGTTAGATATTAGGAGGAAATTCCTTACTGTAAGGGTCCTGAGGGCCTGGTACAGATTTAACAGAGCAGCTGTGGATGCTCCATCCCTGGAAGTGTCCAAAGCCAAGTTGGATGGAGCTCTGAGCAACTTGGTCTGATGGAAGGTGTCCCTGCCCATGGCAGGGAGTGGGACTGGACGATCTTTAAGGTCCCTTCCAAGCCAGGCCATTCTATGGTACTATGAATCTGGTTTTTTTCTGGGCCCAAGGACCCTTTCCTGCTTTCTGAAACCATGTGTTGATCTGGTTTAGCAGTGGTCCCTCCAGAGAGCACTGAATGTGTGCCATAGGAACCACAGTGCCTCAGGGGTTAGAAATACATGTTCCAGGGAGGGGTGGCCAACATGTCACATTCAGAGATGTGAGCGAAGTCTTACTTATGACCCTTCAAACGGAGTAAAAATATTTGAGAGACATTCAGTGTCCAGAACAGCGAATCCAACAGTGTTGCTTGCAAAGCTGGTTTCACACTTGCATTTCACTGACACTTTCTGCTCCACCATGTCCCCTGCTCTTCCCTGGCTTCCCTTTCCACTATGAGGTTTGGATAAGGCTCAGCCTTTATACATTCTTCCCGGTGAAATACCTTTTGCTTGTTTCCCCCGCGTTCCTTAGACATGCCCTGCAGCTGAACGTGATGGGCACGCAGCGGCTCCTGGAGCTGGCGCGGCAGATGCGGAACCTCGAGGCCTTCATCCACATCTCCACTGCCTATGCAAACTGCATCCGGAAATGCATCGAGGAGATCATCTACCCACCCCCAGCCGAGCCCCAGAAGCTCTTCGATTTAGTAGAGTAAGTAGGAACTGCATTGGCCCTTCCAGTGCTGGCTTCCCTTCATCCTGCAGCAGACCTGGGAGCTGTTCGCAGAAGCGGGTGGGATTTGTGTTCAGAGGTGCTGGTACTGTGTGGGAACTGACAGTGGTCAGAACGTGGATTCTTAGGCTCCAGGCAGTGGCTTGAAGCCTGTGGGAAAGCCAAGTACATAACTGCCTCAGTCTGGCCTGGGAAATCATGAGGAGTGCTGTGTCCAGTTCTGGGCCCCTCAGTTTAAGAAGGACATTATGATGCTCGAGCATGTCCAGAGGAGGCAACAAAGCTGGTGAGAGGCTTGGAAAACAAGCCATGTGAAGAACGACTGAGGGAGCTGGGGGTATTTAGCCTGGAGAAAAGGAGAGTCAGAGGTGACCTTATCACGCTCCACAACTTCCTGAAGGGTGGTTGTAGTCAGGTGGGGGTTTGTCTCTTTCTCCAGGCAGCCACTGACAGAACGAGAGGACACAGTCTCAGGCTGCGTCAAGGCAAATACAGGTTGGATATTAGGAAGAAGTTTTTCATGGAAAGATTGATAAAGTACTGGAATAGTCTGCCCGGGGAGGTAGTGGAGTCACCATCCCTGGACATGTTTAAAAAAAGACTGGATGTGGCACTTGGTGCCATGATCTAGTTGAGGTGTTAGGGCTGGGTTGGACTTGATGATCTTGAAGGTCTCTTCCAACCTACACATTCTGTGATTCTGTGAAAACAATCCTTGTAGATACCGTCCTCGTGACACCTGGTGTTTTTCCAACTTGTTTACTGGTGGAGATGTTTACAAAAAGGTGGTGCCCTGAAGGACAATTCCTATTCATTGTACCGAAACACTGTATAAAAAGAATCTGTCTTTCAATAAACTTTCCTGTAGTGCCCTCCGAAGAAATTGGAGTTCCACGTATCATTACTTGGCCATCCTGAATCGTACCGATAGTTACTGCTGTTTCTTTGTGGGTTTTTTTAAGACTCTGATTTAATCAGAGTCCAGTGTCCAGGAGTGTATTTTCCGTCAGGAGTGAAGTTGCTGCTTTCTGTAACACTCAGCTCTGCTGCTGCCTTAGTAAGAACTGATCTTTTTCATATACCTTGTTTCTTTTACCTTTCCCACTTCCCAATGTTGTTTCCGCTTCTTTCAGAAATCCTGTGGTATTTAACTGGAGTTATATGGGGATGAGTAAGAAACAGACTTTTTTAGACAGTTCAGTGTGAATAATTTAGGTTGGAAAAGACCTCTAAGATCAGCCAGTCCAAGCTTTGACTGATCACCACCTTGTCAACTAAACCAGAGCACAGAGTGCCACATACTGTTGGGTTTTGAACACTTACAGGATTGGTGACTCCACCATGTCCTTGGCAGCCCCTTCCAGTGCCTGGCCACATTTTCAGTGAAGAAAATCTTCCTGATTTCCACCTGAACTTCTCCTGGCACTGCATGAGCCTGTGTCCTCTCAACCTGTACAGGAATATACAGGGCTTTGACGGAATAACAAAAAAGCTTGGTTAACTGGATTTACCAAAATAAAGAATAATTAGAAAGAATAACAAACTCAGCTGATAAAGGCCCCAGGAGTCATTCTCCTTAAAAGAATTTTCCCACAACTGCTAATGTGTTTTTATTAATTTTCTAGTGGGTGATACAAGCAACTGATCTGTGATCTGTTAACCCAAAGAGCTGGTATAAAATCTTTATTCTTCTTGATTTAGGGTAATGGAAGATGAAAATAATTAATGCCTAAGAGAACTGGTGATTTTTTAATTTATTTTTTTAATATTTTTTAATAAAAAAGTTTGTCTTAAGAAATAATTTAACTGTCTAAGCACTACTCCAGAAAAGTTAGTCCAAACTAGTTTTTCTACTTGAATTTCTCCAGTAGCCCATATTCTTGGATATGTTTACTTCTAGCTAGTAGCCATCTATCATTTATCATTTATTCAGTAAGTGGAGCATGATAAAAACTTGAGGAATGTCTTAGTGCATCAGAGCAATGGGCTCCCTGGCCCAGCATCTTGCCCTCAGGAGTGTCACTGAGAGATGCTGTTTAGGGTAGCTACACCAGCCTGGATACTGGATTCTGTTCCCCTCACAGAAACCTGAAGAGTCTCAGCCTTTTTACTGTCTTCTCACATGCTGATGGATCTGTCCTTGTGCTGGTGTTAGTTGCCCTTCCTCTCTACCTGTTCTTTAACTCTGCTCCCTCCCTGAGGCGTGGGGGTCAGACAGAACTCCATGCAGTACTCAAGGTGTGAGTCACTCAAAGTTTTATTTCAACAGCTTCAAAATTACACCACCCATCTCATTCTCAGTACCTGATGATGGCCAGCATTATTTCACTGATTTTTTTTTTTTTTTTTGCCTGCTGTTGCTCACTGACATGGAGGTTTCAGAGCTGTCAGCTGTGATTCAAGAGCTTTTGCTGAGCTACAGTTGCCAGTTCTGAGCTCAGCAACCTCTAACACCAGTTCTGATGTACTGCTTTTCCCGAAAAGTGAAGCTGCTCTGTCATCTTTTTGCCCACTGACTCAGTTTTATGTCCTTTGGTGCTTATCATTGTCAAGACTCCATTACGCTGTCCCAAAAAGCTTACCATCACTTGCAGCTCTGAAAATAATTAGTGTTGATGGCTCAGATTAAAAAAAGACTGCAGCACGGGTCTGATTGCTAGTCAGAAGTGTGGAGAAGGGTTTGGCTGCCTCAGAGGTTGTTACTTGAGCTGCTTCATATAAAACACTAAGAATTTATGTATCATAGCTTGAAAATGCAGCAGAGAGGATGATGTTTGGGATGTACCTTTATTATTTGCCGTGAAAGTGAAAGAAATAGCGTGTGGATATCAGGGTGCAGAAGGTTTCAGAGAGGGGACTAACAGATATTAGAATTTTACTTTCAAAGAGGAGGGAGGGGAAGCAGACAAGGAAATATAAACTACCTTCAGAAGTGGGGAGAAATACAGATTATATTTTGCATCAGCCAGCTGTGGATGATTCCCTTCACAGCTAAGCCTTGTCTTAAGGTGCTGTTCTGCAAGTGCTTTAAAAGGGATAATTGAACAACTGGATGCAATAACAGATCCATTTAACAGTGCTCTTGGCCATGCACTTGATATATGCTTATGATTACTTATTCACTTGAAATCTCAAGGAGGACTCCCAGCTGTTTCTTTTTCTGTTCTTATCCTCCTGTTACATCTTGCTGTTTCAGTATTCTGATATTTAACCTGCAAGTAAACCCTGAGGCTTAAGCTGTGTAAACCAAAAGTCACACTTCTAAGTGCTGCCAGGCCAATAGGGGAAACATATAATCTGCTGCATCGAGCATGGTTTGCCTTAATCTAAAGCTGAAGGAAATCAGCTTTGAAGGGTGTGCTGAGGTAAGGAACACAGCACACAGCAAAGTCTCAGCTGAAGCTGTGTGTTGATTATTGCAAAAAATACAGATCCAGCATTGCTTACAAGAGTTTTACTAATGCAGAGCCATTAACACAGAAAGCCGTGTTTTCCCGTGGCAGAGTAATTTGGTGCATATAATGGAGAAGTTATTAATTGTTTAATTTGCATCGTTTGCTAGGAAGGGGCAAATGGCAGCAGTGAGCAGAAGCAGCAGCTTTTGTGAGTTAGCATTCCAGAATCTTCCAAGTAGGTCACAGAGCAGTTCTGCTTGCAGAAGTGTCAGCTCAGCTTCCCTGGTGGGAATGTTGGTCAATCAGATCACCTGGTGAGCTGGCACCCTTGGGACAGGTCCTCAGGTAATGCAGAGACCTCTCTGAAAGGATAAGGGCAAGGGGAAATTGCCTCTGCTTGTATTTCTGCACCTGCCTTTGCTTTGTGACAATGCAAACCTGCAACACCCTATTACAAAAATATTAAAAAAAAAAAAGAGAAGGGGAAAAAGGCTTGCACACAGCTTAACCCGAGTTCCCAAATGAACTTAGTCTTCCTCCAGGCTCTGCAGAAATAGCCCTCTCCTTTTGGCAGGCTGGTAATTAGCTACTCCACAGATTCAAACAATAGCAGTTTAGCTGAGACCCTGAGGTTCAATGGCTGCCTAAGCGGCTTTGCAAATTATGTCAATATTATGTGCTGCTTGTAGCCTCTGCATAGTTCATATTTTATGTTTAAATTATGTTTAAATGCTTTCTTCTGCCTTGTTTCTGCAGCACGGGACCAGGCTTGCAAAGGAAGGTGTTTGTGCCTCCGTAGGGCTTTCTTGTTTAAAGAAAAAAATCCTGTATACTACAAATTGTCTGATGTTTAACACATTCCAAATCTGAGAGATTTGCTTCATCCAGCCCTCCCCTGTGAATCAGTGCTCTCTCCTATGACAATTACCTATCTGTGCCCAATGAGAGCCATCTGAAAAGTGCTGTGCCACCTCAGCCACTATGTCTTTGAAGGGTTGACAGAATCAAGCAGTTTTTCAGGTGTGTCAGTCAGCATTGTGTTTCTGTCCCCTTGACCTCTGCCTTTTCCTGAAATTCAAGACAAGGAGGGGTGAAGTGAGGATCTGCAGGAAGCAGTATCCTTGCAGTGCCCCTGGGCAGAGTCCACCCCTTCAGACTGAGCTTTAAGTCCGTTGACTTAATTACAAATTGGATTATAGGAGCTAATCTTTGATTCTGTGGTGTAACACCAGGCTGCTGCGAGCCTGTCAGGGACTGGCAGCGAGGGCTCTGGAAGCACAGCCAGTTCCTGTCCTTTAGACCCAGATGCTGGCAGCACCTGTGAGGTCCTGGGGCTGTGCCAGGGAAGAGCCTTTGGGCATTAGGCCCTTCCTGCAGCTCCATGGTGGTAAGGGCTGCTTTTTAAAAGCTATCTGCATGACTGCTTCTGATGGATTAGATACTTGAATGTCTTCAAAAAAACAAAACAAAACAAAACAAAACAAAACAAACAAACAAAACAACTTGGCAGAGTTCTTCTGGGGTTTTTTGGTGGTTTGGTTTTGGTTGGTGTTTTTAAGCACAAGCAGTTTCCTGTGGAAACCTATGGAAAGCCTGTGAGAAGAAACATACAACACTCCAAATGATGGAAATCCATTGTTGGAATAATATCTCTGTAGGATGCTGCAGCTTTTGAGACCTTTGTGTTGTTACATGACTTGCTAACTCAAGGTTACCTGGAATACCCAGAAACATACTTGGGAGTATACAGGGACCGTGTTGGCTAGAGATAAACACTGCCTAGTGGCATTCCTAGGCTGGAGAGCTCCATCAGGCTGTAGACCATGGCAATATTTATGTTACAGATTGCAGTGAAGCATTACCCATGGAGGAGGAGGTTGCTCTGAAGTGAGTTTGTAGAGGTACCCAAATTGCAGCTGGGCACTGAAACTCGCCAGGGTTTATTTTGCATCTTAAAAACAAAAGTAACCTTCTCCCACAGAGCTGTTTTAAATCCAAACCTTAAATAACTTTGACTGGCTTATCCTCTGTTTCAGGTGAGGATTCCTGTCTCACTGGTCTGTTCTCCCCAAATCTTTTTCTCTCACTGCGCTGTGGATGATGATGATGTTCTCCTTGTTCCATGTAGGTGGTTGGATGAATCCATCATTCAAGACATCACACCCAAGCTGCTTGGGGAGTGGCCCAACACTTACACCTACACCAAAGCCTTGTCCGAGTACCTGATCCAGCAAGAGAAAGGAAACTTGAACATTGCCATCATCAGGCCATCCATCGTGGGAGCCAGCTGGCATGAGCCTTTCCCAGTAAGCATGAATACACAGGGTGTATTGGGTGCAGCTGGAGCTGTGGTACTGTCAGGAATCTGTCCCTCCTTGTCGCAGTGTCTTGAGAAACAGGTGCCCAGTTCATAGGGAAATGTGTGGAAGAGGCAGAGATCCTGTCCTGGAGTAGAACAGCAAGCCTTCTTCAGCATCTTCAGGAAGAACTCCTGAGGAAAGAACACATTTAAGCAGTAATAACAAGAGCTGGGATAGTTATGTTGCAGGATGCTGGGTTTGCAGTTGTTTGTCCATTCAGGCACACCAGGGGAGTTTCTGTGCTCAAAACATGGGACCTGAGGGTCAGTTGTACTGGTGCATTCTGGTTGAGGTACAAATGTCGGGCACTCCGTAGTTAAATGCAGCTGTACTTTGGGATGAGAGAATTCATTAAGCTAAATATACTGATAGGAGTAATGTGCCTTAACAATGCAGCCAAATTGGAAAGGCAGCACAAAGTCACCTTTGGCTTTCATGCAGCCTGAAATGTGCCAGAGATGGCTGAGATACAGCCAAGGCTCTGGGCCAAGCTCCCCATCTTAGAAAGACAGAGAGCTCTGTTTGGTGTCACAGCCTGTTCCAGGTCAAACAGCTCATCACTGCTCTGAACTCCAGCTCCCACAAGTGGCAGCTTTCCTGACCTGAAGTAGGATGGGATTCAAAAGAAGTGGTGTGGTGTGCTTTGGTTTTGGGTGGGTTTTTTTTTTCTTCCTTGCTTTAGACATTAACTGCAGCGACCAAATCACTCTTGGTGACAGCTGCATGTTGTCTGTCAATGGTTAAATATCAGTCCAGCTGTTTGCAGCAAGTGGTGTTAAACACCAAGACACTGTGGTGTTTAAAGCCAGATTTTATTCCTGGGGCCAGGGAACAGGAAAGAAGTGGTTTCTAAGAATAAACTCAGATTCTGTTGTTGATGAGTCAGTTGCAGGCAATGCATCCCCTGGTACTGTTTGGCATCCTGGCAGCTGTCCCCAGATGGGCTGGCATCCATCTAAACTGGTGTCTCCTTCCTTCTTTGTCTACACCACACCACTGTCATCATGTAGAACCCTGTGTAAGCAAGGCTTACATTTACAAATATCATTGAAGGGAACACTAATGATTCTTCATTTCCACAGGGTTGGATTGACAACTTCAACGGGACCAGTGGAATATTCATTGCGGTACGTCTGGTTACTGTTTAAGCTCCCCTTTAAAAGCAGAGTTTGAGTTACTAAAATACCAATTCTGATGCTACTCTACAGCCCCACTTAGAAACTGTGTGCAGTCAAGGGCCACAGTTTTCTGAGCCTGGGAGGCAGATGTCACACACTTGCCACACATTTGTCAGCTGGTAGGACCCAGAGGATGGTCTGTTTGTGTTGAGGTCAGAAAAAGACATTGAGAGAGTATTCATGTTGCTGGTTCACTAAAACATGAATTGCAGTTCCTAAAAACTCTGAAAAAACTAACGGTTTGGACACATTTGGCCAAATTTTCAAAGAAATGGCCAAAAAAAGTACCCTTGAAATGAAGATAAGCACAGGTTTGAATCTTTTAACACAACTTTGTTTTCCAGGCCAGGTTACCACACTGTCAATACAAGGCAGCAGTATTTATCCTTCCATTTGTCCCTGTGTGTATTGTTTCCAAACCCACTGCTATAACTTGTTATCCCTCCACAATACCAAAGATTCTGGCTCCCACTTGCCACTGCTTTGTACAAGATTTCTCCCAGTACAGACTACACCTAAATAATGTGCATGATTGAGTCAGACTCTGCCAGTTATGTGGATAATTCACTATATCTTCTCCTAACTTGATAAAATATTCTCTGTATGATTAAAATAATCATTATAATTAATACATGAAGAGAGTAAAGTTGCCCACGTTTTCTCCTGCCTTACTTTTTTTTTTTTTTCTAAACTATAATCACTGCCTTAGGTCTCTCTGTCAATCCATAATGCTGTATAGCTCTGGGCAGATATTTATGTTCATGTATGAGCTGTCCAACTTCATTACTTTGTCAAAACTGTGTTCTAATCATCCTGGTGCAGTGTATAAAAGGATTAGTGGTCTGCAATCATAGGAGAGCAGAATAAAATCCAAATATGATCTTGTTAGAAATGCTCATTTATAGCTGAAGTAGATCATAAATAGAAACTGTTACAGCTATGGAGTGCACAGGACAAATAATGCTTTTATCTGAACCCCATCTATACCTTTCAGAGGCATTCAGTTTTTGTTCACAAATTATTGACTTCCAATCATGTCACAGTTTCTTTTAAAAAAGTCTTCTATCCCTTGGGGACAACTCAAGGAGCTTGTACTGCCTCCCTGCTTTAGTCCCAGCATCTTGTCCTGGTTTCTGGGTTCTTTCATGATGTTATCAAGATCAAGGAATGTTTTGCAATTCCTTAATTTGCAGATGCACTTCTTATATTTTCATGTGTCAGATTCTAATTTTTGTACTGACACAAACTTTATTTTGAGTGGGGTTTTTTTGTTTCAGTTAGTTTCTCTTTTTAATCATAACCTTTGATGATGTCTGTCAAAAATTTTATCCAGAACTGGTTTGCAAGAAACCTTGGACCAGGTTTTGTATGCAGATGCAGCTTATATCTTTAGATCCAAGTTAGCTTCATGGAAAGCAAAGATTATGACATTCTAGGGTCACTGTGGGAAATAACTTCTCTTTTTATATAAAAGATAAGACTAGCACTGAGATTTGAAAATGAGGTGGTATATTTTGGTCCAGGTTTGAAGCTCTGAGGTTTTTCAGTATAGTAGAAGAGACAATGAAATTTGTGTCATCTACACTGAGCTCTTGGATGATATAATGTGGTCTGTAACTGCATTGAGAATTGGCCAACAAAAAGACAAAAAACAATGACAAGGATGCAGGGCGTAGAGACAAAGTTGTTTGGAATGTTTTTCAGGAGGGAAAAGTGTTTATTTTTAGGGACCCAAGAGACTTTTTTCTTCTGAAGGGGGGGAATTAATAAGTACAATAATTAATGTGTCTGAATGTGGTGAGTTGTTTGGAAATGAACCCTTAAACATCTGAGTGATGCATCAGTTTGATCACCTGCAATTGGTGTCAGTACAAGCAGCTCTCCTGGCCAAATGTTTTTTTAACTGTGATTATTAGATGAGTAGCTTTATTTGCTTTAATTAAGCATTGAAAAAAAGCAAAAGGGAAGTGGTTTTGGTGGTTTGGTTTTGTGCATTTCAAGTGTCCCTTCATACCAAAATACTCGCTTTCAACTTCTATCCAAGCTCATCCTAATAAGGAGAACGTCCTCCAGATTCAGATTTGGTTCAGATGATCTTTGATGTCACTTGGGCAGAATCTGGACTCCAAATCTTGCGAAGACTTTTTTTCTTCGGTTGCAGTGTTTGAGTCTGATCATTTCATTCCATAAATAGACACATTTTCTTTTAAATATTCATGAAATATGGGAGTCCGAGTTGTTGTTGATAATCTAATTATGTTTCTTTCGCCTACAGTTGCTCCAGCTGCTGTGGGGAGCTGTGTTTGTTGATTGAGGAACAAAATGAAATTAATTACATTTCCGCTGGAGTGTAATTAAGGCATTTTGTCTCGCTGTTCCCTATTACAGGCAAAGACCTTCCTCCCTGCAAGGCAGTGAAGCTGTAGGGCACAACTGGTTTAATTTGTGGTCTGGACAGTGACTGGCCCCAAAGCACCTCAGCTGAGAGGCTGTCCAGAAACATCAGACTCTAACCAGGAAATTGTTTTGGAGGCTTCACTTTGCAGTAGCTTCTATTTCACTAAAGAGAAAAATGTCAGCATCTATAAATAGAAACCAAGCCACACCTGACCACTGAACCATTTTCAGTGTAAAAAGTAACCTTAAAAACTTATGCCTTTGTTAAATACAAAACATCGGAAATCTCGAAACCATTCATGTGTATATGACCATCACATGCTGCTCTGAACACATTTTGCAGCAGATCTATCAAACATCCTCATTTTGAAGACCTCAGAAGGGTCTTCAGTGTGAAAATGGGATAGCTGATTACACAGTGGTCTCTAGTGGGCATGTGTTCATAGCAGTGGAAAATTCAGAGCTGAGCTTGGTTGCCTCCTTCGTTTCTTTCTGTCTTTTTTTTTTCCCGTTGAAAAAATCCAGTCGTAAGAACCCAAAGAAAATCATAGTGATGTTGCAAGTTGAAGTTTTAATGTCTGAACCTAACCATAGTTCAGCTTAGGGCAGCAGGATTCAATGCATGACACAGGTTTGGGGAGGATGGAGTGAGCCATGTGGGGAATCTTGCCTGTTGTCTATGTCAGACTCTGTGATCCCTCTGCCCAAGGTACCAAGGATGAGATGGGACTGCTCAGAAGTCCTGATGAAAATTAAATCAGTCACAAGTGGTATTCCCTTACTTACAAACTGTGAAATGTAAAAAACACATCTGATTGCAGAAGGGGAAAGGAGGAGAACAGCAACCAAAAAGACCCCAAAAGATAAACACCTCCCAGAAAGGGGATACGGTGTCCCTTAAAATCCACCGATGACCACTAGACAATGGCATGTGCTTTACAAGTTAATAGCAAGTCTTTAATGCTTTTTAAATGACATTTTTTCTCTCCTCAGACTTCAGGCAAGGGGTTTTCCACAACTAGGCACTTCCTGTTTAGTTGCTGTATAAAAATTCGATCTATTTTATAATGAAATTGGAGTTTCAGATTGTATGAAAATAATTTAAGAAAAACTGTAACATTTCCTTTGCCCTAACTTTTAAATATTGATGGATCTGTAGCAGATGCTTTTTTGCTCCTTCACTGAGTCCTTCCCTCTGCTTTTGCACGGCTCTGAATTACAGGAGCTTTTATCCTTCCTTGCTTCACCAGCACTTTTATCCTCTCAGCTTTTTCCCTGGCTCCTCAGCTTCACTGCATTGTTTCCCACATGAGAAATGCCTTGATTGCAGCCTTGACTCTGCCATGTGGGGTTTCTTCTCTTTGTGCTGTGTTCAGCCCTCATCCCTGACACACCAAGTAAAGTTCCTTTACCCCGTTTCACCTTCATCTTTCTGTATTCTGCCTTGTCCTCTCTGATCCAGTCTGCCATGCTGTTGCCATGTCCCTCCTGTGGAACCTCCAAAGCCTGATGGGTCATCATGGAAACCCCTTGATAACCATTTAGATTAAATGGATATATTTTGGGGAGCCTGATCCCTTGAAAAATGCACTTCCAACCAAGACAGGATGAATTTTTTTTTCTTCTTGCCTATTTCTTCTTTTTGGTTGTCAGTCCTTTGTATTTGCACTGATTCCTTTTACTGAGTTTTGGTGGGTGATGTGCTCTTCAAGGCAGGGGCCATCCTCTGTATCTTTGTGCTTAACAGACAGCCTTGGAAAAGAGGAGAGCGTGAATATATCCAAAGGAAAGGTAGTCAGCTTTTCAAAAATCCTACTGCTGTAATTTCCAAAGTCTCTGAGGGACACTCAGACCTCTGCCTGCCCGTGTCATTTAAGAAAATGTAACTTTCAGGCATCACAGGGAACTTTACAGCAGCAAATTCAGATACCTTTCTTTCCTCAGGTATTTCTTTCATATTGAGTTAAATTAAGAGTCCCAGCTTTTCTTGTTGCACACAGCACAGACATCATTATGTTTCCAGCATCCTCTGAAAATGCAGGACAGTGGGATCCACAGGAGATCCACCTTTGTTGTCACAGAAACCAAATCATCCGCAGCAGAAAAAAACTTGCCCAGTGCACGCTGCTGGAGTCCTGCCAGTTAAATCTCAGCCCAGCCTGAGGTGGGTGACTGTTTTCCCTGTGTCCCTGTGTCCCACAGGCAGGCAAAGGGATCCTGAGGACCGTCATTGCCAACAACGAAGCGGTGGCCGACATGATCCCCGTCGACGTCGCCATCAACCTGACCCTGGCAGCCGGGTGGTACACGGCTGTGCACAGGTGGGAGGCCATCCCTCTGCCTAGCATTCCTCTTTGGCCACGCTCCTGGGATATTTGCTCCCTGCACCAGCACTTGAAAGGGAACCAGGAGCTGATTAAAAACCAGTGCTAGAGGCTGGTTGATTGATTTTTCTGGTTGGTGTTTTCTCCCTGTGGGTGGGCAAGGACTGAGAGTGTAGGAGATGCAGGGAAGGCAAGGTTCAGAGTTAGGAAATCTCTACAGCTATGGGTGAGACATGTTTCTCTCCTCTCAGAAGTCACTCTGCTGATGGCCAAGAGCTTTGCAGCAATGGTTTTTTGGGCCTCCTTTCATTGAGTTGCTTTTCAAGTGTTTCCTGGAGTTTTCTTGGTAAAAAAGTTCTGCGCGTTTTCCTTGGGAAACACTGCACAATGTAAATATATTATGGGCTTATAGGTTATATGATCTAAAAAATCTCCCTTCTTTGCATTGTTGAGAAGAGTATGTAGACGTGATATTAAGGATTTAAGGTCTTTTCCTGTGAACCTCTGGCCTGGCTTTTAATCATTAGGTAGGAGTACAGGGAATGAACCATGTGAATTATTCTGGAGGTTTAAGCAACTCTGAGAAATCAAACCCAGGCAAATAAAAGGCAGAAGTGTTTTACTCTGAAAGACAGAGTAAGCCCTCTGAGCTGAGGGTTGAGCTACATCCAGAAAGCTAAATAAAGATCCTAAAAGGACCCTGAAGAGAAGCTCACCAGCTTTTCCCTCAAAGCTTTATTAAGAAATCCGCCAAATTAAAACTGTGCAGTTTTCAAGTATACAGTAAGAAAAATGCTTTATTGATGTCATCACTTGACACCCTTGGCAAGGCAGGCTTAGGTCAAGAAAACTATTTCATTAATTCTTGACTTACGTTGAAGGAAGAAATCAAACCACGTTTAGTTCCACACCAAAAAAAATGCAAACTTTGTTTGGTATTAAACCAGGAGTTTTCTTGAAATTGATTGATTTTGTACTCCCTTCCATAAGAAATTGAGTTTTTCTTCACATCTCAAAATAATACTTCTTTCTGTTTTCCAGACCAAAAAACTTGTTGGTGTACAACTGCACAACAGGGGGAATCAACCCTTTCTTCTGGGGAGAAATGGGTAAGGTCTCATTTAAACGGAGAACATCCATAGTGTTCCTTACACTTTGAAGAATTGGTTTCCACAATTTCGGTGGCATTTGGTCTCTGCCATTCAAACTGCATTTTGGGGACTTAGCTGCAGTGGGTGAGGGTTCTGTGAGGCAAAGGATACTTCCAAACCATTCTAGGATTCTGTGATACTATGGAAGTAAAGTGGTTTTCCTTGCCCATCAGGAAATTCTGAAGAGAAATAACAGGTGTGCACTTGAGGAGGAAAACAGTGAGATGACACATGGGCTTCAAGAACAGTTTGTATGTTGATCATGAGTTTTGTGGAGGAAAAAAAAAATCAAATTATTTTCATGGCTGACTTTTTCTTCAAGTGGATGTACTTCCAAGGCAGGGGTGAAAGAAAGGGAGACAGATCCTGACACCCTTGCAGAGGAAATCTCATGCTGAAGCCAAGCAGCAGAGTTTGTCTCAGCTGTGCACTGTGAAATACTGTGTACAGTTAATACATTCATGGACACATGTACTGGGTCTGGTTTATTTTCTGTTAGCCCTGCATTCATATCTTTGTGCTTTTAAATACAGGAGGCTGGCTACTCCATCTCTCAGCCTTTGCTTTGCTTTTCCCCTTGCATTATTGACACGGCAAACTAAGTCAGCAGAGAATGAGACCATAATTGCTTTTACAGAATAAATGTCTTAACCGTGATATTTGATCACGTGGACTGGCAGGGAAGAGGTTTCAGCAATTGGCTGAGTGCTGAGGACATCACACCAAGTTCCTGGCTTTTTTTTTTTTTTTAATGAAAAATGAGATGTTGGGTTAGTCACAAATCTGTGGCTTTTTCACAGGAGTGAATGCAAAGCTTTTCACAGGCTCTACTTCAGAAAAAGCCACCATAGCACCACTTTCCGAGGTTTGCTTTTCTTAACCTTTTTTCAGTGTAAATTTACTGATGAAAACAGCAATGTATTAGTGCATTGTCACTGATTTTATTCTGTTCCTCTGCTTATAACTGTGGATTTAGCCATGAAATCATCTGGGTCCAGCAGCAGCAGCTTCCATGAACAGCTCAGCTGTGTGGTGGAACTGAAGGCAAAATTTTCTCCTTGGGTGACTCTACAAAAGCTCTTTCTACCACATGTTGTAGCCACAGTTTTCCTGACAGCAGCATGCTGCAGAGAATTAGGACTGAGCACTAAAGTGCAAAATTCTGCCTTTAAAGATGCTGCACAGCTGAGGAAACGAGTCTGGGAAAGATTTACAGCATCATGATGTTACGACTCAGCCAGCCAGTCTGAATCCTCTATTCAGTCTCCTACCAATTTCTTTTTGGGAAATAAGACATATTCTGTTAAAGGTGTTCACGGTGTGTGACTGGTCATCAGGGTGGAGGGTCCTGAGTGTCTGGAAGCTGCTGAGGAACCAGGGAGGGGAATGGGAGTCACCTGGCGTGGGACTGAGCATTTTCCTGCAAAGCAGACATGGGGTTTGCAGAGGGGAGGGCCTGGGCTACCTGGTTAGGCCAATGACACCAGGACTTGCTTTAGGAATGACAGGGGGACACAAGGGAGTAGGGGTTTTTCAAGGGGAGAAAGATCAAACAGAGAAATTGAGGCTGGATTAGGCTGAGGATACTGAGGGTTAGGAACAAAAGTGACTGAGATGGTGATGCTTTGAGTGATGAGCTTAGAGGGAGGAGAAAGATCTAGAAGAGAGTTTATGCTTAAACATTTATTGCAAGGCAGTTCATTCTAAAGCTCCTCAGACACAGGTAAAAACTCCTAGTGTTAAAAGGCACCTTAACTGATTTATTTCTTTTCCAAATAATGCTATATGCCTTGGGGTTTTTGTTTTCCCTTACTTTCCCTGCTGTTACAAAGATGTGGTCAAACAACCAGATTTTTATCTGAAGAAGCATATTCTGCTTTGGTGCAGTGTGAATCTGATTAGTCTGACTTTGTGAAGTACATTTTTCAGTTTTTCCTCAAAACTAAACCTTAAAACAGGCTGGAAAATGATGTTCAACTTGGCAAAAATTAAGTTCAGTTTATTCTTGATAGTCTACCTGGATAAGACCTGTGTCTGATTCTCCCCCCGCAGAACCTGCCTTTGAGTTGTAGGATTTGCTGCTGCATTTTTGTGCTGAGGTTGCAGGGGAAAGACCACCCATCCACTAAGTCATTGCATAGAGGTGACAAACTTCTGGTCTGGGGTTCTTCGAAGTACAGCAAAAGTCACTACTTGAAGTGCAGTAATGAGCTGAGCACAGACACTGGAGAGTCCTGTCTGAATGTTAGGAATGGAATCTGCTTATCTGAGGATGATCTGGATGTTTCTTGTGGCTTGCAAATTCTCATCTGATTTTCTATTTGTAACATAAGCTTCGAGACTAAACTATAATGTGAGCACAGATTGATGTTGTTAACTCTCAAATCAGTTTTTCAGAAAGTGAAAAAAGCCCACATATTCTTCTTTCTTGAGCTTGGTGGTGCTCAGGAATAGGAGCACCATCTGTTTATCAGTCCCTAGGATGATAGTCTTACACTCAACTACTGCAGTTCTATTAAGCCTCTGCAATATGCAAATGCCCCAGATATGCACATCTAGATGCCACTTTGTGGCACTGTGCCATTGCCAGAGCTCAGAAACAGACCCAGCATATTTTGTGCCCTAGCGTGCAAAGGGAAGGGAAGATTCCCACCCTGTCATTTGTTTTTGAGTGAAGAATGCAAGACAGTTTGCTGCCTTAGAGCATCCAGAGGTCTTCTGAAGAAGACATTGGGTGGTGTGGGTCAGATGTGGTTTGAAAGAGTATAGTGAAGTCCTTTTAAAGATATCACCCTCTGTAAGCAGCAGACTAACTCAGATATCAGCCCTTTGGAAAATCTGATTGAAAATCTCTTTATTATGCTAGAAGATCAAAGTTTGCTTTCAGTGATCTAAAGAAATGTTAGTACTAAACCAATAATTTTTACATCTGCTGCAGGTGAAAGCAGAACTGCAGTTCCTTGAAGCTCTTAGAGCTGCCTGCTTTTCCTCCTTCATGTTTTGGTGCTTTGACAAGGAGGTTTTTGTCTGCCAGTGTCATGTGTGGAGAAGGATTAGGTTTCAAATGGGCGATACATGGAGTCATCAATTTTCATGGCAGAAGGGACAACCTGGTCCAAGTCCGGTGACACATTTCAGAGAGCTGTGGGCTGGAGGTGTGAAGCACCTCAGCTTGGGCTGTGCTGCACTGTGGTTCCAGCCCAGCTGGAAGTGAACAATGCCTGTTCCCTTGCAGGGCAGTATGTCATGTCCACGTTCAAGAGGAACCCCCTGGAGCAGGCCTTCCGAACACCCAACGCTCACATGACCTCCAGCTACTTGATAAACCAGTACTGGATCACTGTCAGCCACAAGGCACCCGCCATCCTCTACGACCTCTACATGAGGCTCACGGGGAGGAAGCCCAGGTAAGGAATGGTGCCCTTCAGCCTCCTGAAAGCCTGCTGATCCTGTGGGGAACAGAGCTCAAACCAGTGATGAGAACTGGAGTCCTTGGGCTTCTTTCCATCTCCTTCTCTTGAGGAAAATGGGTGGCTGTAGCTAAGCACAGCCTAGGGCTCACAGCCCTAGGGCTCCAGCCTTGGGCTGGAGAACTGCACATCTTTTGAACTCAGTTTAACACACTTCAAAGCTTCCCAAGGCAGAGGAGGACTGGTAGTCTTCTGTCTTCGCTGTATCCAGATCTCTACCACTTCAGCTTTCCAATGGGATTACCCCTTTCTGACATGAGCTTGCATAAGGACTTGAACCCTCTGGCAAGGTTTAGAACATACCAGCTAACACTTTTTTCCCTCATAAACCAGATGCCTAAGTAGCTGTTTCCAGCACTGGCCTGAAATCTAGGAAGCAGTTGTTTCTAAGTATGATTAAATTCTAATTGTATTTAGGGAGGGCAGTTCACTGTTACGGGTGCTATTTGAGCCCTGGCAGTGGTATGGCTTGGAGGAACAGCAATATCCATGTCTCATGTGGAAGGAATCTTCTTGTAAGTAATGTCACTCCAGACATTGTCCTCCTTTATTCCCTGCCATCAGAGAGGAGGATTTGTTATGGAGTGTGAGAACAGGAGGCCAGTGCTGTGTTGATGTCAGCTGCTCTTGTGCTCCTCTGCTAGCTAGAAAGCTGGCTTCAGCTGTTTGCAAAGAAATCCCTGGCATTGCTCTGATTTATCCCTGATACTCTGCTTTGGAGGCAGATTAGTCCGTCAAAAGACTTCCAGTTTTCCAGGAGGAAAGAATTATTACCCTAGAAATAAACTAAAAACGAGGCTGGAATCTCCAATCTTTGTTGACATGGGCAGCAGTAAGATTTTGGCACTGCCATTACAATTGACATTTCTTTTCATGAAGCTGATTGGCATAATTAACCGGTGGGCACTGCCTGCAATGCTGTAGTTAAATGTCAAACAGACCTCAGCATGATCTTCTGAACTTTAAGATTTGCAGCCTCAGCAAAGACGGCTCTCCAATGAAGTTGGGAGTTTTCCAAGTCTTCTTTTTTTTAATATAATTGTCCTTTTCTTTTTACACACTACTTAAGCTCATCCAGGTATTGCTGCAATGTGGTAGAAAGCACAGTAACAGCTCATTGTTTCTTCTTTTCCCAGCTACCTGAATATCAGACCTTTATGGTCTAAGAGCAGTAAACCACATCAAATAAAAAAAGAAAAGAAGCGTTTTTAGGTGTAAGCTCATTTCACATAAATTTCCAGATACCAAGCAATATCCTAAAAAAACCTAAATGGTTTCCTGTGAGTGCTGCACATCCATCCATGACTTAGAGCATGAAGTGGTTTATACCCTTAGTAGTCTCTTGGAGCCATCCTGTCTCACCTGAGGATCTGATTGTGCAAGGCTCTGTATGGAAGCAAATAAAGAAATCATTGCTATAAACAGTTTTCTAGAAGACAAAAGGCATGTCTGAAGTGTGGCTACAGTGAGAGCTAATACTTGATTTATCCCTCTCAGTTCCTCCACAGTGGAAGATGAGACGTCCTGTAAGAAATCTTTGCCATATTTCTACTCGATGTTTTGCAGATGACCTTTCCTTCATACAAATTATTAGTCAATGTTCTGAATGTGGTCACAACATTTGAGCTCAGGCAATTGACATGGAACACAGTTTTCACACACACCTCTTCAGATCATAGAATCATACACTGGTTGGGTTGGAAGGGACCTTAAAGATCATCCAGTTTCACCCCTGCCTTGGGCAGGGACACCTTCCACTGTCCCAGATTGCTCAGAGCCCCATGGCCTTGGACACTCCCAGGGATGGGGCAGCCACAGCTTCTCTGGGCAACCTGTGCCAGGGCCTCCCCACCCTCACAGGGAAGCAATTTTTCCATATACTAAGGAGTTTATTGTCTTATCCTTTCTTTGTTCTGGGAGTTCCCATTAGTCCTAAGCACTTTAAAGATTTTGGGGAGTCAGCTTGAGAGGCAGCTTCAGATCTTTCCAGTCTAGCTGCATAATTTCTTTTTCCCAAGTTCCTAAAATGTATTAAAATATTCACAAAGCTTTGCCCCATGGTGCTTGCCCTACACAGGACGATTAATCTGAAATAATTTTAAAGCAGTTCAAATAAACTGCATTCAGTCAACGTGCACATCATTATTCAGAACGAAGGTGCCTTTAATCCGATGGTCTGCTTTGCTTCTAAAATGAAAGCCACTTTAAGAAGGAGTGCCTGTCTGAGGTTTTAGTGCTCACTCCAGTTTCTTTGGCTGAGCTGCACAGTTCTGCTCTGAGCTGATGGACTCATTGTGTCTTTGTGTGCTGTGCTGAGTGCTTATCGCCGTGGCAGTCACGTCTGCGTGGGGAGAGGCCAGCCTGGCACCATTCTGCCCCAGACTGCCACCTTTGATTTGTCACAGCAACTGTGTTACCCTCTGGGCAGCTCAATATTTCACATGAAAACAGCTCTGTTTTCCACAAAAATCAGCCTTTTAATGCTTTCTCTTGCCCTTACCCAGTCTGAGAGGATGTGGTGTCCTCTCAGAATTGAACAAGCCCTGTACATCACACTTTAAAACAACTGCCAGAGGCCTTTTTTACTCATGACCATTGGGACAACTAAAATAATCCTGCAGGGTAGGACAGCATTACTGTCATCCACTTTTCTATAAAAAAATAAGTAAGAAAAGGCCAAGACACATGAGAGGACCTGAACCTACATTTCCCAAGTCCTCAAGCAGTTATGCCTCTGAAACATGACAACAGCGACATGGAGCTGTTGGAGTGGCTCCTGAGGAGCCATAAAGATGGTCAGGGGGCTGGAGCACCTCTCCTATGAGGACAGGTTGAGAGAGCCAGGACTGCTGAGGCTGAAGAAGAGAAGGCACATGGGTACCTATTAAACCCTGATAACAGTTTTCAGTACTTTAAGCAGACCAGTGGGAAAGAAGGGGAGGGATTCTTACCAGGGAGCATAATCATAGGATGGGGTGGCAATGGTTTCAAACTGAAAGGAAGTACATTTAGATTATATAGGAGGAAATTCTTCCCTGTGAGGGTGGCACAGGTTGCCCAGAGAAGCAGGGTGGCTGCCCCATCCCTGGGAGTGTTCCAGGCCAGGTTGGATGGGGCTCGGAGCAACCTGGGACAGTGGAAGGTGTCCCTGCCCATGGCAGGGGTTGGAACAAGATGATCTTTAAGGTCCCTTCCAACCCCAACCAGTCTGTGATTCTTTGGTTCTGTCTGAAAACGGAAGTTGAGCAAATGACTCATGAGCTCAGTGTCCATATTGCAGATGGGGTCACCAAATAGTGGAGTCAATACCAAAACTCAGAGCCTTGCTTCAGTACACAACTCAGGCTTGGGAGCAGAAGAGCATTCCTGTGGCAGAAAGAGAAGTATCCACCTTGGGAACAGAAGCACTGTACCTTTGGGGTGCAGACTTCATACTAGCTCAGATGGGCTTTTCCCTCCACAGCAGTACATGAGGTAGATGCAACTTCCAACCCTCGCAGCTTCCAGCCCTTAGGTCAGACCAGTGAGTTGGACATCAGTGGCAAATATATTTGCTCCCATGTTGGATGGAGCCAGCAATAAAAGCTGGGTAGCTCTAGGCTCAACAGCTCAGCTGGAGCAGTTTGGATTTGCTGAGCAAGTTTTCAGCCTAGTGAGTAGCAGGGCACTGCTCAGGAGGAATTGCAGTGTTTATTCACCTGGATTGGTGGAAACACAAACCAGCAGCTTCTACATAAGGTCAGACTTCCTGCTCACCTCTGCTGCTCCCCTGTTGTTTCAGAATGATGAAGATCATCAATCGGCTGCACAAGTCTATGACACTCCTGCAGTATTTCTCCACCCAGTCCTGGGACTGGTCTTCAGATAATATGAATATGTTAATGAGTCACCTTAACACAGAGGACAAAAAGGTAAAGGTCTTGAATATGGGTTGCTAATCTCAGATTCTATTCGGGTTGCTAATCTCAGATTCTGTTCAGGTTGCTAATCTCAGATTCTGTTCATCTGCAGCAATTATTTTTGGTGTATTGTTGAGCTTTTAAATGATATGTAGACGATTGGAATTTGTTTTAATCTGAAATAATTTATTTATTTCAGGAGCTTTCCGTTTATTACAGGAGAATGTTTTCAGATCCCTTACAACCCACCCTATTCTGTGAAAACTTCTTCTCTATAAAGCCTTTCTTTGCTCTAAGAGACAGACAGCTGCCTGAAAGCTTGCTAACAATTTGCCCATTACGAGCACCTAAAATGAACTGAGGTAGTTGGCTCTGCAACAAGATTTTGTTTCTGCCAAAGTGACCCATTTCCTGGACTTCTGTTGATCTAGCTGCCAAAAGAGAATGCAGCACAGCTGAGAGTAACACTGATGCAGAGGCACCTGTTGACTCAGTGTCCAGTTAATTTATTTACACCCAATTCTGGTGACACGTTAAAACTGTGTGGTTTTCATTTAAATCCATTTGCCTGTGTGGAATGCTGTTTTTCTTCCATGATTCTGTGTGTGTGTGTGTACAAATACATGTATTTATGGAAAAGTTGCCACCTGAAAGATAAACAACTTTCTTTTCTGCCAGCTAGCACTACATTTCTGCTTGCTGCGCCCAGATTCTCAGTTGGGTGGGACATTAATCAGTGAAACACAGTCTTGCAGTGTTTGGGAACTTGGTGGCTTTGAGAATTTCAGAGAGAGAGCCTTGTCAGGAGCAGAGATCACTGAAGAATTGATGCTTCAAGTGAACTGGTTTTGAGCTCTGGTGCTCAGCTTTTGCTTTTTGTCTTTAAATCCCAGTTATACAACTTCGATGTTCGCCAGCTGCACTGGTCAGAGTACATCGAGAGCTACTGCATAGGTGCTAAGAAGTACTTGCTAAATGAGGATATGGCTGGCATTCCAGCAGCAAAGCAGCATCTACGCAAGTAAGTCACACCCAGGGACAAAGATAAGAGCTCCTGGCTACCTTTGGGGAAAATAAGTCTAGCTACATTGCAAAAATGTTACTATTATTATTGATTAAAATGGAGATAACTAACTTATTTCTTAATCACAGCGGTTTGTCAGTTTTTACAAACACAGAATAAGGGAATATTTTGCCATAGGAAGGAATCTTAAATAAGTTCATCGTTCATGGATCATTTTTAGGAGGTTTATAAGGACCTCAGGAATGGGCTACTGACTGCCTTGGACTGTGGGCTGTGGTGCAGTGATAAAGTTTACCTTAAAATAAAAGGGCTCTTATAAAAATGAAACAAGTCTTGAGGTCTTTAGGTGTCTTTTTTCCCTTGGTTAAGCACTGGGAAAAAAAAAAAGAGAATTAGAGAAGTGCAGAAACTTTTGCTTAACAGAAAGAAGAGAGGATCATTAGGATCTCAAGAATTCAGTAATTGAAAAAATTGGGTGCTGTAAACTAATCCACTCCCCACCCCCCCAAAAAAAATTATTGCAACCATTTATGATCATTATGTAATTTCACTAGTCTAAAGACAGGGTAGGTAAGAGAACCCAAATAAGAGAACCTTCCCTGTCAACTCCTGTGAAGGTTCTGTAGCCTGCCCCAAATCCTGCAAAGTGGGAGGTAGCCAGTGAAACCAAAGCAGAAAACACTGGACACAGACTGTCCTAAAGAAAAACCTCTTCATATGACCTTGCTCTGGTTTGAAATGAGCGTGCAGAAGGAGAGAGAACTCCAGTACATCTCTCCCACCTACACCGTGACCTGTTCACTGTGCTCCAGCCTCAGCACAGTCCTTGCCAAGACCAAGGACTCCAGCACAGCGTCTCCACTAAAACAGGAATGGCAAAAAGCCCAAGGGCCCCCTGTAAACAGGATTTGTTCCTGAATTACCTGTAGGAAATGCAGGGGGCTGGGGAGCTTCTTGTTGTTTGTGTGTTTTTTGATCAGATGCCTCTTTCCCAGGCTGAGGAACATCCGATACGCGTTCAACACCACCCTCCTCGTCATCATCTGGCGCATCTTCATCGCCAGGTCGCAGATGGCTCGAAACATCTGGTACTTTGTGGTGAGCCTCTGCTACAAGTTCCTGTCCTACTTCAGGGCATCCAGCACCCTCAGGCACTGAAGCCATCCATCAGCAACCAGCCTCTTCCAGAAGGACCTCCATCTCCTCTAATCAGCAACTGTGGGCATCGGGGTCTGAAAGTAGCAGAAAAATCCACACCCTCCAACAGCAGCTGGCATTTATTGTGCACTGTTACATGCTCACCTTTTTAATTTTAACTAATGCTTTAATACATGGTGGTCTTTCTTCCATAGGACCAGGCCAATTTTTAAAGCCATAACTGAAGCTTTAGGAACAGGTCAAGCGGGGACCTCTCACCGAGAGTCTGATGTGCAAGAGTAAGGATTAACCAAAGTCATTGTCTTCCCACCTACTACTCTCTAGGCTATCTTAATCCCATCTTTTTCCTCAAAAGAGGCAGATTTAAAGCACGACCTTAGAAGACAAGGATGCCAACAGAGAAGGCCCAGCCAAGGAAATTAACCTGTAAGAGGTCTTCCTAAAGCAGCTGTTCCTTTATTCTCATTCAGTGAAATCGTTCCTTATTGAAAAAAACAAGATTGCACTTGCTCAGTTTTTCAAAACTTAGGAGGGGGGAAAGATCAGTCACATGAGGCCAGTTAACACATGGAACAGTTTTCAGATCTTGTCTTGTATTGCTGCTGAGGACTGATGCTTTCAAGCCACACCTAAAGACACACATGGAATTCATGCACCTGTGTTAACTCTGCTCATTCACAAGCTGCTTTCTTACAGAGAGGTCTTCTTTTCTCCCTGTGGTTAAGGTTTCAGTCTGTTAAAAAAATTCCTGGTCTTGCATTTATCACATTTGCTTGGAACATTTTGGGGGTCTTGAAAAATGCTGCATTAACCTTGAGAATGAAGAGAAGACTTCACAAAAATTGGAAGAAGAATACAGAAACCCATCATTATTTTTGAAGTATAGGTCTGGTTTTCCCCTGCAGAAAATCTCTCTCCCTGTAGCTGAAAACCAGCCTGATACTGAGCTTTCATTACAGCTAAATCACTTTGCAGTTGATCATTTCCACCAGTAAAGAAAGTACAAAGACACACATGGAGGAAACATCGCTGGGCCTGCTCTGCTGCCACTCCTGTCAGCAGGCATTAAAAAGTCTGAAATTTGTTTTTCTTGAGAATAGGTTAAATGTTGGATTTAATGATCTTAAAGGTCTTTTCTGACCTGAGCAGCTCTGTGATTCTTTGACTCCTCTGTAAGAACAGTCAGGCAGCTGTGAAGCTAACGTGCTTTGTCCTGCAGTTGAGAATTTTCAGAATTTGATTTTTCAGAGTTTTAGAATTAAATTGCAATTTAGAAAGGAAGCCAGGGACCTTCCCAATGCTCATGGCTGTTGGAGATCGTTTCTTGTAGTGAATTGTAAATTCCTATGGGGGCAGAGAGAGAGAACCTTCTTCAAAGTAGCAACAACAGCAACAAATTTTACTGTTGTCAGATTTTCAGAGTCAAATCTTACACCGAAATATTTTTTATTCAGATAACACTGAATAAACACATTTATGATGATCAGTCTTCAATGCAGCACCCAGTTTCTCTAATCTTGTGTCATGCCAGCTGTCTGAAAAAGTAATGCTACACAAAAAAAAACCACAACAAAGTGACGCAGTTGCTCTTTCGTGAGCTGAGAAGAGGAGAGTATTTACAAACATGGCATTCCTCAAAACTTCTACTTGGTTTTGTTAGTGAAGGTAAGATCAAATTATGACAGTGTATTTATATCTGAGCACTTCAGGCTGGTTCAGAAATCTTTCTAAAGGTTGAAGGAATTAATCTTGCCCCGTATTCCCCAGAGGTCTGGTTCCAAGCAATTGCCAAAGAATGCCTGCAGCAGAACCTGACCAGAAATGTGGTGTCCAGGATGGCAGGGCTCTGGCACTGCCTGCCACAGACCTCTGTGTTTGTCACACCCTGCTTTTGATCTGGGCTTAAATAGGTCAGGCACCCAGTTTACAATGATGCAAATTTCTGAAGCTCTTGCCTTGGAAATGTGCTTCCCGTAGGGAAACTGGTTGTTGAGTGTTCTCCAGCTTCAGGGCTGGAAAGGTGTCAGCACCTGGGAAACCTGGAGCTGTGTGTTCAGGGGCTGGGGACCAACGTTCCCTTGTCCAGTGCTGCCACAGCAATATTTTGGTGAAGGTTGTGGCACTGTATTTTGCTACCTGGGTGGGACTGAGGCAGGTTGCTGCAGGGATTCCTCCAGGAGTAGTGCGTGCCTTCAGTTACATAATCGAGTCATCAGGCAGCTTGCAGTCCTCATAGGAAAGGCTAAAAAACAAAACAAACCAAAACTGTAGATCACTTTGAAACAAACTTCCACTCAAACATTAGGAAATAATTTCAACACTTACCCTGAAAGTCTTTGTAAGTGCCTGCCTTGTGGACAAAGAGAAACAACAGTAAAGGGGATCATAAGTCTTGGGCTGTGCATGTGACAGACAAAAGCTTAGGTCTCAGAAAAGTCAAAGCTGCCGAGCTGCTACACCAACATCAGTCAGCTCTCCTGAGAATAAAGTGTCCCACCTTTTCTTCCTCTTCCCTACTCATGCCAGGAATTCCTCACAACATGCCTGTAGGCATTCCCAGTTGTGTGCACAGCCTGTATTGTCCCCACAAGTCTGAGGTGTATTTTTTGCTCCCCAGAGCTTATCCAGACCTGGTTTTCTGAACACACAAGAAGGTGCTGCACTCAGAACAGTGGTGGTGTGACATTTTAAGGCTCTTCAGCGTTTTGCTGAAGGAAACAACCGCAGAAAAGCTACTCAGGCCCGAAAAAGCAGCAGGAATTGTTTGGGTTGGAAAAACAGAGCTGTTGCAGATGGTGTCTGCTCTTCTGGAGACCTTTCATAGCCCACACAGCTTTGTCAGCAGCTGGCTCCAGAGCTCTGGCCTTGCCTGGGGCAGATCAAGCTGTTAGCTTGTCTTAACACACACGTAACATGCAGGGGAACTTGAATCTTTAATCCTTTTTCTTGTGGCTTGAGATGTTTCCAGCTGATTGTCTGAAGCACAGACATAATTCAGAACGTGCCAGTTGTGACTGTCACCACGGGAAGCTGGGCACACGAACTTGTCCTCACCTCAAGCAGTGGCTGATGTTTGATGGTTTACTTTGTGCTCCTCAGTGGATTTGTTTGTGCTCTGAAGAAACCCAAGCCTTGGGGAAAATATCTGAAAGAAACACTGAATATCATTCCACCATCAGCAATGGGCAGAAGCTTACAATTAACAAGTATCCTTTTCTAATTAAACAGTGATAACAAAACAGACCGCAACAAATCTCTACAATTAATCTGTGTTTTAACTGCCTTTTGAATGACAACCAAACCCGTTTATCTTCAGCATGTCTGTTACTAAAATAAAATTTCTTACCCCTCCACCCTCCTCTGTTCCTTGTTAAGAAACAATTCTGCAGTAGGGAGGGAGGGGTGACAGACCCACGGATAAATCACAGGTTGTTGGCCCATTACCCACCTCCTGCAGAAATGTGTTCTTTTACATTTTCTAAGGAAACACGAGTACATCTGCCTGTGTGTACAACTGCATCTTCCAGCACCAGACAACAGACGTGGTAAAAGCAGTGGAGCTCACCCTGAAGTGCCAGGCTGTGCTTGTTTGGCGTGCCCTGTTCCACTTCAGCTCACGACCAAGCGATTGAAACATAACCCTCATTTCCAGTGTAAAGGGAACTTAACCTGTAGTTGTTAATCAAGTCATTATCATGAAAAAGCAACTGGGAAAAGAGGGAGGGGGGCATCCTTTTGTTTGTAAATAAGCTACAGCTTCATGGTTGAAAGCATGCTGTTGCTCTGCCAGCGTTGACTTCTACCGCTGAAAGCAAGGATGAACTTTCAGTACAATTTCAGTACAACTGGACCCCTTATTCTAGCACAGAGCAAATAACATTCCCCAGAAGGTAAGTGGTGAACATCCCATTACATGGTGCTAAATATCGGTATGAAGGTGGTACAGATTTACTTAAAGAGAATTAAAATCCAAAAAAATAAAGCGTATTTGGGGAATAATTAAAGATGTACTATCCCACTTTTCTCTATTGCTTAAATGCCAATTAGGAATTGTTTTTTCAGATGAACATGAAGCCACTTACAAAAAGGTTTCTTGTCCTTACACGATCTTGGCAGACCCCAGTTGATAGTAAAATATGTACTCTCCCACTGTCCAGAGTTTCTACGGTTCTATCTGCTATTTCTATCCTCTTGTTAGCTACGAGACAACTTCCTGTTATAAATCTTAATTACAGAGTTTCTAATGTTAAGGCGTAACCTTTTGAGCTCTCAAGTCAGATAAAATTATCAAACCACAAATTACGTGAACCTCAGCCATAAAATTGTTAATATGACGTTTATGTTATTTGAAACATTTAATAAAACAAAATATTTTAAAGCTACGGTCACTTGGCATTGCGTGGTTTGCTGGAGGAGGTGATTACTTGCTGGCCATGGGTGTTGAGCAGAGGCTGCAGCACATCTGCCCACATCTGGAGCACAGCTGTCGGTGGAACGGCAGCCCCACCTACAGGAGGGAAACCCAGATTTTAAAGGCTGCGACAGTGAGACTTTTAGCCCCGGAACAGAAGACTGGGAGGTCCTGCTGCGGTGAGTGTCCTGTGGAAACTCACAGGGACAGGTCGGCAGCAAAGGACAATTGGGAGTAACCCAGCCAACTTCCCTGAACAACACGCCATTTTTTTAATTTTTACCGCAAATTTTTTATTTAAGTATAGAGTGCTCGCCTCATTTTGTTAGTTTTCTGTCAAGCAAGAGTAGATAATGTCTAGCAATTATCTCTCACTTCCTTGCAGTATAGCAGACTTCAGTGAGAGGAAAAGACACAGCATTACCATGACCCTTTGCTTAATGAAAATTATTTCCAATCCTGAAATCCAGGGCATACATCAAAGATAGCACTTTCATTTTGTTAGCAAATCTTTCCTTAAAATATCATTTTCTATTTTTTTATATGTAAATGTGATCTTTGTGGAGAAAAAAAAATCAATTTTCCATTAAGATGCATCAATGAATTAAAGCCATCAGCAAGAAAGTTTGAGTTCTTTCCAAGATTTTAAGGTCAACCTGCAGACGTCAGTATTTAAAGCTTTTCTTCTGACATTCTAATTGCCCAGTATTATCAAGGCAAATAATCAACTAAATAAATGAGGAAAATTGCATTAATCTTCATTTTTTAAGGGAAACAAAAATTGGGGGGGCGGGGGGAGGAAAATGAGGTAAGACAAGTCCTTAGCTGATACACTGTAGGTCACACGACAGAATAAGCACCAGGGCTCAAGGGAAAGCACCCCAGCCAATTTTCAGTTTTCCCCATCTCCCTCAGTTAAGGACAACTGGTGCTCATTAAGAACTGAGCCCACAGATCCCACTTCCTAACTCCCAGGATGATTTGGTTGTGAAATGTGCTGTTGCGGACCAGTGATAAATTGGATTTCTGGAGTCACGCCCTACCTATGGAATGGATACCACAGCAAAGGAAGCTGAACCAACCCAGAGCCCATCCAGAGCCAGGAGAGGGCCACACACTCATCTGCTTCTCCTGCCACAGGTGCCCTGGTGATATAAATTCCTGCAGCTGCCTGCACTGCAGTCTCAGAGGTGATTTGCTCCTTCCAGGGAAGCAGCAGATAACACCCAGCCCCAGATGCAAAAGCCACAGCAAATAAATGCATATTCTATAAACGAAGATTAGGCAAGAGGGGATCGAGGCAATAGCTCTGGAGCTGCCAATGTGATGCATCTTTTCCCACTTTTCCCTGATCAAGGTATGCAGAGAGCTTTGCAGAGGGCTTTCAAACAGGAGTTCCCACCTCAGCTTGTGCCCTGACTTCTGTATTTCTGATTCAATTCTCACTGCAAGCTCCTCCTCTCCAGCGGGGGCTCATAACCACTCCAGAGAATACAAACCCTTGAGAACCACTGGCTTAACTGGCTTATGAATATGGATTTGAAACATTGACAAGTTTTGCTTATTTCATTGGAGGTCTTTTCCAACATCAGTGATCCTGTGACAACTGTGAAATACAAGGGTTTTGCCTTATCAGAAGTGAGACAAAATACTGAGAGAAAAGATTGCAGGCAACATCCACTACCCCAGGGCACAAAAAGCAAGTTAAAATCCTGTTCCTCACTTCTGCTGAAGAGACGGTGAGAACTGGATACCCACCAAAAAAGAAAGGACTGTATTTCCAGAAATCGGGTGTCTGCAGTCTCAGAGAACCAGCAGTAAGATCCCAAGGCAAGTAAATGCCTGGAGAACAGCTAGTGGGAAGATGTGCACTAAAATGTCCTTTAAGAAACTGCTGAAGAATGTACTGTCTCCTACTAAAGAAAGGAAAAAAAAAAAAGGTTGAGTAAATCTGACAAGCCACAGATTTCCCTACTGGTCTGAAATCATGAAGAGGAATGGCACAGGAGATGACAAGTAGGTCAGATTACATAAAATAATGTATTTTAAAAAACTAAATAAAAGAACAGCCAAGCAACAAAGTAACTGGAACATAGAACAGTCCAAAACCAGTCTATAATGTTATTAACTGGAAGAAAACAGAAAAAAAAAATTCTGTGTCTTTGCTGGAAAGATTACCATAATTTATGTAATAAACACAAGATCAGCATCAAAAAGGTAAGAACTCAGAGCAGACACAGAAGAGGTTACAGAGTACTTAATTTAGATTTTTTAATGTCACCTATAGGCTGGAGCAAGCTGAGGTAGGCTGGTAGATATCCTGGAGAGCTCAGGAAAAATGGACAGGATTGAAGAAGACAGAGGAAATACAAGAGGACAAGAACACGGCAACTATTTTTAGTGAGCCTGACTTCAGTACAAGAACAATACTCAGCAGTCACACAGCCGTTAAAAAGGAAAAGAATAATAGTGTAGAATTCCAAAGGCAAATTATGTCACATCAAATCTTCTCTTACAATAGAGTGAGAGGCATTGTTAAAAGCAGAGGAGTTGGAGATGGCATACAGTCTGTGCTTTAAAAGGTTTTTATCTCACATGATCATTCTCACGAATAAGCTGAGGCAAGAACACTATGAAATTAATGCAAAACCTGACAAAACCACAGTACTTATTTGCAATTCAGTGTTAACCTGGGAAATTATGTTATGTGTAACGCCAGATGAGAGGATCATTAAGGATCTGAATGCTGGGATAGAGAGTAGGCTCTTTAAAACCTTGACCTCAAGGTGGAAAGGCTGTGAGCAGTGCAGCGGACAGGGCTAGTTAGAACTCAGAATATTCCTGTTAAATTGAAAGCCAAGGCTCCTACTTAAGTTAGTGAAAATGATGTCTTTCCAATTAAAAATACGTGCACGGACATCTAATATGGACTCGTCTAATTTGAGATACAGTCTTGAAAGGATTTTATATAAATGAATATTATCAGTTTACCAAACTCAAGAATTTAAAATTATAAAATGCCACAGCAATGTGTTCTAACCTACTCGTGTATTATAACCGGCTCTTTTATTACTTACACACTGTTTTTGCATGAAGAGGCACTGCTTTCTTTAGTGAACTTGAGAGATGAATGAGAAAACTTTTCACAGTCTTTTTTGCATCTCTCTATTACCTGGTGGTCTTACAAGCTATCATGCCACACAGTTCAAGCTCTGCTGGGCCAAGAAACTGACTCATTTCTTAATTCATTTTTCTCTGATACTCATCACTTCAGTATCTATAGGCCAGATTCATTTAGATAGTGGGAATATTAATCCTTTCACCAACTTCCAATATGTTGAAGTTAGTTAATCCAGGCTTCCATTTTTCCTTGCAGGGAAGAACAGACCTTGCTAGAATGTGATTTATTAGTGTGCTGCATAAAGGTCTATTGACAAGCAACAGCATCTAATGCAATGAGTTCATTCACATCTATATCATGGACTATGAAATCCAAGGAAAATAATACTGTTTTATTGCAAAATACTGGCTGTTAGTGTGGATGGGACACCTCTATCCTCCAAAGCACAAAACTGCAGAAAGGGAAAAGCTCAAGCAATGAGCAGGACCTGAGACTGCCATAAAACAGTGTTGCATCATCAGATCACAGAATATCCTGAGTTGGGAGGGACCCACAAGGACCATGGAGTCCGGCTCTTCCCAAACCAAAATTAATCCTGACAAATAAGGGGAAATGGCCTGAAAACCAGAAGTTTGACAAAATAATCACCTTAGTTTAGAGCTGCACCAAGGAGTGGCTGCTACTGAAAGCACATGGGACTTAAACCGTGCCCTCAGCTGCAGGGTATTGCTGCACCATGGCCCTGGTGTGTGCATGAACAGAGAGAAGGTCTGAGAGGAGCAGCCGTGATCCCACAGGGCAGAAAAGGGCTGGCACAGTGAAGGAGGGCTTCTGGAACTGGGAAATACAGACTGTGAGTCCCTCCACAATCCTTTATTAACAACTGCAATGAGCCAAAAGGACACGGCTGGAAAGCCAGCACTGGCCCAGGGGCCTTGTTGCCTTTGGAGTTTGTTATCTTTAAGAGACTCCAGGATCTGTTAATACCCAGATATTTGATGTTTCCTAAACAAATTTAGAGCACCTCTCCTATGAGAAAACACTGAGAGAATTGGGACTGTTCAGCTGGGAGGAGAGAAACTATAGGGTGACCTTATGGCCTTGCAGTGCCTGAAGGGAACCCACAGGAAAGATGGAGAGAGACCCTTGACAAGGGCCTGGAGTGACAGGACAAGGGGGAATGGCTTCACAGACAGAGAGCAGGGTTAGGTTGGATATTGGGAAGAAATTCTTCCCTGTGAGGGTGAGGAGGCCCTGCCACAGGTTGCCCAGACAGGTTGTGGCTGCTCCATCCTTGGAAGTGTCCAAGGCCAGGTTGGATGGGGCTCTGAGCAACCTGGGCTAGTGGAAGGTGTCCCTGCCCATGGCAGGGGATTGGAATGAAATGGGCTTTAAGGTTCCTTCCAACTCAAGCTGTTTTCTATTTCTCTGATGATGAAACTCACTCCGGGCAGGAGTGCTGGGATGTGCCGGGAGGAGCCGGCGGCACTGGAGAACAGCGGCAGCGGGGCCGAGGTGAAGCGAAGGCCCGGCAGAGCAGGGACGGGAACGCAGCCCGGAGCCGGCCCGGGCTCGGGAGAGGGCGGAGCGGCCCCGCGGGCCGGGGATTAACGCGGGGCAGGAAACACGAGGGCAGGTGAGGAGGCTGAGGCAGCCAGGGATTAAAGCGTGGCAGGAAACACGAGGGCAGGTGAGGAGGCTGAGGCGGGTCCGCCGCCCGAGGGCTGCTCGGCGCTTCCCAGGGAGACTGAGTTTAGGAAAAGATGCTTCTTATCACGCTGGTCTCTGGATGAAGCTCACGACTCACCCGGTTTCAGGTCTTTGTGGAGGGCTCCCCTCTCTGCCCTATGGGGCTCGGTGGCATGGGCAGGTTTCTGCTCCTAGGCCGGGCACTGCCAAAGTCTGCCTCCCCCCTTCTACTCCCGTCTGCTGGAAAAGGTTCCACGCTCCTTTTCCTCTCCTCTTCTAGATGGAGCCAGCAATAGAGTCTGTACTTCCCAGTCTCCAGAGCCCCAGCAGGAGTGATGGTGCAGGATATCCAGGTGAGATGTAAGCTCTTGCTAGTTAAATCCTGCAGGGCAGCGTGGTGCCGGCATTCCATCCCCGGGATGCCGTGCCAGGCCTAGGCAAGGCTGCAGTGGTGTTCTCGGTTTCTTTCTGCTGCACCTCTTCTAAAGCAAGACAGTACAGTTCATCAGGATGAAGGGCAGCCATCACGCTAACCTTTTCCAGGGTTTCTCACAGGTGAGGAGGGTCTAAGGGAGTTGTGCAGCTGCATCCAAAGTGTGTGAGTGCCCAGCTCTGGGTGTGGATGGGAATGGAGGGTTCTGTGGTTCACTGTCAGAGACCTGCAAGGCTCTCAGGGAACAATCAGCCTCACGGTTGTAGCGTGAGGAATGAGTGCTCCTGCCAGAGAGAGATTTCTTCACCCCTCTGGGAGAAAGCTCCCTCTCGGGTGTAATTCCTTGATGTAAGAGAGAGGACTCCCTCTCTCAGCAAGTTTCCTTATTTTATTGCTGCTATTTGGATGTTGGTGGCTGTGCCCATGTAAACAGAGCATTTTTCCCCTTCAAGGACATGTTGCTAAAGAATTTTATTCCTTTGTATCATAGGGGTAGGACTGAAATTGCCCTGCAGAGTTTTATCTTGAATGTAGAAAGCCTGGTTTGGTTTTGTTAGTGGATTAAACAAACTTTCTTGTGTTAAATGTGTGAGTATTATTTTAATGCTAGATCAAAGATGCTAATTGCTAAATCCTCTGCTTGAATAAATAGCAAACACCTGAAGTTTCTTGCAAAAATCAACCTTGGCTTGGTGTTTATTAGGTGATCCTTATAATTCTGTTAATGCTGAACAGCTGTAAATATAAGATCTACCATCTGAATGAGCTACCTAGAGCTTACTGTGGGGTGTGTGATGGTGGATATACACTTGTGAAATAAACAGGTTGCATTCTTTAGGAAAGAAAGGGACGTGAGTTTCTTCAGAATGCAAATTATTTAGCTTGTCATTGCAAGGAAAGTAAATGTTATATTAGCTCTAGCTATGAAAAGAGATTGTAATAGTTAATTGGGAATTAGCTGATTTTTTTAATCAATAAAGTGCCCTTTGACTTCTGATCTATAAATATACAGTATCCTTATAGTACTTACAAGTGTTGTTGTGGCACACCCTGGTGTGCCAACCCACAAAAGACATATTTTAACATTTTTTTATTAGTAAATATGAACTAGCACAAGTGAGAAACAATCTAAATCTCCCTGCTGGTCTTGCCTCGTGAGGGTTACATGGGCTCTTTTGTGCTGACAAATCCCCACCCAAATGCCCAGCTTTGAAACAGTGTGTTAATGATAGTTAGCAGGCTGGAAAGCTTTTGAGCTAAGTCTGTGGGAACAAAGAGCTAAAAGTAGATATTTGGGGTGGGTGAGATGCTTTATTATATTCCTTTCCTTCCTTCATCCTGGCAGTCTTCGTTTTGGCCATTCTCTGAAGGGAAGAAGTACCAGGAAGTAGGGAGAGGAGGGAAGAGAAGAGGAACATTCTTTCCCTTTCTCTTCCTTTTGCCACCTTTCTCCCCCTTCTTGTCTCAGTCTTTAGAATTTCCGTTCCTCTTTGGGAAAAGGGAATCTGGTGTAAGCTAAAGGTTGGCCTAAGAGATTGAGCTGTTTTACAAGGAGCAGCTTATCTACCTCAGGGAAAGAGTTCTGAGATGGGTCTCTTCCTCCATCAGGGGAGTGTGTTTTGGGGGTCAAGGAGGAGGAGGAGGAGGAGAAGGGCTTCCCTAAAGACCTTAAGCAAGAGGAACTGCCTCAGGTATGTGAAGCCCAGAGCCCAGAGAGGGGGACAGCCTGTGATGATTCACCCGATAAAACAAGAGATTCCAGGAGGAGACGTGACACCGATGGCCGGAAACCGCGCCGGGAAGAGAAACCCTTCAAGTGTCCAGAATGTGGGAAGGGCTTCAGGAGGCACTGCAGGCTCCTGACCCACCTGCAAATCCACACGAGAGAAAAGCTGTTCGTGTGTGCACAGTGTGGGAAGAGCTTCTGCAGGAAGGCCAACCTGGTGGTTCACCAGAGAGTCCATACAGGGGAGAGTCTGCACAAGTGCAAGGAATGTGAGAAAACCTTCAGCCGTGCCTCGAACCTCCTTGCTCACCACAAAACCCATCTGAAAAAGAAAAACTTTTCCTGCACCATCTGCAGAAAGAACTTCAGTGGGAACATGGCTCTGCTGCAGCATCAGAGGGTCCATACAGATGAGAAGCCCTGTAGGTGTTCAGAGCTTGGAAACAGCTTCAGTGTGAGCTCAGACTTCATCAGACACCAACAGCGGAGAGAGAGACCCAGCACACACACAGCAGGTAACTGAATTGAGTTGTGTTTATTTCAAGTTATACAGAATCTCAGGGGATACGTGAAATATTCTGGTCTCTGTTTCGTCCTAAACAATTTTCCCCCTTTGCTCTGGATATGAGTGTTGGGAGTTGGTTGATTTGGTTTTGTTACTTTTTTTTTTTTCCCCTCATCTCTGCATTTATCTCTACCATCTGAGGAGGTGAATTGAAAAAGCTGAAGCTGAAATTTAGGTGTTACAGTGAAGGTAGCCTGGTATCTTAGACTTCCCAAAGCTCTCACATCCCACTAATAATAAAGATCTCACTAATTCCTGCTTCATAGTATTGCCTGATGTCTACCCTTAGATCTTTAGAAGTGCTCAACCACCAAAATGCTAAGCTTAGGGAGATGCAAGGAATTTTGACTTGCAAAAGGCTCTAAACATTGCCTTGGTTATCTCTAGCAGCTAATTTTTGTTACATGTGGATACTGGATCCTAGTTTGTTGTCTGCAGTGGGAAGTCTCTGGAATATTCTTAGCACAGGATGTCAGACAAAGGGATTGTTTCAAGTAAGGAGCTTTCTGGATTTTGCAATATTTTGTGTTCTAGTAATGACCTGAAACTCAGGGATAAAAACTGGCATTGTGGGGTGCTTTTCCCTGTTGTTGTACCTTTACATGGGGAGTCCCTTTATCCTTGGTCAAAAATATTTTAAGTTTTCATCTTGGGTCTTGCCTGGAACGCCCACAGAATTGTTGTGGGTGCTGGCACGAGAAGTAGGTGTTTTGTGCATCAGGTTTTCCTTTGGTTTTTGTGGTTGGCTTGTTCGGAGTTGTTTTACTTGTTTTTGTTTGTTTGTTTCTTCTGGGGGGAAAAAAAAGAGCCTTTCATATTTATAATGGGAGTAATGATGAAGTTATAAGTCTATGATAGAATCACACAACTGAATTCTTAATGAAGGATTTGAGGCCTCTCAGTCCACAGATACAGAGAGGTGGCCAAGGAACCCTAATTAGAATGGAACCTTACACTCCTAAAGCTTGTTTTTTTTATCATGGCTTTTACAAGATGAGTTAATAATTCCTGAAGAAAAGTCTCATTTTTGCCCTGTTAGTTGAACACTGAGTACTATCAGATTAGTTTAACACTAATGACACTAATGCTTCTAAAGAAAACATGCAAGTACAAATCTCTTTTTACTGAATTTCAACTGCCCTTTTGTTTAACAGATCCCTTGCTCCAGCTTTGCTTCCTCCTTTCCCTGTGCTCCCCCACCCAAAAAAAAGAAAAAAAAAACCCAAAAACAAACCCTGTATCTGCCTGTTCTTTGGTTTTGGTTTAGTCTGGACCACTGTGTGACTTGAGTGAAGTTTGATTTTTAAGATGAGGGTGAGAGGAAGGATTGTTGCTGAGATACCGTGTTTGGAATACAGACCTTGCAATTCTTAACTTGGCAGTGTCTTTCTTTTAGGTGCAAACCAACCTGAATTTACATCTCTGTGTCACAAAGAAGAGCAAAGGTGTGCAGAGGAAAGTGAGAGGGATCACTGGAATCTTGTTTCTGAAGAGTGTAAGTATAAAAAGACTTCTAAACTACCTCGTGTTTTTACATAGCAGGCATTAACATTCCCTTCTCTTTGTACAGTGAAGAAAATGAGAGAAAATATGGATATGCTTCTCCTGAATCAGCAAAGTCAGCTTCAGGTGCTTCAGGAAATTCAGAAGCAACTGAATACGCTGCTCCCAGCCAGTGCTCTCCTGAATTCCAATGTCTATAGCTTAGGACTCCTGCTAGGACAGCAGGCATCTGCTGCAGCATCCATTTCTTGCCCCCTCCTTAATCCCAGCAGTCTCCTCCCCTGTAAAGGTGCCAGTCCCTTATCCCTTTCATCCACCTCTGGACCTGTGCCTGCACCTCAGCTCCCAATCCCTCAAGATCCTGTGGCTCCTGCAGCTTGCTCAGCCTTGTGCTGTGAATGTGTCCAGTGTAAACACGTGTGACTGTTGTGGGCCGTTGTGTCACTCTGGGCAGGTGACCTCTGGGCTGTGGTGCTGCAGTTGTACCTCTGAAGGTGCTGCCTGCACAGTCAGATGCATCAGCAAGCAGCACTTGATCAAATCCCTGCCCTGTAGCCTGCAGGGATTTTGGCTGGGAATGACCTGTGTCAGCTCAAGAGATTGTTATCACTGGGGTGCAGTGGAGTACAACATTCATGTACAAGATAATGCATCAAACTTGAGTGTATTTTTTTACCTGATAAGTCTTTCAGCATGTACTTGGGCAATTGTACCTCTCCTAATGAGTTGAAACTAATGATAAAGTCCTCAGGGGTGATTTAAGTATCTCCTGTTAAGTCTGATTTATGTGGAGGGAAGCAAGATGCTTCTGTAAAGATGTTCAGTTTAACAGCACCCCTATTCTCAGTGCTTGCAGAAGTTTCCTTCCTTTAGGAAGTCTTTAAATTAGGTGTCCTTGACTTAGCTGATTCACAGGCCAGCAGCACTGCTGAAAATAGAAAAAAAAACACCCCAACTTTCTGCTTTTTGTTTAAAACAAACAACCCACCCCCCCCCAAAAAAAAAAAATCCCTGAAAACACAAACAAAAACTCCCTCAACAAAATACTAGCTCTCAGGTCTACCTTACTTACCAAGAGATTATGAGGAAAAGCCAAATGGGTTTATAGGGCACTTGTTCTTTTGTTCAAAGGTGAACTCAGTTGAACCTGGGTTTAGATACTCTTGTCATATCCTATTGGGATTATTACATGGTTTTGGATGTTATGTATTAATTAGGGGTAGGAGTGGGGTAAATGAACACTGAGAGGCTCAGGTGTTTCATCTTGCAAAAACAGCAGAGGAAACAATTTTTTTTTTCTTTTTTTTTTTCTCCCCTGTGGGAGTCAGATATTGGGCCTGTCAGGGTTGGAAAATGCAGAGTTTTAGGACATGTTGGTCTGGTCTACCTTGTTCCATCAGTGACAGACTTGGGGCAGTCTCAGAACCTTTAAGCTTCCAAAGTGCAAAAAAAGCTCCTTTACTTTTGAATTGGGAAAAAGGAACTTTGGGGCTTGTACCTCTATCAAAAAGTTTCCTCTTGAATTGATGCTGTGTTTGTGCATGGTTGGTTTTGTGGTTTGCAGTTGCATTTTTTATGTTACCTTGTTAAAAGGATCCACTCCTAATAATTAATAAAGTTCAGATTTTAGGAATGGGAAACACTGGTTCTTTTAATAAGTCTTCTTGTTTACAGAATGTCACATTCTGTCCCAAAGCTAAAACTGTGGGACCAGGTATGTCACTTCTGCTGTGTGACTGCAGACTGTGAAAATCACACACTCGTTTCTACTGTGTGGGATTTTGGATTAGTCTTAACTTGTCAGGATATTAATTAAAACCAAATTAAGAGGCCTTAAAAGACACCCCTTCAATGATCTTGTGCTGGTGTGTTTGAGGTGTAATTTCCACCAGCTGAGCATTTCAGAATCCTGTGCCTCCAGGCTTCAGAGCTTCAGCAAGAGTTGCTACTGTTCCATGGAAACTCAGGGATACTGTTCATAACTTGTTATCGTGTTTGATGTCATTCTGCATAAAGCAGAATCCCTTCATTAAATCAATGGCTAAAGTTTGTATTTCAGTCAAATTTATGGTGTTCATTATTAAAACATTTCCCTCCTGTTAGAAATGAACCTTTAGTGAGGTTTTGTCCTTTGAAAAACATTATGTAGAGGTGGCCTCTGGGAGTCCAAGGCCAGTCAGAGGTGTTGGTCCTGGCAGCTTTTGTCTGGGTTTTCCCTTTCTCTGCTGATCACAAATCTGGAGGTGTCCTGGCTCCATTTTGCTCTCTTTGAATGATAATAATGACAACGGAATGGTACAAGTATAAGAAATAATGATCTGAAAATACAGGAAATTGAGGGCAATTTTTTGAGAAGCAGCTGGGATCTCTAAAATTGGTATTAATTTACCCAATTTTGCTTTTAACCTGTCAATCTTTAGAAGCATTTTCTTTTCATCAGAGAAAAATAAAATAACTCATGAAGTTGGTACTAAGCTGACAGCAGGAGAGAATTTTGAAAAAATTTGCTGATTAAAGTGCATCTGAAGAAATTATGCACTTAAGGCAGGTAATTGAGGTGTTTCTTTTGTGAATGGAAGCTTCTGAAGCTGGTGGCTGTGTGGAGGTCAACAAGTAGAATAATAAAAAAAGAACTAACAAATAACCCCATAATACACCTTAATCACACAATTTATTATGGCAAGATGACTCTGGAAAAAGAGACAGCCAATGTGGAATATTAATCCTGAATGACATTTAGGAAGTCTTAATGTGGATCCCTGAATTTAAAGATGGATGTGGCTGGTGGTCCAGAAGTCTTTAAAGGTTTTTAGCCTTGTTAATCTGGACTGGATCTGGATTTCTTAATCATGTAAGACAAGGATAATTATTTCATCTAAGTTACCTTGTGGTTTTTGTAATGTGGTTGCATGTAAGACATTAATTAATTATATTCTAAAAGTTACAAAGGTCTTCAGCCCAAAGTTTTTAGGGCTGGAAAAAGAGAAAGCTCTGGGGTACTTCTTCATTAGTGATGATGGGGAAGACACCTCCACTCTGCATCAGTTAACTTTTGGNAGAAAAAAAAAAAAAAAAAAAAGGCAAGTTTTGCCTCGATTGACATCTGTTGAAAGGAGGTTGGTTCTCAACACACCCAAAAGCGAGACTGAAACACAAATGAGATTAAATGGTGGGAACCAAAGGGATCATTCACCCTTATTTTTTTCATGGAGGAAAGAAAGAGAAAAAACGGAAAAGTAGAAAATGCCAAGGATAAATAAGTGTGTTATCATGTGCTTAACTAGGCTAATGCCAACATTAAAAAACACAAATCCAATGACAGTTGCAATTCCAACTCATTCTAACCATTTTCTCTATCCTGTAAGCCCTAAAGGCTTTAGCAGGGTAGTAACCCATGATCCAGGTTCTAATCCATCAAACCAGGCTTGTGGTTGCATAGACTGAAATAATTCTCCAGCTTGATCACTTACTTCTTTTGTCTTGGCTTGTGCCTCCTCAGTGGAGGATAGGACACTGTGGATGGTAATGCAACACTCAGTTCCAGATAAATCCAGCATGTTCCCAACTATACTCCCTTTTCAGTTTAGACAATTCACTAGCTGTATGTGGGGTATCTCTTGTGGTAATTTGAGATGTTTCATCTTCCAAATCCTCATTCAGTTTTAACAAGAGGTTGTAGTGGAACAAGCACTTTGTCAAGTTGGTTGTGCAGCAATTCCAACTCAGACTGGATATGTTGTTGTTTCTTTAGGCAGTTTCTTTAGGTTCTCGTTCATCATCCCCTTCTCTTATTAATCTCTGAAAAATTGGGCCAAATCACAAATCTTGAAACAACAGCAAGGGAAGGAGCAGTGCATTTGCCCTTCACTTACACAGAGCTTAAACAGAGGACAGAGACAAGGCTATGTTGCAACTCATCTTCCCTGATGAAGATCCTGTGGCAGGATCTAGATGATCTTTGAGGTTCCTTCCAACCTAGGTCAGTGGTTGCTTTTCCATCTCAGCAGAGCTATCTGGAATGTGCAGGTACCCAAGATCTCAGTGGCATGGTCACCAGAGGATAAAAAAATTCATCAGCTGGAGTATTATATACAGTTCTTTATTTCCTTAACAAGCAGCCTTTCCTTACAGCCAAAATAACTTTTTCCTCTCAAAATCAGTAGTTCAGTCTAATTTTAGCAGCAATATGCGAAAAACCCAGCAGGTGGGGATCTACAACTGTGTTTTATTTATACAACAGCAGCTTCTTAGGGATCTTGAACTGGGCAGAGGCAGCTGTACTTAGATATTGTACAAATACAAAGTGAAAAGCTGTTTCCTGTCACAAACAACTTTCAGTCTGGAGCAGCATTAGTGCAATTCCCTCAAATGGGAAGCACTTTGATAGAGAATAAACTCTAGCGTGATCTATTGCATGGGTTTGCCTTTTTGTAATTGAACATGGCCCAAATTTCAGCTTTCCAAAATCTCCAGGACGAAAGAGAGCCCACCACATTCCCAAGGAAACGAAGGAATTGCACAAAGCGTGGTTACACACAGTATGGCTGTTGGAATGAATGCTTCCTGGAAACACTTGAAAAATTGTGAGGAACAAGCAATTGGAAAAGCATCAAAGGGATCCAGGGCTAAGATTAAGGCCTGATTTATCATGTTTATTTTTATTCCGTGCATTTTGGTTTGGGTAGTAAATTGTAGATGCATTTTGCACTTTGGCAGACTCCCTGGTTTTGAGGGTTTTCTTGTTTTTCAAGGAAGAATAATGAAATGAACTTCTCAAAGGCAGAGGATTTAATTTTCTGTGATAGTAGGCTACGCTTACAGGAATGGAGAATCTATCATGGGAAGCACAGACTCAGGAAAAGGCTTCAAAAGCCATGGTGAGTATCAACACAACATAAGCTCCAGTGGTGATGCTGGGATGCCAAAAGGAACAAAAAAAACCAGGGAACGCTGTACAAACCCAAAGAGTCTCAAAATATTCACCCTATATTTGTCATTCAGGAAAATTTGTACAGCAGTGACAGATTAGCTGCTTGGTTTGAAGAAAGAACTAAAATGAAGAAGTTCCTTGGCATGTATGAAAGCAAGAAATCAGACTACCCCAGGCATCCTCTGTGCCCACCCTCCCTCAGAACGCCCCGTGTTACTTAATGTGCTGGTACCCCCCCTAAATTCTATGGAAATATTAATAAATAATGTGTATATTTTGCACGGCAGACACAGGAATTAAATCCACACACAGATGCTTTAAATCGATAGCACTTAATTAGTTTAAATAAGAAGACACAATCATAAATAGCCCCAACAAGTCTAGTCAATAAAGTTCGATTTAACAGAAATTGAATAGGAAGGGCAGATAGCAGATAACTTGGGTTTGGGGACTAATTATACTCAAAAGCAGAGATTTTTCATTTTAAATGGAAGCGATTTAAATGGCGTCAGAGGTATGAAGGAGTAACAATTCAATCTTTAACCCGTGTAGGAACAGTTCGGGTCCATTGCAAAACAGACGGAAAGGACCGATTTAACATACTCCAAACCTGCCACCACCTGGGTGCTCAAGGAAACTGCATTGCACTCAATTGCAGGGCAGACATCCCTCGCAGTCTTGCCAGGACTGGCTGCCAGAATAAACCCCACTGAAGCCATGGGGTAAGTCCAAAATGTCCCACCTGAGAAGCCAGAGGGTTCTTAAAACACTGGCAAATTATTAAAAGACAGGTAAGATTTACCCTGTGCTGTACCTGAAGGGAGCCTACGTGAAAGATGGAGAGAAAACTATTTCTATTGAAAGGCCACAATGACGTCTCCCCCAGAGCTTTCTCTTTTTTCTGGGGGTGGAATGAAGAAATCTGAGGGAGGAATCAGAGACAACTGTGATACAAAGAGATGCGGGGGAGAGTCAGGTGAAGAGAACAACTGAGACAACAGAAAAACGTGGCGGTGCAAGGGAGCTTGTGAAGGCCGCAGGGCAGAGGAGGAGCTACAGGACAGCCCTCGGCACGGGTGAGGCCACACCTCAAATCCGGTGTTCAGTGCTGAGCCCTTCACCGCGAGGGGACATTGAGGGGCTGGAGTGTGTCCAGGGAAGGAAATGGAGCACCAGGAGGGGCCGAGGAAGCTGTGGGGGCGAAAAGGAGGCTCAGGGGGGACCTTGTGGCTCTGTACAACTCCCTGACAGGAGGGGACAGCCGGGGGGAGGTCGGGCTCTGCTCCCAGGGAACAGGGACAGGATGAGAGGGAACAGTCTCAGGCTGTGCCAGGGGAGGTTCAGGTTGGATATCAGGAAGAATTCCTTCACTGGTAGGGTGATTAGGCACGGGAAGGGGCTGCCCAGGGAGGAGGTGGAGCCAGCTGGAGGTATTTCAGGAAAGCGTGGTGTCCAGCGGGAGGGGCCGGGGACAGCAGGGTCCTGTGGGGATTTTCTCATGAGGACAGCTTGTCCTCCAGGCTGTGACGGGGACGTGTTCCTTCTCCCGGAGACTCGGTCCCACGAGGCTTCGGAGGAGCAGGGATGCGGCGGGGCAGCTGCGAGCCAAGGGTGGGACTTGCTCCAGTGACAGCTCTGCTCTCACCCACTCGGGGGAGAAACCTTTAAAGTGCTGTCACTGAGGGCAGGGCTTCAGTCACACATTTGCCACATGGCCAAGGTGCAGGTGTTTTCTCACCCTTCCTTATGGGAGGTGTCTGCTCCTTCACATCAACTCTCAGGGTATTTGTTTTCCTTTCTCCATGCTTTGTGAAGTGCTGTGTATACTTAGCAATGCTCTATAAGTTAAAGGATTGACACGAATTTATTTCTAAGATCTTTATTAATTTATTTTAAACTATGCCAAATCAAAGTGGCCTTAGGGTTCACAGCTGTTCCCTAACAGCTAGGATGGAATTGCTCACCCGTCTAAGCACATAACTGGAGTTCCTTTCCACAGCCACTGTTAGTTTTGCCTCCTCAGTGTCACTTGGCTGAAATAATTAATTTCCCCTGGCCTGTTTTCCCTTCACTTTTTGTAGTCATGTAGCTGGAGAGGAGAATCTGAGTACCAACCTTTCCTTTGCAGTTACAGGGTATGTTCCTCTTCTTCCTGGGATTTAATCACTTTGTGGGCAGCATAAACTCAGAAGACAAATTCAGAAGGTACTGGGGATGTGCAAAAAGGAAAGAACCAGGAGGTTTGCTTTAACAGCAGTCGCTTCACTGGCTTCTCTACCAGCCAGCTCCTCCCTCAGGACCAGTGGGAGGCTACTGGAAAAAGCAAATTAGCTACTCTAATTCCAGCAGAGCATCCCTAGCACGCTCCATCCCAGACCTGTGGTCACCAGCTGGTGCCAAAATTCTCCTGCCAGCTGTGGGATGTAGAATACTGTAAATTTCTGCTGTGCTAACAGTGCTCAGATCCCGCAGTGGGACTGTGGCAGTTTAGAAATACCTGAGAGACAAATGGATGAATGACATCTCTGAAACAAAATCTGTCACCCTGGCGTTGTTATCCCGACTCTCTCCCTCTCCCTTGCCTTCTTTTTATCATTCCCTTCCTTCCCTTCCCTTTTTTCTTTCTTTCTCCCTAGAGTGAGTTACCCATCAGTTTCTCAGCCCAAGAAACTGGAGTTGAGGGAGGTTCTTAGAATTGGTCTTAATTTTCTCACATTTCTGAAAGAATCTGAAAAGCCAGACGAGGGCACTCAGTGCTCACCATTCCTTTATGAGGGAAAGTTTCTCTGCAGTGACACTCCATCCTGCTGGTAGAAGAACCTCGTTCAGAGGAGATTATTTTCTCACCTGGGTTATATAGGATGCAGTTTTCCAGTCCACTGCTGGGAAAAAAAGTCATGTAATAGTGATGACTGGAATACAGCTTTTAACACTCTTTGCTTCATTGTGACTGGAAAAACAGATTTCTTTTGATCTTGGACAAGAGGTGTGTTTTGTGTGTTCAGTAGATAGATTGTTAAAAGTATTTTACGTCTATTCTCTAAAACATTTTTTGAGACATATCAAACAAAAATGTCCCTGCCTGCACAGAGGAATTTTCTTTCAGGCTCTATTTCTTCTGCACATTAACAAGACTGGTCTGAATAGCCAGAGACACATCAGCAGGAGCCCCCATCTCTGGGAANAACAACTAGGAATGGAGACTGGGGGAGGGTTGGACTTCCTGAAGCTGCTGGGAGGATGTATTTTGGGGGTTATAATAGCTGCACGGGAGAAGGGTCACCGCTTTCCAGATCCCCCATTGATCCCTCATACCTGGACTTGCTTCCTTTTGCTTTCTGGAGCTCTTGCAGTTGCTCATGTGTTGCCTTGAGCCATTTTCTGCTCTGTCTCTCCCTCCAGCTGACCTTCCCCACAACGCTGCTGAACTCTGCCTGACCGTGCCTGAGGTGTTTGTGCTTTCCCATCTTCAAGCACAGAACCACAGCGGAGACTTCTCTGTGTCAGTCCCTGTCCTGTCAGTGTTTCTCCTCACAAAAGGGCAGCTCTGCCTCGCTTACCCCAGAGCACCTCCAAGCCCACAGAATGTGCCCCTGCTTGTACAGATGGCAGTGCTTTTGACAGCCCTGTGTGTGTCCTTCCATTTCCCTTTTCCCAGTCTTAGCAGATCTTTTCCAGTACAGGGACTGGGAAGTTTCTTCACACAGCTCTGCACCTGGCTGTTGTGCTTCAGAAGGTGTCTCTTTGCTGGTCAATTGCTTTCTTTTCTTGCCTGATTTCTTTAACAGATGACCTTTGGATTTCTCCTGATGCCTTCAGGCAGAAATACCAAGCAAAACAGGAAAAACAGAGTTTACATAGAGTACACATTAGGGGGGTTTCAGGCATCTTCCCAATTCTTTGGACATATGATCAAGCCTTTATGTGAACATAAGGTGAAACAGGAACCACGAGATGCTTTACTGGCAAAAAAAAACTATTTTAACAATTATTGAGGGGAAGCAGCAATGGGAATGCAGGGAGCAAAGGGCTGAAACAGAACATTCTTCCTGTGTCCAGAGAAGGAAGAATTAAGATCAATGAACACAACTCATATTCTTAGAGAGGTGAAGATGGCAAAACATGATGGTATTTGGTCTGGACCCTTGAATCCAAATTCCCTTACATGGTCAGCCTTGATGTTACCTGTCAGGGCTGTGCTGAGGACAGGGGTTGCTGTGAAAGCATTCAGGGTTTACCTCAGGGCAGCCACATCCTGCCCTGAGCTTCAGGCACTTGCCTGCCTTTGGCTAATTTCGGATGCAACTGCGAATGTGACTGTGGGTTTCACCTGCATCTTCCACTTCGTTGTGACCAGAGCCACGGAGAGAAAGTGAGTTCCTTTCTCTAGAAATGTAACCCGAGAAGATCCTGAAACTCCTCAGGCTCGGAGTCTCTGGATTCACTGGCAAATCAGTGCTCAAGTCAGTCACCTCCCAGCAGGAGCATTCCTGGGGAGAGAAGCAGTGAAGTGCCAAGTCAGAAACAGCAGGGAAAGAAAAAGGAAATGACTGGTACTTAAAAATAACCCAGGAGGCATGAACCATGAACTGAAGAGAGATGCCAGAAGAAAACCAGACATGGCTTGGAATACAAGAGGGAATGACTAATTACAGATGCTTCCTTCGAGTCTGAGTAGGTGAAAGTGATGTCACTGCTGGTGTGATCATGAATGTTAGTGCTGCTGCATCACAGCAGTGGCATTGTTTCTCTAGAGCAGAGAAGAGGAATACATCCTCTTCTGGAATGCATCCACAGATTGTTACTTCACTCTGTACCATGAAGCTGTCTGTGAAGAAGGCTCTTTTATTCCCTTTCTCGATGATAGCACAGCCCCCATATTTGCAGTACCCTTAAAAATCTGGGTAGCTTTCTCCCTAATCCACAGAATTAAGAACATCCATCAGCAGAACAGCACACACTGCCACTAACTTTTGTTCCAAAAACATCATGTGAAGGACTCCTAAAGCAAAGCCTGTGTGAAGATGTTTTGTGCTGCCATCTGGGCACAGTGAGGTTTGCTCTTTTGTCCCTTATGAACAGGGGCAAAGGATTCCTGCCTCCTCTTTCCCCAGGCTCCTTCACTGGCTGAAAGGTTCATATTCCTTGTATTAAATAGGTATCTCTGAGGCTGGGCTTTCATGACATCTGGAAATGGCAAACAGCTCTCACTGATTTGTGGCTGCAGATTATCCTGGATGGCTAAAGCTCTTGCCATCCCCTGCCATGCCACTGGGTTATTTTTAATTTGGATTGCTTCCCTGATCCAGTGCTCAGCACAGCTCCACAAACAGCAAGGCTGGCACAAGGGAGGGAAAATTGCAGTCTGGGCTGGGTGGTAACAAACATCTCAGGATTCCTTAAGTCGGTAAAGCCACCATGCAATCCATGCCATCAAACAGAAATGTGCCCTTTTTCGCACACGAGGAATATCTGCAGGGGAGGTTCAGTTTAGGAATCTTTTCCAAGTGGATGTCACACAGCTGCAGTCGGTGCTCATCTCTTGCTAAGTACCTCAGAGGAGTGGAGCTGCCAGGCTTGTACTACTCTGCTCATCCCATTGGAGCTGTGGCTCCACCTCCTTTTCTTCCAAAAGCCTCCTCTCCTCTTCTGCGTGTACTTGTGGTCACTTCCTCCTGAGCTCTGCCTGTGGTGCCAGTGCAGCTCTGTGTGCAGCTGCAGCACGATGCAGATTGAAATTTCAGTGGCTGAAAAGTAATAGTTTTCCACTCTACCCTTGGTTATTTTTAGCTGGATCAGTTCCTGATCCAATCCACTGTACAGGCACGCAAACAGCTGTGCCAGTGTGGCAGGAGGAAAATGTTTGAGGGAAGCAGAGGAGAGGCTTAGGCGAGTTTAATCATCACTGGTACCAAATGGGAAACCACAATCATGAATGATTGCTCTAAATGGCTGGCAGCAGTCATTTAAACTTCTCTACAGCTCCATGTCTTACTTCTTATGTAAGAAACAGCCCAGGGAACTTCCCAAGTCTGTGGCACAGAAAGGAAATGGCCCTGTGTCTGGCACAGCTGCCCCTTTCTGCAGGAATCAAGGCAAGCTGAATGCAGGGTGCCTGAACAAGTTTGTTGGTAAGCAAAGCAGCCAGTGTTCCTCACAGCTTCCTTACCTGTTGTCATTTGGCCAGCCTGTACATTTAAAGGTCAAGTCCTGCAAAGACCAAAATTTGCCCAGGGCACCAGCCATGTTCAAAATATGTTTATAGTGGTCAAAACCCATGCCTGAGACACATGCTAAATACTGGCTACTACCAAAAGACAGTGATTCTGACACAAAGATGGAAAGTGTATTAAAAAATTTAGAGATTTATTCAGAAGCAAAAAAATCTATTTAGCCAATTAAAATCACTTACTGAGGCATATGGCATGCTCCTTGGCACCTGACCAACTGCTGCTCTGGGCAGGAAATGGGGATATTGTTGCATGAAGATTTTGCTCCATCCAAAGGCAGAAGTAGAGAAAGGATTTACGGAATAGAATGGTTTGGGTTGGAGGAACCTTTAAAGGTCATCTGGTCCCAACCTCCCTGCCATGGATGGGGACACCTTCCACTAGCCCAGGTTGCTCAGAGCCCCATCCAGCCTGGCCTGGAACACTGCCAGGGATGGGGCAGCCACAGCTTCTCTGGGAAACCTGTGCCATGGCCTCACCACCCTCACAGGGAACAAATTCTTCCCAATATCCAATCTAAACCTCCTCTCTTGTCAGTCTCTCCCCCTTGTCCTGTCACTCCAAACCCTTGTCAACAATCTCTGTCCATCTTTCCTGTAGAATCCCTTCAGATGCTGGAAGGCTGCAATGAGGTCAAACAAAACTACTCAGAATCTTTTAGCTTGTAAAGGACCTTTAAGGTCATTAAGTGCAATCACAAACCATCTTACTTTGCATGGTTCATTTGCGTTTTCCTTTCTTTACGATGATCACGGCTGCAGCAGCACTCTGAAAAAGTGGACAATGCCACCACTTATTTTGGGGTTGTCCCAGGAAATTACAAAGCTGTGCAAATATTGGCTTTTTTTTTTCTTATGTCAGAATTGCATCCAAGGATGACAAGCAGCAATTTCATTTAGGAAATTTTTAAAAGCCTTTCAGTCTTTCAGGTTAATATACATACAGGTTTTCTACATAAGGAAGCAGAAATATAAGGAAAGGTGTAAGCACAAGGACATGTTTTCCCTGGATGATGCACATCATCATGGTAACCTCCCTCCTGCACAGTCACTTGCAGTTTCACAACTCTGGTTCAGACTAAATACCAACGACCTGATTCATTCTTCCACTGAATTTCACTGTTAATAATTGTAAAAAATACATTCAGTGCCATGACTCAGTAGGCAAAGTATCTCCTGCTCCTCCTGGCTGAAGTCTGCTGTGGCCCACACCCACCTCCAGCAAAGGCTGTCCATAAATGCCCCATGGCTCCATAACCTGGCTCCTGACACTCACTTTTCCCAATGATCAATGTCTGAGCTTCCAGGGGAATTTGTCATCTGTACCTGCAGTAAAGAAAGCCCCTCCCAGTCACGTTATGCTTTAAAATAGATCCCGTACCTCCCAAAACTGAAGTCATCACAGACACATCACAAATTTCCAGTTTACCAGTGGCTGACTTTTTGGAGGAGGGCATTAAGGCAAATACTGAGTGATCTGTGAGAGGTCACAAAGGAAAGCAAAGGTTTATTAGCAGGCCTGCACGTACAGCAGCTGACTGGAAATGTTCAGGGGGTCTGGAATTAAAAAAAAAAGAAACCCTCACATTACAACCACTTTTGTAGCTCTGAGACCAAAATCACGGAAAAGAAGATGAGAGACCACGTTGTCACCAAATCTTTAATCCCTGGGAGTGCCAAGTGGCCAGCATGACATAAAACTTCTATGAAAAATGAATGCCATTCCATGAATAACTTGTATGTATTATGTAAAGTATTTATTGAAGACAAATTCCATTCCATGAATAGCTTGGATGCTGCTTACTTTGAATAACAGCATGTTCATCTACTGTAAAATAATTTCTGCCCAACGGAATTACTTTTATCCCTCAGTCTATCACCCTTTTCATAAGTAAAGTTTATGAACACATTTCTACTTTTAAATAAGAGCTTATACATGAAAAAAGACACTGAATGCAGCTCATTAGTTGCTCTCGACAAAGGCTCAGTGGGAGGGGAAAGCAAATACAACAGAGAGAATAAAGTATCTGTGATGAAGAACCTCTAAACCTGGCCTAGGGTTGGGAGACAACCACAGGAACATGAATTAGAGCTCAAGTTTACATCCCATTGAGTTAATCTTTACATTAGGGGACCATCCCTTAAGTGAGGTCCCATCTGCAGGTGTTTCTTAGCTATACTGAAGGGTTAGAATTGTCTCAGCAACTTTAAAAAGCTAGATCATTGAGCATAGAAAAAAAAATTTATTACTCCACCACCTTCCACACACAGGTCTTTTTCTGTAAAGCTGCTCTGCACATAGATTTGGAGTTTATGACAGTACACACACACACACACATGTGAAATCTTTAACAGTATATCCTGGTATTGTATAATGTCTAATATAATTATTTTGGATAATGTGTGCAATAAATAATCTGCCTTTTTTATACACAGTTAGTAAAACTACAGCTATGCATACACAAATTCCCTTTCCCTCTAACTGAACCAACAAGCTTTTTAGAGAAACCACATCATCTGCGTTTCCTGACTGTGTTGTTTCAGATTCTGACTTGCTCACCTTTTTTCCCTCTGGGCTTCTGTCTTCTCTGGTCTTATGACTTCACTGTTTCTATTCCACACATCCCTTCCAGAAGACAAACTGCAAAATCACAGGTGTGAAACTGCTGATTTTTTGAAACCACAGTTCTCAGGGAAAGATATATTGTCAGCCCATCCTCATCCTGAGCGAAGATTAACTGAGTATTAAAAAAATGGTAACATATTATAAGTAATAACAGACTGAGAATAGATCATCAAACAAAATAAGAAAAGCCCTTTTCAAATATTGAAGCAGCATTTCTAGGGCATGTTTCACCTATTCCTAAAGTAGACACTTAAAACAGGTCAGATGAATCACCATCCAACAGTGTCCATTTCTCCCAACAAGTTTGAAAATCAAAGACAGTTCAAAAGCTTTCTTTAATACATATTTTCAAATTTGGGGGTTAATTTCACAGTGTAGTTTTGGCAGGCTTGGGGATGTTTTTTCCTCTAATTTCTGAAGGAAATACAGCTCTTTCTTTATCCCACTATCAGCTGCCCATTAGGAACCAACTGTCTCATTTCAATCAAATACAAGCATGTAGAGGAATCAGAGATGAGCAGGTTCCTATATCCAGGGATCAATGTTCCTACAGCCAGGGATCAATGTTCCTACAGCCAGGGATCAGTGGCCAGGTGCAGCAGAGAGCTCTTGCTGGCATCCCTATGGGAGGATCAGCAGGGAGAAATTGCCTTGTCCGTGCTCTTCAGCATTTTAAGCAGTATCTTGTCCTGGCAGTAGGATAAAATACCTGGTTTGGGGTCACTGAATCTGTTGGGCACATTGGAATGATACAAGGATAATTTGGGGGAGAAGGGTGTTGGGAAGAGAGTGAAATAAATGACAGCAGAATGTGCTGCTTTTATAATAAAGTATTAATTAGAATATTGGTAATAATGAGCTCTCTAGATACTGTTTGCACTCTTTAGACTGGAAGGATTTGGTGTTGTAACACTGCTTGTGACCATGATTTCCACTGAATAACTGATACAAGGAGGCTACATAACTCCAACTGATCCTGGAGGCTGGTGCTCCTAAAGTGAAGGAGACAACTTATACCTGTTCTTTGGCAGCTCTTCCTTCTCAGGAGTTCCTGAAATGCTCACGCCCCTTAGAAGATGGGAACCTTTTCCTCCTAGGAGAATCTCCAAAGCAGATTACCAGAAATCAATCAGAGATTAATTACCTTCTCCTATGAGGACAGGCCTAGAGAGGTGGGATTGCTCAGCCTGGAGAAGAGAAGGCTCTGGGGAGACCTTATGTGGCCTTTCAATATGCAGAGGGGTCCTACAAGAAAGATGGAGACAATTTACAAGGGTCTGGGAGTGACAGGACAAGGGGGAATGCCTTCAAACTGACAGAGGGTAAATTTAGATTAAGTATGAGGAAGAAATTCTTTACTGTGAGGGTGGTGAGGCCCTGGCATAGAAGCTGTGGCTGCCCCATCTCTGGACCTGTTCCAGGCCAGGCTGGACAGGGCTTGGAGTAACCTGGATAGTGGAAGGTGTCACTACCCATGGCAGGGGCTTGGAATGACATGAGCTTTAATGCCCCATCCAACCCAAACCATTCTCTTATTCTGTGACCTGGGAGCCCCTGAGGAGAGAGGTGGTGACTTTCCTGAACCTGGGAATTCAGGACAAAGCCCCAAAGTCCCACGGGGACTCAGGTTTCCTGGCAGGGCTGGGATGCACGAGGAGTGAGCTGCACATGCTGGTTCCTGTGCTCAGCAGGGCCTGGGGGCCTGGCACCTGCTCCCAGCACCTGGCCCAGCAGGGCCCCCCACACCCACGCAGGAATCCCGGCCAACCCCGCTGCGGGAAGCCACTGGGAACAGGGAAAGAGGTGCAGCAGCACATGGCCGGGGAGAAGCAAAAAGCCACCACTAGCACAGGACGGGGAACAGCAAACAGCCGGGCTGGGTGTGGGAACACATCTGCAGTGATAAGAGGTTTGCAAAACAACCTCTGGGAAGAAAACAGGGAACTGGGTTTATTGAGTCTAGAGGAGAAGGCTGGAAATAGGGCAAGACATGATAGTGCAGCAGCAGTACATAAGAGGTTGCTATTAAGAGAGGCAGCGATCACACTGCTGGAAGGACAGAGATAAGATCTAACCAACTTAACTTCCAGGAAAGAAAAGAAGACAGGAGAAAAGGAACAAGAGTAGATGTTGCAAAAACTTTCTCTGCATAAGCCAGAGCTGGAAATGATTATGTGGGAGGTTGTGAAACCTCCTGCACCAGAAGTTAACCAGACATCACCATGCTCTCTCAGTAGAGGAGGGACTGCCAAGCTATGCCCCAAGCTAGCCTTTGGAAAGCAAAAATCCATCAGCCCTTTTCAAAAATAAACTAAAAACCATCCATGCATGTCACATGGAACATTAAACATATGGGTGATGAGTAAAAAGCTTGAGGATTTGGATAACAAAGCTACTATAGATTTACAAATCCTGATTTCAATGCAGGCATTTAAATTCAAAGTATTATTTGGATAGAAAACTTTGATCTTTCCTCTCAAAGAAACCTGCAGTTGTTGAGCAGGTAAATGCTGCCAAGACCTTTTAGTGCTATTTCTGTCACATGGCACCTCCTTCCTGCAACCAACCTTTCTCCTGTTATCTCCTGCTCCCATGTAGAGAAGCAGCACCCCCTTTATATTCTGTAAAGCACTTTTACTCCTGTTGAAATGTCTGTGGGCTAGGCCAGTCTCACAGCCAGATCATAGAGTCATCTCTCCACCATCTGATGATACAGGGCCATAAGATGCCTCAGGCACTGGAAGAAAACCCAGACCATGTGGTTCTTTTGGGATCCACTGCAGAGAATACTCCCAAGAAAAAGAGGAATTCTGACCTTCCATCAGGAGCAATTAAAGCCACCAGGACATCTTATTGTAATCCATTACAGTCTTATTGTAGTGGAGTACCCAAAGGACATAGAGTTAGGGTTTTTTTGAGTTGATGAATGGATTTCTAGGCAGATTCCTACAGGGCATATATGTGGTAAAGATTTTGATGAGAATTCTGACCTGACTCAGGAGCAGCTGGTTGACCCCAGAGAAAAGTCTGATCTATTTTTTCCTAGTGAGAAGAGCTGGAGCCAGGATTCACCCTTCCTTACTCAGCATCAATGAAAGCACCTCAGCAGGAAACCAGCCCCTGAGTGCAATGTGCTCACTGTGAGACCTGCCAGGAAGGCATTCCAGCACCAGAGGTGGGACAAAGGCAAAAATATCCGAGCCACTGCTGAGAATCCTGCAGGAAATATGAGGCAAACAACCCCCAAAATTACAGAGAACAATCTGGCAATGCTCCAGGGCACAGGGGCTGGATGTGAGTACCCTACTAAGATGATGGGCTTTATATGGCTTCTTTGAGAATCATTAATAAATAAGGGAAGGGGAGATCCTGGGAATGGAACATCAAACATCTACTCTACAGTTGTGACAAGCAAACTTTTAAACAACCTTTTGGTCTTTGTTCCTTTATTCTCTGACTCCTTGGGGACTTCAACTCACGTGTCTCAGGAGGTGTGAAAATGTCAGAGGAGAAGGAAAGAGTCTGTGACAATGCATGTTGACCACAGGACAAGGATGTGGCCCTTACCACAGCCACTTTACACCCTGAGCCTCTACGGTAATGAACCAAGTTTTTGCTGAGGCAGAAACCCCACTCTTTTTATATGGTCATTCTGCTTTTATGTTTTATTTGCAGGATTACTCTTGTGCTGTTCTTAACTAAATGCAAAGAAAACTAAAAATATCACACAGTGTGAATCACAAAAAAGGCCTTTTTTGTCTGTTAAGAACAAAAGCTCATGAAAATTCATGCAAAATGTGCCTTTGCTCATAGGAAACAATCCTGCTTCAGTTTGCCCTTCAACAACAGCATCAAAACTCCAAACAAACAGTGCTTCCCCACCCTGTGTGCATGATTGTATTTCTGTGCAAGCTCACATCCATCTTTATAATCCATCCTAAGGGAAAGGTTGCTTTTTTCAGAACTGAGGGGAATGAGAGGCACAGGGAATCCTCTCTCAGTATCCAACATCATGGAGGTGATTGAGGAATATGTGCTCATTTTTCTATTATGAGATTGGTTATCTCATGTCACGTAAGTTTAGGGAGTCCAGGAAAGCCATCATGGGTGGCTAAAATCCCAGAGATTTTTTAAAAATATTTTTGAAACTACAATAAAATGGTGGATGTTTCTTGAACACTCTTGAGAGAAAGCCTTAACAGTAATCCAGTGCCCAATCCTAACAAAAACCACCTGAGGGAGGAAAAGGGAAGTTGCTCTCTAAACCAGCACAGAGGAGCAGGTACAGCGAACAGAATGGTGTTTGGGCTCCTGTTCTCTCACCTGGATGCTGCCAGGAATCAGTGTCAGGAACAGCTTCCCATGAGGGGGCACTACACTATCACAGATCCAGGCTCGGAGATCTCCACCTCCAGGACTTGTGCAAAGACACTGAACAGAGAGGGAAGCACATTTCAGCTTTGTTTATCCTCCTCTGCAAAAACTACGGTGATGAAAAATTACTCTGTTTATCTCATTAAAAGCTACACTACGTGTAATTCTGTCCACCAAGAGAACAGAAACAAAAATCCCAAACACTGCGTCTGGAATGCAGGGAGAATTTGGGATTTCTGAACTTTTAAGTGCTTGATTTCTCAGCTACTGAAGAGGACCTTAATACAAACTAAGGACTTCTGTGTGCAATTTTTTAATGGATCCTCTTTTTTGGTGAATGGGACAGATTAATTTGTGGGCTGGATTTTGTGTCTAGCCAACAAGAGGAAGGAAAAGTGAAGGGCTGGTCTGAGTCATTACTACTGACCTACACCACAAGCAACAACACTTAAATGGACATTATCATATGAGGATCTCAGCTAGGAAGACTTGCTGGCACAGCGGTTTCCAAGTGTGGAGGGATGGCAGGATGGGGTTGGGGCATAGGCAGCTGTTCTGAGCACTGGGGAAAGCTCCTGGGTGTCACCTGGCTGCACACACTCAGGTGCTGCAGCTGCCTGCATGGGGGGAGAAGCCTGCACACATGCAGCTCCTACACAGCCACATCCTCCCTTTCAGCTGGAACCAGAGGAAGGTTTGGCAAGCCCCTTGAATGCATCATGCTGCTTGCATTTCTGCTCTCCATGTACAGTTTTGTAGAGGTCCCAAGCATTTCAGCAGGTCTGGACTAGATTAAGAGTACCTGCAATGGTGTGACTTTGTCCATATTCCACCTTTCCCTTACAGTAATTTATTTTTAGAGTTCATAGCTGGAGCAGAAAGCCTGAAGTAATGACCACAGGGTAAGTATCCTACCTGAATCTGAGAGAAACAAAGGCAGAATGAAGTGTTCTACATGTTCTGGTAGTGAATTGATTGGTTTATTCAGAATCATTTCTACAGAAGCCTCTGAGTGTCATTCCCCCCCCACAGCCCAACTTAAGTTATTGCCACCAACACCCATATATAAAAGTACAGAGGAAGACTCTGATGAAATTCTTCCTTTAGCATTTCCAAATGGAGTGGAAGTATTTGAGTCCCAGCAATGTTATCCAGGACTTCTCAAAGGGGAAAAGCAGACAATTCTCATTATCCTGGATCCTCTCTCTTTAGGATTTTTCTCACTGCTAAGGAAGGAAGAGAAACATCAGCACGTGAAGTGCAGCTAAAGGGCAAGGCTGACTCCAATCCAGCCATTAGCTGCTTGTGGATGTGAAAGGCAGCATGAACTGGGCAACAATTTACTGCAGTATGAGGGCTCTGCTTCAGATTTGCACAAGGATTTAGGTGCAACAGAAGAATCACAGAAGGATTTTTGGGAAAATGCAGCTTTTTGCAGAGTTCAGAATCCCACAACGCGGAAATGGAAAGCACCACAGGAAACCAAGAGCTGCATCCCAAAGGCTCCCTGGAGCTACAGGAAACCTGGAGCTGCAGCTGGGCATTTCAGTCCAGGTAAGGCACCTGCCAAGAACAAGCAACCTGGGGTATCCTTTGCATGAAGCATCTCAGGGCAAAAAAAAATGAGCCCAAAGATGTCCTTGAAATTGTAACTGAGCTTGGAATTGCCTATATTGACTGCTGTATAAGAACAGGTGTTTGGATTTATTTGCATAACCAGTTCTCATTAAGATTTTCCAAAATTTGGGTGTAGTATTTCTGGATGTATCAATGTTGTGATCCTGGATTACCAGAAATTAAAACTTTGTATGATGGAGAAAAGGCAAAGCCCACTAGAAGTTTTCCTATTTTCCTCTTAGTCTGACTACTCATTCCCCCAGTACATTTTTCTTCTCCATAATGTCTTTCTGCCCTTTTGGAGGCATCTAATAGTATGAAGCACTGGGGGTTTTAAACCTGCTTTTATTTTCCTGATCCTTGTTTACAGGTATTGTGGTTTCTGGGTGTCTCTTGCGGATCCTCCTCAGATAACCCACGGACCTCCTGATATGTGTGGACTCCAGGCCAGAAATTACTGCAATAATTTTATTCAGTAAAAGACACTGCTGACATTCATAGTGAAGTACCAAAAAACACCCTCATTAATGTTCTTGGCCACAAACCACCCTTTCACTACACTACATATTAAAAAAAAATAATAAAAGCCTTTAAATTCAAGTTTGTGTTATTTACCTGCAAGGATACTTCGATATAAATCTCCATATATTAATCATGTGGGAATAAGGCTTGAAAAGCCATTTATTCAACAGGAAGAAAAGAATGTGATGTTATACTGCATCACATATATCAAATGTAATTTTTGCAAGTTTGGCTGAGGGAAATCCTCCTAAAAATATAAGAGCTTACTACTGTTCCACTAGAGTTCCAGTGAGAATTCCACCACTGAGTTGCCAAATGCTACTGATGAGCAGGAAACAGGTTGCTTTAACCACAGTATGTGTCATTAAAGGTTGGGTAACTGCTTCATAGAATATAACCCCTTTAGCATAGCTCCTTTTTCCCCCCCAATATTTACTCAAAGGAGCTTCTTGCTTGTGAAAGGAATCTGTATTTTATTAAACCCAAATAAAAGGATTTTAATGGAATTGGACTAACTTTTAAGCTATTTCCTTCTGTCTTTTGAAAAACAGTATATAAGCAAATAGATGTGAAGTTTTGAGTCATGTTTTGCTGGAGCTCATGTAAAATCTTGAGCAGGAGAGACATTGTGGGGATTTCTTTCTTCTTTGGTTTGTAGCTATGCTTTGAGCAGTTTGTCTTGCCTTCTGCCCAGCTGACATTTTTTACACCCTTAGCAAAAGTAAAGTAACATCTTGCCTGCTTTTGCTGTTTGAGACTGGCCATTCCTACCCTCAATTCCATCAAAATCAGGGAAGCTCAACGAAGCCAACATTTGCACGTGTGCAGCCCACACCTTTCTGAAGCTGTGGCATGAGCAGTCATTTTCCTTGATATCAGTCTGGATTGCAGCTGTAAACTGAGCTGGGAAAGCCCATCAGCCTCCCCCAGGCTGACATCCACAAGTTCAGAACCACCTCATCCCTTTTAGAAGAGGCGGGAGTTTGAACTGTTGGGCAATGTCAGGCTACAGGATGTGTGCAAATAAAAACATTCTTTTACGACCTTCTGTGGCTGACAGGAAGGGACTCTCCAGACCATCCCATTCTCTCATGCCCCTAGCAGCAGCCTTTGTCTCAAGACAGTCTGTAGCCTTGTCCATTTGTTTAAATTTTCCTGGCAGACCCCGTTAAAAAAGGGGAATTTAGCTGTGTAGGACAATGGCCCGACCTGCACATCAGGCCAAGCACTGCAATTATGTTGGAAAAAATTTGTACAACACACTAAATGGGCCATTGACACTTAATCCATACAATGTAGACCTTCACTGCAACTGGTACATAATTCATCATGACAAAAAACTATCCCTCCATGGCTCATATACAGGTATCCATTTGTACACAGTTCTTTACTGTTTTTTGTATGAAAAAAAGCAACCCTGGATGAAACTGAGTAAGGATTATAAAGATATATAATTTGGGTGGATTATTTTGCTCCTGGTTTTACTCCATAAGAGCAAACACAGCTCTGTATCTAGGTCACTTGGTGGCTGCAGGCTATTTGGAATTCCCATGAGAAGGCACTTCAGAAGGAAATGGGGGAAGCCCATTTTGGTCTGTTCTTGTCTTGGGATGTTCATGTTCTTTGACAATAAGGGGTTTGGCTCAGAGCTACTGTTATTAACCCAGGTTATGTCAGCAATGTGGATTTGTAACTAGTTTCAGACAGAAAAGCATTTCTAGCCACACCACCCAAAAGAATTTCCCAGTTCTGTATTTTGCTAAACTTTTCTGTCACAGCCACCTGGACATTTCCTTGAACAAATTTCAGGAAAGATCCCAGAAATCAGTATTTGTCTGTGTGAAGCCCATAGTTTCTTGAACACCTGGGATAAATGATGCTTCTCCCAGACAACAGCAGGAATTCACCCTTGTAACTGCATCCACAGCTGGCACTGAAGCGGATTCTCAGACTAAGACACCCAAGCTCACTCCCACAAATGAAGAACTTCCTGTAAACAAAAGCTAAAAATAGTCCTCCTCCCTAGCTGCTGTCCTGTGGGGAAATCACAACATGGCATACACCTCAATCTCAAGTGGGGAAGCTCCAAACCACATCTCTGAGGGATGGTCTGTGCACTTGAAACAACGTAATACCCCACTGCATCCTTTCTGCCCTACCAGACTGAATCCAAAGGTATGGCTGTAGGGATAACCTCTGGGATAAAGAACCTCTGGGATAAAGAACCTCTGTCAATGATGCAGCTACATTCAAGATTCAGGAAAAAAAAACAAATTGTGCAACTGTGACCCTTTTCCCTCTCTCACCTCAGCACCTGCTGTACTCAGGAAGGTGCTGGCACCCACAAAAGCAACAAGAGCACTGCGGTGCCAAAGCTGAGCTGAGGCCAGGGGAGGGTCAGCACCCCTCTCAGCCTGCTGCACTGAAAATGCAGTGCTGGAGGCTGGAACTCTGCTCCCTGCTGAAGGAAAGGTGTAAACAAGGGGCAGGAAAGGAGACAACGGGATTTCAGAAAGGGCCGCTACCGCTGGATGTTCCCAGCGAGCCTTGGAGGAAATGAAGGAAACGGCCGGGACTGACTCACCGGGGATGGGTGTTTAACTTGCTGCTTGTGTAAACTGACTGTGCTGCAGTTTCCAAGCCCTCTGTTCTGCCCCCTTCCATTATTACCAAGCCTTTTCATGCCATATGCACGTTTGAGTCTGCTTGGAGGAAGGTACAGCTGCTGAACACGCCTAGGGAAGCAAACTGGCTTTCCAAGGAGGGCTCAAGCAGATGATTTTAGTTTTAAGAAGACCCTTAAATAACTCCCCTCCTCTGCAGTACTTGTGATATGGCAGCAGCTGAACCAAGTTACTGTTCTGTCCTGCTGACTGCCTGGATTTTGGCATGCCCAGCTGTGTGCTCTGCATATAGAACTAAACCCAGAATAGCGTCTGGGCAGGGCAGAGAGGATGTGACAGCACAGGACTTGAGCGGGACGGGATGTTTACGAGGAGGATGTTGGAGTGGGAGGAGTGAGAGGTTAATGTCCCAAGTGCCCCTCAGCCTGTCGATAGCACAAGGCACTGCAGGAAGCAGGAGCATTTCAGGGTACAGGGCTCTGCTCTTGGGGCTGCTGGGCCTCTTTGCAGGAAAGGGACATACCAGGGATATATATCCAGGGATATATATATGTATACACCCCAAGGAGGTATCTCCTTGAAGGGAAAGGGGCATACCAGGCACTCAGCTGCTGCAGCCCAGAGTTTGGTGGGCTAAGACACAGTGCAGCCCAATCCACCTGGGATACTCACAGCATGGGACAGGCCCTCTCCTGCTCACACTGTGCTGGGCTCCAGATGTGTTCAGGCACTCAAACTCTCTGTGCAACAGGCAGAGAAAGCAAGGTATCCCATGGTATGATTCACAAAACCAAACAGAAAACTGCCTCTGCATCTGCTGGAGGTGCCAAGGACAGGAGGAGAGGTTTAAGCCCACCTCAGACAATAAGTTGCCCTTTTCTGGATAGAAGAGGAGCAGTTTTCCAGTCAGGATGACCAACTCCAACCCGCTGCCAGCTGCTAGGAACTTAGAAAATGCAGTGAGAAGATGCACTGGCTATTTATATAATGTCCCAGAGGTCTGACACCAAACTAAAACAGAGACATGATCCAGAGTCAGCTTCTGGGAATTTGAAGCATCCCTTTCCTTGCTGCTGACTGTAAATGCAGTGATGTGGAATGGGAATCTCAGCTGCAGGAGCTGATCCACTCTGCTGAAAAAAGGCACCCACACAAACGAATGAAAGGAGTAATTGAATCAGAAGGCAGCAGCAGCAGCAGGCACGAGGATGATTCTGTGGCTGGCTGGGGAGACTTCTCACTGTGCCACTTCTGAGGGGAGTTTTCCTGCCTGGGAGACTCCACACGGGTCTCGCAGGGACGGGAGGGTTCAGGATTGCCTGGCTGTGGGTTGCAGGGTTTCTCTGGTGGTTAAGCCAAGCTCTCTCTTTCTCTTCTGCTGAAATCTTCAGAGCACATCCTGGAGGGTACACACTTGCAAGCCTCAGGAAATGATTAGGAGAAAAAAAAAAAGACTTAGCAAAGAGACAATTCTGGATATTATAATATAGGTAATGCCTTCCTCAGACTAAGGATGATGTCTAAGATAATTCTTTGCACACTTTACAATTCTGGTGAGCGAAGATCTATATAATACACCACGGTAAAGTGCACCTTACATAAATCCTGTATCCCTTTAAGCACCTGCGTACCTACAAGAGATGCCCAGGAATTGTAGCTGTGGATTCAGCTTTTTAATGCAGCCTACAGAGTTCTTCTACCCACGTCCTGGTCAATTTCTTCTGTATTCGAGCGTTTCATTAATTTACATTTATTTGACGATCTTGGATGTAATCTTGTCTGGGATCCTGCAATCCTATAAAGCCTAGGACAACCCACCACTTTTCCTTGAACCCCCAGCTGCCTGCTGGGAGGAAACACCAAGGGCTCACGCATGTGAAGTTAAGGAGTGGGAAAACAAGAGACTCGGATAATGAAGGAAGGTAAAAAAAATAAAAAGCACTTCTGATTCTTAAGCTGGTCCAAACACCTGGGCTGATGGGTCAGGTGCACTCCAGCAGCAAAGCAAACAAGCACTGTGTCCAAAGTTGAGAGGGACACAATTACAGAATCACAGAATGTCTGGAACTGAAAGGGACCCACAAGGATCACTCAGTCCAACTCCTGGCCCTGCACAGGACACCGCAGCAATCCCACCCCATGCCCAAGACAGTTGTCCAAACACTCCTGGAGCTCTGTCAGGCTGCGTGCTGTGACCATTTCCCGGGGAGACTGTTCAGTGCCTGAACACCCTCTGGGGGAGGAACTTTTCCTTAAATCCACCCTAACCCTCCCCTGACACAGCTCCTCCAGCCATTCCCTCGGGTCCTGTCCCTGGTCACACTGAGCAGAGATGAGGGCCTGTCCCTCCTCCTCCCCTCGTGAGGAAGCTGCAGAACTGCTGTGAGCTCTGACCTCGGTCTTCTCCAGGCTGAACAAACCGAGCGACTTCGTGTGGCTTTGCCTCTAGGACCTTCACCCATATTCTTATTACTGAAGAAAAATAAAAAAAAATTAAAAAAAAAGAAGGAAAATACCTTGCGCTCGGACGTGTCGGGGGCTGTGGCCGGCCGGGGCCAGGAGCGGGGCCAGAGCCGCCGTGTCCGCCGCGACCCCTCGGCCGCCCTGCCCTGCCCTGCCCCGCCGCGGTGCCGTCGGAGCGCGGCCGCCGGCCCCGCACGCCAATCAGGGCGGCCCGCCTGCCTTCCTGTAGGTGTGCCCGGCTCACCTGGAGCCGCGCTCGGCACTCATGACATACCTGCGGCCCCGCGCAGGGCGGCGGCGAGGCGGCGGCCGAGGGGCGCCGGGGGGGGCAGCGCTGGCCCCGGCCCCGCGATGTGAGCCCGGCGCAGGTAAGGGCGGCCGCCGGGGGCGGCGTTGCCGTATTCCCGGGAGAGGCGTTGCCGTACTCCCGGGATCGCCGTTGCCGTATTCCCGGGAGAGGCGCGGGCCTGGCGCCGGATCCCCGCGGAGCCCGGGCCGGGCCGGACGGAGGGGCGGCTGCCCCGCGGCGCCGGGGCGGGGGCGGCGGGCGGGCTTCGGGAGCGCGGGGCGGCCGGAGGTGGGGGGGGAGGGACGGGACAAGGGGGAGAAGGAAGGGGAGGGAGAGCGGCCGACCCACCATTTTAGGACCCGAGGGGGACGGGAGGAGGGATCTCCGGGGAAGGAGAGCGTCGCTCCTCCCGCGGCGGGCCCGGTGCGGGCGCCATCGGGGCGCGGAGCTCCGCGGGGTCGCGGCCGCCGCGGGAGCCCCGGTGCCCTCCGAGGGGGCGGCGAAGGGGGCTCCGGTCCGCCCGGCCCGGGGCAGTCCCGGGGGGCCGCATCCTTGGCTGGGGGCTCCGCGCCCCGACGGCAGCGCCCGTCCCGCCCGCCGCCCCCCGCTCCCCCGCCCGCTGCCGGCAGCAGGGAGGGCCCGGAGCGCAGGCCCGGTCCCAGGCTCGGCTGCCAAGCAGCAGCAGCAGGAGCCTCTTCCCGCAGAAATGGTGCCTCCCACGCAGCAGCGAGATCCCACGGTGTTCGCCGGGTTTTCAGCTCCCGCCGGGAGCTGCGGCCCGGGAGTCGCGGGGGTGCTGTGCTTGAACTCTGGACACCTCCTTGTTTTCCTCCTTGCCTCGTGACTTTTATGGCCTGTCACCGAGGGAAGGCAGAGGAACGAAAGGCGAGATCCCTGCCTGCTGCTCGCTTCCTGCCTCCTTCCCGCAGCCCCGGCCACCGCAGCAGCTCCGATGGCAAACCCAGCACCCCGACCAACCTGCCAGGGGGGGATTCGGAGCTCCCACGGCTCTCACCTGACCCATCGTCCTCCCAGCACCCATGTTTGTCCTTGCTTGATGCTTCGTTTATTCCCAGATATTGGCTAAGACTGCATCAAACCTGGTAGGAATTCTGGGGGTCAGAGATCTGAGCTCAGCTCTTTGGTGTTGACTTTGTCGCAGGTTTTGCCAGGGCGCTGCTGGATATGGATGCCCGTGTTTGGCCTCTCCTGGAGCTGGGTGCCCGTTCCTCCTGGACCAAGCTGCATGTGTAATGTGTTGTTGGAAGTTTTGTGACCTGATTCCTTGGTGTTTTGGAGTTTCTCATAACCTAAATGACTTAGAGATGGCTTGGATAAGGGCAGAGTCCTTTTAAAAGGGTTGCACCGGAGGGAGGTGGCTTGGTTTGGAGGAATAATGTATGGGTGACCCAGATTTCAGAACTGCTCCTGAATTGGGTGAGGAGGAGGAGGCATCCATAATCAGACTTGAAGTTGTAACAAATCTGAGTTTTTCTTAGTTTTTGTTGATGTTAGGAAGAGCTCAGCTGGCTTCTGTGCAGAATGTCATTTTGCCAGGTGGTGGTTGAGGGTGGCATTTGTCCTGTCCTGCCTGTACAGCAGCCTCGTGGTCTGGGTAAATCTCAGTCTGGGTTGTATGGTCCAGTCGCTTGTGACAGCAGGCGACTGGCCTTGAGGTTGATGCTCCTGCTCTCTGAAATAGTGGGACACAAATACTTCCTCTGGGAACATCTTGTGCATCCTGATAGATTTTAATGGTAAGGGTCTGTTCCACAGGCCAGTTTTTGGGGTTGTCTTTCATTTCATCCTACTAACTTTAGATGGATGTTCTTGTGCTTGTTCTGTTGAATCTTATCCTTTCTTATGGTTCACTTATTTCATGTGCCTTCTAGCAGGAAAGAACCAAATTATTCTATAGTTTTTGATGGGTTTTTTCTTCTTTTTTTTTTTTTCCCTTTTTAGTGTAATCTACTTTGGAGTCTTGTTTAAAGTGGGCTGTTTTATTTAATCAGTTTGTCTTCGTATTACATTCGTTCTCCACAGTTATCCCAGGCTAAATTTAAGGAACAGCCCGCAAGGGATTTCAAATTCTTAATTGGAATCACATTTTTTTCCTAGGATGTTTGATTCTAAGAGTTTACTGTGCTTTCTGTCATCTGGTATCTTTCCAGTTGATGTTGTTTGCTTAGTTACTGTTTGGCTAAATTATCCACAGCTAGTTTATTTCAGTAGTCATGCCTCGGAAGTTTTGCAATTCCTTTCCGCTTTGCAGCTCCTCACTGAACTCCTGTTGAATCTTTTAATGAAGTACTCAGAAGTGACTTAAGTGCAAATGCAGTTGTGCTCTATTGTTTTGGGACTTGGGCTTTACAGAGATGTTATTTCCCTCTTTCCTGAGGTAATCACACAGTCGATGTTCAGAGCATCAGCCAGCTGGGGACAGGTACCTTCACCTGACCCCTGGCAGGTATTTACATTCTCAGCTGGTTATCACTGCATTGAATCCAAAATTCTACTAGAAAAGTACCCAGTCTTGATTTCAAGATATCAGGTGATAGCCTGCACTGGTTCCCCAGGTAAATTATTCCAATGGCTGATTACCCTCGCTAATTTCTTATCTCCATCTGTCCCGCCTGGCTCCTAACCACAAAGTCTTGCTACGAGTTTTCATGCTGGGTGACAGAGCCTGTTGCTGCCAGGATGACACTGTTCCAGCCAAAAGATGGCCTGTTGTACTGCAAGCCCATGGCTGTTGGCTGTGCTGAGCTCTTTTTTTTGGGAAGAGGCAGCCGTGGAGCTGGAGTCTGGGTGATCAGTGTGGGTTAGAGCAGTGGTGGAGGGTGCCTGGCATGGTGTCTGTGTGCAGGCAGGGCTTCCCAGGAACTGTGATTGAATAACTTGCGTTGCTTAGAGCTGGGTTGCACATGATGAGCAGCCCAGCAGCACAACAGGCTGCTGCTGAAGGCACGATCCAGTTCTCATCCAGTCCCGACTGCAAGCTCCTGCTGCTTCCCTAGGATCGGCTCTGGTGACCAAATGGCCTCAGATCAGTCCAGTCACTGTTCCAACTGAATATTAACCCCCTTCCCTAAAGCTAAAAACTATGGAAGTTGGATTAGCCTGCCTTGTGGCCAGAGAGATTGCTGAAGGAGTGTAGCGTGACACCGGGCCTGAGAAACGTGGTGAGGGACCACCTCTTCCAACAGCAGGATTAGATGCCAGAGGGAATCACATATTTGGTTCCTATATTTCTGTGCTTGGATAAACAGGCTGTGTGGTTGCACAGATCCTCTCAGCTGGCACTGCTGTTGAAGGAAGCCGTGGTGCCTGGCTGTTGTCATCTCCGCTGGTTCTCTGCTGCGGTTTGGTGTGAGACCACACATGCGCCTCCAGCACCAGAAGAGAAAGAGCAGAGGATGGAACTCCTTTAGGCAAGGTGAAGAGTCAGTGAAACTAAGAGTTGTCACAAGCACCTTAAATCTTCATAGAAGGCAGAGTATCTTTTTGCCTTCCCTCTGCAGCTGACATGTGAGTGCAGCTGCCCTGATTTACTCAGTAGTGCAGGTTAACTCTGTTGCATGGCTTGGGATAACTGGCTTTAGCCAGGACTGGGTTTAGGTCAGCTGCTTTTATGTCTTTGGTCAAGAAGTGTGTGTTGAAATTTGCTGTGTGGGAAAGAGCACTTAATGTAAGAAGGAGGAGGTCTGAGCCTTCCTTTGACACGCTGCTACCTATGAAGGGCTCAGTGGTGCAGAAAAGTTCCAAGTTAATGCATTCATGCGTTCTAGAGATGAGTTCTCAGTGGTGCTCAGTGCTGAGCAAGGTGGGGTGCCCTTTTGGGAAAGCTTCATTAATCTTGTCTCTTCCATTAACAAGTGACTCCAGCTTTCTTGCCCTTCGAGTAGAATTGGTTTGCTGAGACAAAATCCATTCCCCCTCTATTATTTCAGACACCATTCCTTCAAGTCCCATGCAGAACACTGCAGGATGAGGAACAGACCCTGTGGTGGGGACTTGTTTTGACCTCATGTTTGGGGGGGTTGGATTAAAAGCGAAATGAAGTCAAAGAAGAATTTCCCATGACTTTAGTAAAAGTTCAGTGCAAGGTCAGTGGGAGGGCTATTGGTTTTGAGAGTGGGAAAAATTTAGAAGAGGGAAGGTGATTACCATGACATGTGTACAAATGTACATAGATAAACAGGCACACATATGTAAATGTATACAGCATAGAGGGTGTTCTGATGCCAGGAGAGGTTGAGGAGGAGTGTCAGAAGAAGAAACTGTAATTGGATAGCACACAAGGAAGGAACCGAGGTGGGAGGAAGCACAGGAACCTGCTGCTGGGAGAATACAGCATTAAAGCAGAGGTGACCATAAATTCCCTTCCTAAAAACATACCCTGTTTGCAGTTTCACGGAGAAGTGTGTGACATTTGGAGACCAAAACACCTTTTAGTGATCTCAGATTGAACACCCAGATGCAGGCAGGGACTCTGTGTGTGTGATTCACTGCCCATGGTCTTGCTGGTGCTCAGAATCATTAAGCACTGGGGCTCCTAATGCTGATCATACACAGAAATTCCTAAATCCTTACCTGGGCCAGGCTGGGGTGGTACCCAGTGGGATCCATGAGCTGGGTGATCCCTCCATGGGCACAGCAGAGCTGTGCACTGCTGAGCAGATCCAGCCTTGCACAGGGTGTGACTGGAGGAGGTGAGGGGAGGGAAAGCTCCTGCTTCATCAACAAATCCAGCAGTAGAGTTTATGAATCCAAAATCCACCCCTCCGGAGGCAGGGGAGGGGATTAGGATCCTGGTCGTGTTAGGGCACGATTTGTTCAGGTTGTGGAAGCCCAGGGATGATCAGGGGACAGGAGTGTGGGTTTCAAGCAGACCTGTAACTAGTTCCAAGTGGTCCCTGTTGACATCTGCCACAAAGTAGCTGCCATGGCTACACTTGCATATTCACTTGATAATAGAAATGGATGCACAAAGCAGTGTTAAACTAACACAAGGGCCACTGGTGGGAGGAACAGAGAAAGATGATGCTTTGCCTGTGATCTTTCTGGGCAGCTGCAAAAAATCAGGATGTGTAAATTATATGGTATGTGTGCTTTACACTCACCTTTACAGGTGTAATGATCAAAAATGCCTACACAGATTGTTTGAATAGCTTAAATCTTACCTGGGCCCTTAAATCTTCACTACAGATTGCTGTCTGTGACGAGGGGCTCTTGGAAACTTGGGAAGAGTAGATGGGAAGAGTATAGCACTCACAGGAAAAGAAAAGATGCCACACCAGAACCTAGCAAAGCTCTGATGCTGTAGCATCAGGTGTCTTTAGTGGGTCTGGGTTCCAGGCTAAATCCTTGCATTAAGCCTGAGTTTAGATGCAGAAGTTTTGCTGTAGGTATTCCATAGTGCCGGCATCCAAGGGTAACTATGAAATGTAATCCAGCTGCAACATTTGAGCCACTCTCCTTTCTGAGGTGCTCCGAGATCACTGTTTGGTTTTACAGCTGAGGGCTGCCAGGCTGCTCGTGAAGTTGTGAAGGTGTGTCTATTTCCATTCTGTTGCTGGATTTAGGGGAGAAAGTTCTGAGTATGCTGCCAGCTCTTCAGGACAGGAACAGTGCACAGTATTTAGAACAGTGAGGATTCAGTCCTGATGGTTTGGCTCATGGCTCAAGTAACTCTTCTAATTGTTTGTTGTTTTTTTTCTGTGACTTGTGTTGCACATGAAGGTATTTCAGGCTCGAGTCTGGATACAACAGAGCTGGTAGATCTTAGAGTGCTTTGAGAATGATGCACTGTTCTCTCCTTTCTCTAGCCCTCCCCACAAGACTGTAGAATATCCTGGCTTGGAAGGCACCCACACGGATCACTGAAGTCCAGCACCTAGGCAGGGTGTTTTCCTCTGGATGGGCATGTCCCAGGTACAGGCAGGCAGAATCTCAGGATGGGCAGGGGGGGTGGCACTGGCAAGGCTGCAGTACAACACACAACCCTGTCATGACTCTGCTGTGACAAACCCTGGGGCAGAGAGAGGATGCTGTGGGGAGACAGGCAAAGGGAAGTGGGACTATCCCACTATTTTCACAGCAAATTATGGGTTGTGGCATGTTTTCTTATATGGGCAAGCGATTGAGGGAGATGGGTTTACCCCTCAAGTCACCCAGTAATTTCTTAATAACAACTGGTGATGTGTATAGGAAATACATGACTGCACTGTTACTCTCTCCTCATCCCTGGGCACAGCTGGGAGAAGGGAATATTCTGTCAGGGCATGTGTGGAGAGCTGAAACAGAGGCTGTAAGGTGTTCCTGTAAGCACAGGGTGAGCAGTGTGTGTTTTGGTGCCATCTGGGAAGGCAGTCAGTCATCTTCTCACATCACTCCTACAGCTGACCTTGTCTTCCTGCCCCTGCACAATGAGTAAACTGAGCTGTTTCATTTTGGAGAGGGGCAGAGGGAGGAAAATGAGCAATTTGGAGGTACGCTGGAGCAAAGAAATGTGCCTTGTCCTGGAAGAGCAAGGCCAGGCATGCAAGTTATGTCATTTTAGTGTGTGCTCTGTCACAAGGGAGGGTCAGGGCCATGAAAAGCAGCTAAAAATTGTGTCTGTGTGTCTAGAAGAATCATGACAGCTGAATTGCCCAGTGGGTGTTATCAGATGCACCAGAGATATTTCTTCCTTCATTCCCTACCAGCGTCATTTTTGCCTATCCAGTTGCTGAGTGTGTGAGAACAGTGATATCAGACATGAAAATAAGCATCTGAGTGTAAAAGGGGAAAGATGGATTGATCCTGACTCCGATAATCATAGCAAAATGACTTTAGAAGAGGCCAGAACAAGAAAAGTTGAGATGTGCTACATTGTGTATGCCCTGAAAACTGTGATCAGAAAATTATCAGAAATCTCATGTTCAGCGAGGCAGTGTGGAAGCAAATCTGCCCCGAAGTGTATTATAATTGTGTTTTACCAGAATGTTGCCTTTGAAAGCTTAATTTAAAAGGTGGCATTGTAAAAGGTTTTGTTGTGACTGCTAAAACGAGTAAAAGAAGTGCACTGAAAGGCAAAAAAAGCTGTTAACTGATGTGGGAGACAAATACAGAAGTATCAAGGAAAACGTGCGAAAACACCGGCTTGGTTTTAAACTATGGTTTGGTAGAGAAATGCAGTTTTGTGTTTAGAGGCAGCGAGAAATAACTGATGCTGTATGTCCCAAGTTCATAACATGGATGGAATTGGAGAAAGGGTCTCCCCTGAATATGGGCACAGTGAGAAATAAACAGCTGTGAATATCTGATGTGTGGGAGTGAGGCTTTCACTGACTGAGCAGCGAGACTCCTCCAGTACAAGTGTGATACCAGAATGAGCCAAAACAACTATATGTACACCCCACTGTGTGAAAAATCTGTATTATTCGTAGTAAACAACTTTACAGCACAAGAAGAAAATATCTTAGTAATATGTTTTGTTATCTGGAAGAACTTGGAGGCAAAAAGACACGGAAGGAAAGAAGAGAGTGAGCAGCTGATATATTTTTGTTGGGGAAGGGATTGCTTAAATAAGACTTTGCTTATGGTTGCAATCAGATACAGGGTTTGTAACAGGCCTTTGCATATTCAGTACACTGAGCAGCCACTCCCTGCCTAATCCTCAGAGTATGGCTGTGAGGTAGGAGGGGTTACTGTTACCCCAGCTGCACAGATGACCCTCAGATGGACAGAAACTGCTGCAAGCAGCTAGAATTAGGAACTGGAAATTCTGTTGGATGGGACCATTCTTGGTTGCCCTAAAAATACATCAAAACCAGTTACAATCTCGGTCTTCTGTAGAGACTCCTTTTAGTGAATGACTGCAGTGGGACACTGAAGGAAGGAGAGCTCCTGGTATCCCAGTGTGTGTTCCCCTTCCAGCCTGGATTATGTTACTGGTGATAACAGCTATCCTTTGTGGGCCCCACTGGCTTGAAATTTCTAGTGACTGCACCCATGTTTAACTGCTCATAAGTTGTAGCTGTGAGGAAAGGCAAGACTTAAAACAGCAGGGTGCATCTTTGCCATCTTCTGTTAGGGCAAGTGCAAGAATAGCCAAAGATTTGGAATGCTGGGGTATTCCCCATGTTTGCATCAAAAGCAGCAATGCTGCTTGTCCTGCTGTGGGGAGAGCTGTAATTGCACCTTTGCTGACACAAATGGAAGAGGTGAGGTGCTGGCTTCAGTAACAGGCAGCAAAGATCCCTGCAGAAAGCTGGGTTCTTCAGGTGCATCTGTCTGGCAAAGGCTAGACCAACTTTTCCATAAGGAAGGTGTTTGGGAAGAGGACTCCAAGAAGGAGAGCTCTGTCTTTTCCCTCCTCCTTGGGTATGGTCCACTGACAATCCCAACCTTTCCCCCTTCAGGCTCTCTATTGCTCTCACCTTTCCCAAACTACAGTGGTCACACCACATCATACCCATTGCTGTTACATCCAATGCTTTATTTTTTTATTTCTTTTTGTTAAAGCACAGCAAAGCATCTTCCCCCATCCCAAATCCAATGCACTCATTGAGGCGACTGGAGGAACTCTGCTGCATCTGGTTGACCTTGGCAGAGATGGGACATTGACGTGTTTATTTATGCCCCGCTGATCAAAGCCTGTTGCGGGTAATGGGAAGGCGAAGGAGCCGAGTCTCGGATTTCATTTGCCTGGTGCCTATGGCTTCCCAGGGGAAGTCTCTCATGGATGGGAAGGTGTGCACCAGTCCAATTAGAATATGCCATGCACGCCTGCGTAGGCCGGGGGACGCGAGGACTTTGCATTCCTCAGCCAGAGCTGTCGTTTTGTGACCGTGTCATAAAAGGGGTGAAGGAAATTTTATTGGCTCGGTTTTCCACTGTTACTCACAGGCCACTGTTACGTTGCCTCATCCTCTGATTTCTCACTGCCACGCTGAAGTCAGGAGCTTGGGGTGAATTTGAGGCACACAGACCTTATTTTACTCCTCAGCATTGCCATCTGATAAGGTGGGACCTGGGAGGGGAAAGAGAGAGGTGGTGTTACATGCCACAGGGCTGAGGAAAAGGAAGCCATAGGCCAGTCAAGAAGAGTCAGAGTTGATGTCTTCAAAGACTCTCAAAGGGCAATCTTGGGTTCCTGATTGCTCAGCTAATATCTGAAGAGTCATGAAGCCATCAAGGAATGCTGTTTTAGAAAATCTGGAAGGGCAGTGGTGAGGAGCAGACTCTGCCCCCTCATTCATTTGCAGAAAAATGAAAATGGAGGGAGGAAGGATTAAAATATCTCCAGTTGTTCTTTATGCATTGAAACTTGCTTAATTATTAAAATGGGAAAAATATTTTAATTAATGCATCAAAGAAATGTTAGTGATATTTCTGAGGTGGTATAAAATTAATGCTTTAAATTAATGCACACTTGGAGGTGTACTGGGCATGAAAGTATGTGGATGTAATTTTTGCCCATTGACAAAGAAGGGGAAATAATATTGAAATGGAGAATATCAGTATTCACCTGTGTGTGCTGTTTCTTAATTTTTTAAAGATTGTACCTGTAGGGCTTTTTTTTCCCTTAATTTTTATAATATGCTGTGTTAATGATAGTATTAGGAACTAATGCTAAATCTTAACTACAACGTCTATGGGCTGTAATTACTACTATAAGCCTTGAAATCAGGTAGTAGTAATTGGTAAAGGGGGTTATGAAAAGCGTTTTCTAAGGCTGATGTATATCAGTTGCAGCATTTAAACCCCTGATTTATACAACTTTTCACAGATTGATCTGAAAAACAAGGTCACAAGAATGTCTTCGCTTTCCCTGCCCTTTGGAGTGTTTCCCTGCTAGACTTTGCAGATGATTTGAGGAGGTTTCCAGGGATTTCCCTAGGATCTCCTAGGTGTTGTTACCTTTTTTCATAGTTGCTCACAGGGGCCGTCTCCTAATTCACCTCTCTTCCATGCAACATCCCCTCAGAGCCAGCCCTTTCCCACAAGGAGAAGGCCCTCTGCGGGTTCACCGGAACAGCAGAGTCAGTGGCAATAACGTGACAAGGAAAACATTAAACCATAAAAACAATGGCTCATTTGGAAACGGGTGTAAATCCAATTAGAATATCCTGGTTCCCCTGGTGCCCGCTTCTCTACCTAGGAGGGCAGCAGGCGTGTTCCTAGCTGAGGGGCAGGATTGAGGGTGTAAAACCTCCCTGCTCTGCTGCTGCTGGTGTGTGTGGGCTGCCGAGGGAGCGCCCGGCTCCGTGTGTGCAGTGCTTGGCAGTCACACACGGAGAGACACCTACACTGGAGCGTCAGGGACTGACTGGCCTGTGGATCCTGGGTGTGGTTTCGCCAGAATGTAGGGCTAAGTCCAGGTTTCTGCTTTCCTGCTTTGCTGCCCAGCCCCGTGTTCTTGTCCTCTTCGTGCAGCTTGTACAGCTGCTCTGGGGTCCCAGCACACAGAGGACATGGACCTGCTGGGGTCAGTCCAGAGGAGGCCACCAAGATGCTTTGAGGGATGGAGGACTTCTGCTATGAGGACATGCTGAGGGAATTGGGATTGTTCAGCCTGGAGAAGAGAAGGCTTCAGGGTGAGCTCATTGTGGCCTTGCAGTGCCTGGAAGGAGCCACCAGGAAAGATGGAGAGAGACTCTTTGCACCGGCCTGGAGTGACAGGACGAGGGGCAATGGCTTCACACTGGCAGTAGGTTTAGATGGGATATTAGGAAGAAATTCTTCCTTGTGAGGGTGGTGAGGTCCTAGCACAGGTTTCCCAAAACAGCTGTGGCTGCCCCATGCCTGGAGGTGTCCAAGGCCAGGTTGGATGGGGCTCTGAGCAAGCTGGGATGGTGGAAGGTTGCTTCCACAGTGGAAGGAAGTATAACATTCACGCTGCCTTTTGCAAAGATGTCCCTGCCCAATGGCAGGGGATGGGAATGAGATGGGCTTTCAAGACCCTTCAACCCAAACCATTCTCTGATTCCATATACAACTACTGCNGAGGGGCAATGGCTTCACACTGGCAGTAGGTTTAGATGGGATATTAGGAAGAAATTCTTCCTTGTGAGGGTGGTGAGGTCCTAGCACAGGTTTCCCAAAACAGCTGTGGCTGCCCCATGCCTGGAGGTGTCCAAGGCCAGGTTGGATGGGGCTCTGAGCAAGCTGGGATGGTGGAAGGTTGCTTCTACAGTGGAAGGAAGTATAACATTCACGCTGCCTTTTGTAAAGATGTCCCTGCCCAATGGCAGGGGATGGGAATGAGATGGGCTTTAAAGACCCTTCAACCCAAACCATTCTCTGTTTCCATATACAACTACTGCAGGAAGCTGTCAGATCTACCTTTACTTACCTATCTTTTCTCCTGTGTCACACCTTTATGGCTGCTCACATCACTCTGCTCCTGGGTTGTTGTTCTGGGTTTGTTTTTTTTTTGGCTTGGCAACTCCCTGGGATGGCTCATGCATGGTCATGTGTGCATTGGCACAAGGGAGATGTTGGCAGCAACCCGATGCATAGTAAATTGGTCTGCTCTGGATTTCAGCTGTTCTGGATTCTCAAGGTTCCATGTCAGGTCTTAATTGAGATTTATTAAGATTCCAGGCGGTGTTGGATAGTTTGTACAGTCAGTAGAAGGACTTGAAGAAATTCTCCTTTTTTTTTTTTTTTAAGGAATGGAATATAAACGAATGAACTTTGCAGGATATCTGCAAATACCTAAATTGGGCCTGATAAATTTGGTTATTCATCTTCGTTAACCCAGTTATAACACAGTGTATTTCACTGCTGTTTTTTTTAGTTTCTGGTACCTCATGTAACTCACTTTTTCAGCCCTAAATATTCTGCACTGTCATGAGTCCCAACCTTTGAAAAACAGGCATCAGGCAGAGAGGGAAAGGGGAGTTGCCCTTCCTCTCCTAAGTTACAAATTAAGGTTTAGGATTAAGAAATTAAGATAAACCCAGACAATGAGATCTAATTTTTGAGCCATACTTAGCTTTTCTGGCCTTTTCCACGCCCATTAAAGGCCAAACATCCATTTTTTTTTCTTAACTGTAAGCCAAAACTCTCACAGAACCACATGATTCTAGGAAGTGGGACTGTATGAGAAACAGAAAGTGTTGTGATGTGCACAACAAACCTGTGCCAGTTGGCCATATGAGCCTTAGACCGTGAGTAACAACAAGTTTTCCGTGTGTTCACATTAGTACCTTCCTATTCAGCACCCACACAATTCCTGTGGCTTTGGGTGTGTGAAGCTATTTTTTCATGAGGCAGAGGGAAGGGGTCCCCACTGGTGTTTTCCCACATTTACATTTCTTATAACATTTTATTTATATCTAATACTTTTTGCTTCCAATAGCAAACTTGTCTCGTGGTAGCTTCTTTGATCTAAGGACACCAATTAAATTTCTGAGAAAAAAAAATGTTTTGTTCCCTGAGCCGGGTTAGGGGAGGGTTGTACCAAATCCTGGTTTTCCCACATACATCCCTACATCCCTTTTGGATAGATTTTTTTTTTTCTTTATTTAGCTGCAGTTTTCAGTACAAAGCTCCATCACTGTTACAGTATTGCCAAGTATTTTTGATTGTGATACAAATCTCATAACTTTTTAAAATCTCATTGCTGGAGTCATAAGGTAATTAAAACTGATATGAGGAGCTAAGGCTGAAAACATGCATTCTGAGGGCACAACACAAAGATAAATGTGATTTTGTTGTTGTGGTTGCTATCTCATGGGATTCTGAATCCAACGATTTTTTATTGTTCTCTCCAATTGATGGTACAATATTGAAGCCAGAGCATGACAGAGTTTTCTGCTGTTGTTATGGCTGTGACACTCTGCTGTCCCTACCATGGAACGAGATACAAATGCAGTTTTTTGTTTATTTTACTTTTTTTTTTTTTCAGTTGCATAGGATGTGCTTTACCTATTGATACAAAAGCAGGATTTTGCCAGTGTATTTATGGCTGGGTGTATATCGGTGTTTAGCTTGTCAGTCATCCCACACTGCTAAAATGTTCCAGCTTTATCTTCTGTGGGGCTTTGACAGCTCACCAGAAATCTGACAGTTTACCCAGGTGGAACTGGATCTGGCTGTGAAAGAGGTTATATTACGTGTTTGCATCAGACAGGATAACTTTGGAGGCCCCCTCTGCAGGGCAGGACAGTTTGTCCCAGTCCACTTTGCTGAATATTGTTCATCCTTATCTGCCTGCAGCTTAACTGTGCTCAGGATGGGGACAGGTAACGTGACAACAGCTGTGCTCACAAATGGTTCCTCTGTGCAGGCTGGGCAAGGCCAAGCTTTCAACTGTGTTTCCCAGTCCTCTGATGTCTTAAGGGCTTTTGCATCTGTCAGGATGGTTTGGTGCAAACACGAGCGTTCTCTAATCTGAGACTCAAAAACAGCAGCGTGGGATTCTGGCTCACGTGTCTGTAGCGTAGTGAGAGACTCTGAGATTCCTGCTGCTAACTGGAGAGTCTGTCCCATGAAGGTCCTGAATCATCCTGCTCAAAGAGGAACTGGGAACTCCTCGAGTTCATGGCAGACATGCCATCTAGGAATGTGTACAGCATGCTGCTAGCAACCAGCTCTGAGTAAAATGTCACGGGGAAAGTAATTTGGGAAGTTCTTGCCTCCTTTAGTGCTCCATGTTTCTGTCGGTTGTGTCTCCATCCCCAGAGTTTGCAGAGACACCTGCACTGAGCAATTTGCAGTGATTCAATACATTACTTCCACTGTGGGAATTCGGCTGTTCACCAGGTAGTGTCAATTATCTTTCTGCTGAGCTCTAGCAGCGAGATTCACTCACTATTCTTGTTTATTCTCATATTAGAAGACTGCAGAATGTCAAGGCTTACCTATTACTTTTATGAATATAAACTTAACCTCTGCTTAGAGTGAACTGGGTTTTTTGCTTTACAGGTGACCCCATTTTATCTTAAGAATGAATCACTTCTATTGCATCTCTGGGAAGTGCAATGTACAATCCAAGCCACGTTCTTCACTTGCTGTTTGCCACATGTGCTGTACCAATTTCCAAGATGAAATTGTGTTCAACCCAAAATTATGTTTCTCTGACACTTGTTTTTTGTTAGCATTAAGTATTATAATCTACTTAAATAGAAACCAGCGTAAGAAAAGTATGGAAAAGTATCCTCTTTTTTTGTTTTCCCCCTCAGTTAGTGAGTCATTAGATAATTAATAGGCTCAGTGTATCTTGAGTGTGCCTACAACGAGTGAAAGCTGCAACTGGGTATGTTAAAACTCGGGCAAACTCTGCTCTGGTGTGACTGGGAGGTCTCACCTGCATTTCTCAAGCTTCAGTAGCAGCTCAGATGCATTTTCAGGAGATCAGGTGCTATTGGCAGCTTTGCTTTGTTTTCCCCTGCCTAAGACACCTGAGGCAGCTCCTGGTTCCCAGAACATTACCAGCACTGTGTAGCATAGCAGTAGACCCTACCTTATTTTGCTTTTTTAGATCATCTTTCTTTCTCTGTAAGTCCTTTCCTTCAGCAAGCTCCTTCTGCTCTCCATGCCCTCAAAGCTGACTCCACGTGACATTATTTCCCTCTTTCATTCTTATCTCTAGCACCCGGTGTTATCTCTTCCTGAACTCAAGAGTTTTGACCCTCCTCCTTCACTTCCCTGGATGGGTTGTACAGCGATAGAGCAGCCTGGGGTGGTGTGTGAGGACTGTTTCTTTTGCAGGGGAATATGTGCAGTGGGAATCTCTCAGGTGGAGGGACATGCAGCTGAAGAAGCCAGCCCAAGCATGGCAGGACTAGCTGAGGAAATATAAAAATTGAGGCTTGTGGCAGGGCAGGCTTTGTGTTCAGTTTCCTGGGTGTCTCACCAAACTGAAGTCCAGTGTGTGGCTTCCTGGGAGAGATGGTGCTGTCCTGCACACGGAGCTCTGGATTTTGTAAGGAGAAAGGCTGGCTCCGAGCTGATTCAAATCATAGAATGTTAAGGGGTTGGAAATGACCTTAAAGATCACCTAGTCCCAAACCCATCTGCTGTGGGCAGGGACCTTGCACTCAACCAGGTTGCTCAGAGCCCCATCCAACCTGGCTTTGCCAGGGATGGGGTAGCCACAGCTGCTCTGGGCAACCTGTGCCAGGGCCTCACCACCCTCACCGGAAAGAATTCCTTCCTAATATCAACCTAAATTTCCCCTCTTCCGGCTCCTTGTAAAGTGTACCTCAACTGTATGACCAAGTTGATGAAACCAAGCTGAGATAGCAGGAAAAGGCTCAGGGCAGCCTTGTTTTTTTAGGTGGGTATTAGAGCCAGCAAGGATAAACCCAAACTAGGGAATACTTGGGAAACCCTTTGTTTCAATAAGGAAAAGGGTGTCCTCTCCCATGCCGCTCAAACACTGTCGTGAACAGCTTTCTCCTCCCGCTGCCAGAAGCTCAGGGCTGGAGCAGCGTCGCAGGGCAGGACTTTCTCTGCTGGGAGCATGTTTGCAGCAGCCTGGGCGTGTGGGCTGCCCCATGGCCTGAGGCAGGGGAGCAGGATGGGGAGCAGGATGGGGAGCGGGGCCGAGGGCGGCCGGGCGGCACCCGGCACCACGCAGGGAGGGCCAAGGTGGCAAGGCAGAAAGCTCCGTCTCTCTCCGCTTTTGGAGGAGGAGGATTTCAGGGTTCCACTTGTGTGTAGCCTTGCTTCCTGGCTAGCTGAAGGGCTTGTCTGTGCTTGATAGCACTTGTTATTGCTCCTTTCTTGTTTGTTGGAGGAGTGGGGGAGGGAAGGTGAGGTACTTTCTATTTAAAACCAGAAGTGTTTGTCATCTCCATCCAGGTGAATTAACCCACAGTGGAAGGAAGTACGACATTCACGTTGCCATTTGTAATCTGGGAAAGCTGTGCATGGATTGTGCCCTCAATATGACATCGATGTGCTTTCACTGCTGTCATTTTCTGCTCACCAGGCCACCTCCTTCACCCTTCTCCTGTCAGATTTTGTGCCTGTGACTGCAGCAGGACCCTTTGTTTTCATGTTGGCATGTGGCCAGCTGCTTCCTCTCACTGTTCAGCTTGGAAAGTCTGGTGTTTCCACCAGGCCCTCTTGGAAGAAGAACCTGAGTGGCTTTATCTCAACAGGGAACATCAGTTTACCTTGTTCCACAGGGCATATGAGGGAGTGATGGTCAGCTCATCATCTGATCCAGTGAGACATGTGGAAAGATCAGTAAGCCCAAAAAGGGGAAACAGTGAATTTCCTTTGAGAGTTTGCATATCCTGTCTATTGGAACATGCTATATAGGTCCTGTGTGCTGCTCTGGCATGTTATTTGCCCTGCTGAAAATGCTAACTGAAAATTTGCTTTGGGTAGCTGAGGTCCTGGGGATCTCCTGGGTCCTCCTCTGATGGAGCAGACCTGCATTGGGAGTTAAACATGGCAGTGCTCCACAGGCACTCTCTTCTGGTAATTACTGGGCTCTGGTACATAGCTGCTCTGCATGGGAAGACTACAGGTGCTGCCAGTCTTGTTTTATTATTTCCTCTTCCATCTCCATGAAATCCTTATTGCAGACTTGTGTCTTCTACTGTGGTGCACCCAGCCTTCGACTGGGAGGTTAACAGGTTTCCTGGTAGAGATGCTTAAGTCCTCCCCTTCTGTCTCTGCAGAACATTTGCCTGCTCCTTCTCCTGCCTCACTTCCCAAAGCTCCTCTCTTGCTCTCCCCGAGGTGTGCAAAACACCTGGCAGTAATATGATGAGACAGATCTCACTTGGCAGCTTCCAGTGTTGATGTGCTGTGCACCTCCCTCTACCCTGCCTCCCAGTATCATCATGGAACTGCTCCAAATGCAGCTTTAAACTCGTCCTTTCGCCTGTCCAAATCCCTTGCAACAGAGCCATGGAAATGGAAACTGGGGGGTTGAGCTTAATAAGAGGAAATTCAGTGCTGTGTACATCTGGGAAACAGCACAGTGAGCAAGAAGAGTTCTTCCCCTGACAAAGTGTGGGCTTGAGTTTGAGCACTACTATTCAGATCTTTGTGAGCCATCCTACCTTTAGTAATAGTAAACCTTCCTTAGCCAGCAGCTTGTGCCTCCCTAAACAATCTCTCTGGTCCTGGGGAGTCTGTTTTTGAAAACTGTCTGTATTAGGTGTGAGAAGTAGTACTTTTCTAGACCTGGAGCTGAGGAGATGCAGGTGGGATAGCCAGGAGAGCCAAGAGCAGTGTAGCACAAGAGTGATCTGATGTGGAACCTTTGAAAAGACAGTTTAGTAGCAGCTGACAGCAGCAAGAGCTGGTGGAAGCCCTGTGGGAACTCCCTGAATGGACATATCCCTTTGAAACAAACTGGTTGTTAAAATTATAGCTATTACAACTACTCACTGCTTGGGAGGGAAAATCCAAATTGCTGAAAACCCCTGGTTTTGGTCTGGTTTTGTAAGAAAGACTGTCTTTTCACCATAAACAAAAATTAAAGATTGCATGAGAAAAAATACACAGGAAGTAGTTAATGGATGAATTAACTCAATTAGCTAACTCAATTATTTTCCTCATATTTTTTTTTTAGAATTGGGGTTGTTCAGCCTGGAGAAGGCAAGGCTCCAGGGAGACCTCATTCCAACCTTCCAGTACTTAAAAGGAGTGTATAGAAATAGGGAGAGCTACTTTTTACATAGGCAGGTAGTCATAGGACAAGGGGGATATGTTTTAAACCGAGAGAGGAGAGATTTAGATTTGATATTGGGAAGAAATCCTTTAATATGAGGGTGGCAAGGCACTGGCACAGGTTGCCCAGAGAATGTGTGATTTCCCCATCCCTGGAAGTGTCCAAGACCATGTTTTGCTCAGTGGCTTTGAGCAACCTGGCATAGTGGAAGGTGCCCCTGGCCGTGGCAGGGGATTGGAACTGGATGATCTTTAATGCCCCTTCCAAAGCAAACCATTCTATGGTTCTATGGTGACAACACCCATGATGAAGGTGTATAAAATGCTTCAGTTCTATCTCCAGAGCATGCACTCCTTGCCTTCAGAGCAGGTGTTTTGTTTCACTTGACGTAAGGGAGAATAGAAGCTAAACCAGCTTTCAGGCCAGGCGTGCCCTAGCCATGGAGCTAACTGGGACAATTAGTTCAGATGTAATTATGCCCTTATTGCTTTTACTTTCTGTGTGGGATCAGAGGTTGGTACTTGTGACTGTAGAGCCGCTCTAGCACAAGGAAAGCACCGTAGAAGAAAAGAGAGGGAGCCACAACGGTTTGTCCCTTTCTCAGTTTTTTTCCAGGTAGGAATTGTGGGTCATGGTAGAAGCCAGAGGCATAAAAATGGTGAATCAGATTCTTCCGTCCTTTTCACAGACATATCCCAAATGTGCATTCCCTAGTGCTTTGTCATGTCTGAACTTCAAATGCAATAGTGGATGGGAAATTCCACTATATCCTTTGGGAAACTTTCCAACAATCCTGAGATGGCTTTTTTTTTCTCTCCCCCTCCCTAAAAGAGTAGACTAAATGATGATGCAGTTTCTCTTTATAGTCTGTAGAATTGTCCACACACATCAGAGCTACTCCTCTCAACCCATGTGGTTTACAGCCTTCAAATATCTCGTGTCTTGTGTCATGCCCTAGTTACCTGTTAATCAAATTGTTATGTTCCTATGTCTTGTTAATTAATTTCTGCAGTCATTTGCAATGAGGTCCAGACCTACACAGAGATCTGTAAAGAGAGCCATCATCTCCAAAGAGCAGGCAAAAATCAGACAGAACTTTTAAACTCAGCTAGAAGAGGCCAGGAGTATTTGTCGACCATTCCCCATGAAAATCAATGGAGATTTTTGAAAAATTTCTTGTTCTGGATGCCTTCTGGTGCTCCCTTTTGGGTCTGAGATAACCAGCCATGGCCACCACTTTTGATGTGGCCATTGCAGAGAGCTCAGCACCTCTGCTCTTCAACCAAAGTCACTTTCTGCATTTGCATGTGAAACTAGAAAGACACCAGTGGGGTTGTCTTGGTTTTACTCTCATACTTCAGGCTTACATGTGGTGTTTGCCTATTCTGTGTTTGTTTCCCAGCTCTTATCATCCACTAGGTATGTGGTGTTGGTTTTGTTTTTGGTTTTTATCAGCTTCAGTAGAAGCAGTGAATTAGACCCATCATATCATTGCGAAGTAGTAACAGAAAAATGCTTTTTTCTTCAGCAGGATGTGTCACTGATGGAGTCTGAAGAAACCAGTGAGGGAGGTTCCACTCCCCCAGGAGCCAGCAGCATCACAGGGGAAGCCTGGGATTCTTCAGCCGTGGAAGGAGAGCATCATGCCACTCACACAGCAGCCAAAATGAGCACCAGCCCATCTAACTCTGCAAGAGAAGCAGAGCTCAGCACGCCCAAGGACTGCCTTGCTGCCCCAGGGAAAGCAGCAGAGATGCTGGGCAGACCCTCTAACTCTATGCAAAAAGTGCCAGCAGGACTGGAACAAGGCCGAGGGGATACAGAGCCTCAAAAGGGACTCTCAGAACTGGAAGGAGAAACGCTTTTAGAGGAGGGTGGACTGGATTATTCTCTGAAACTTAGGCAATTGAAACTGGTAGACCTGGAAAGCAACCAGGACACTTCTTCTCACAGCAGAGTCCAGGATGAGGCAGCCCCTGGCAGCCCCGTCCTGCAGACTGTGAACCTGAGCACTGAGTTTACTCAGTGCCAAGCAGAACTGGCTTTTCATGGCTCAGACCCTCAGGCCCAGCAAACAAAATCCACTTTGGCTGTTGCCATTTCCTCTCAGAGAGAGACACCTAAGTGCTTTTTGGTGTGTAAAACTGTTTCAGAAGGGCATTATAAGGCTGAACCCTTTCTGCATAACATCTCCAAGGATTCTTTGCAGGAGGTCAGTGCTGGTGCAGAACAGGAGCAAAGCACCAAACAGTTGGCACCAGCATCTGATGAGCAGCCTACCTCAGAGGGAGCAGTAGAAGACACAGCTAAACCTTACACTTCTGAAGATGTTCAGGAAAGCTTAAGAGCACCCCAGGGTTTGGAAGAGAACACAGAATCTTCCTCTTCCCATCAGTTGTCTTCCACCTTAACACATGACAGCCAAATGAGTTCGCTACAAGCAGAAGGAAACACCTCAGCTGGTGAAACAGGGAATACCAGCACGGTCAAAGACCAGGGAATGGTTCCTAAAGAGAACTCGTCTGCTTCCAAATGCCTTCATCTAGAAGATGATCACAGAAAAACTGAGGGCAGACCTCCCCCTTCAGCAGAGAGTGCTTTCCAAGGAAAGAGTACTGCTAAAAGGACAGACGAGGTGAATGCTTCACAGCATACGGAGCCAGCTTGGGAGGAGGCAGCATCTGAACTTCAGCAAGAAGAGGGGGAGGAAGAGTGCAAAGAGCAGAATCTGCCGGAAGTAGGCAAACCTTTGGAGCTCAAAGATCAGAAAAACAAGGAACAAAATGAGCAGGAACAACTGCAGAGGGAAGAGCTCAGACTGGGGGAAGAGCTCAAACCAGAGGCTCTACCATCAGCTCTTGGGTCAGAGATACCTTCTGTTCCCAGGCGTAATGTGGATGTGTGTGGTTCGGCGTATGCTTCCCTGTCTGAGCCAACAGGATCAGCATTTCCTCCTGGGGAACCTGTCTCTGTGGATCAGCATCCTGATGAGGACGTGCTGCTGAAAGCTCATGTCACAGAAGCAGGTTCTGGATGTCAGCCACCCGCTGTCAGCCCTCTGTCCTCAAATAACCTGATCCCAGAGGGGGAAACTCCACACATGTGCTATGTCTCTGACCAGGCAGAAGACCTGGAGGACTCTGGCAGCTTTTCCATAGGAGGTCAGGATATTGGAGAAGCTCACTGGGATGATAAGACACGACTAAGCAGGGAAAATGAGCACACTGGTGGTCATGGAAAAACTGTCCAGAAATCTGATAAAAGAGATGCATCACTCTGTAGAGGGGTGACAGCACCTTTAACTGCAGAAAACCCAGAGGCTCTTGTTCCAGCACACCCTTTCTTTGGTACCAGCAGCTTGGAGCCACCTGATCCCATGGATCTTCATCCCATTACAGGAAAAGCTGAGCTTTGGGATTTCATTCCAGCTTCCCCCTCAGAGCTCACCTCAGCAGCGTCAGTGTCTGTTCCAGAGCAGGAGGGTGCCAGAATAGCCCCTGTGACCCCCGAGCACTGTCCTGGCACCAGCCTGAACGAGCTGCCAGACTCTGCAGGGAAGCCACCCAACCAAGCTGCTCCTGCACGAGGGTGGGACCCAACACCAGCAGAAACTGCTGTTGTAAGGACAGATGGGAGGGAGGCCAAGACTTCCCATGGACTCCTTACTTCTGAGGAAGGCTTTCATGGGGACCTTAGTGACCCATCTTCTTTCTCTGTAACGTACACGAGCTCCCTTCCTCTACAAGGGAGCTTTCCTGGGGATAGGAGGTCTGTGGCTAGTATTGCAGGGCCTCTGGAAGCATCCCAGACACCAGAAAGGACTTCCACTCCCCTGAGCCACCCAGAGACAGTTCAGCAAAACTCTCCCCAAAAAAGTGCCATTAACCAAGGAAAAGAAATGGGATCAAATGCAGATCATAAAGCACAAGTGCCTTTATTTGATGAGCCTGACTGCAGTTTATACCAAAAAGAGCCTGGATCCAGAATTTCCAGCGTCCTAAGCATCCTAACTTGGACCTCCGAAGATGATACAGTTCTTGCTGGTTCACAGCAAGGACAACCTCTGTCCCCTGTGTCCCACTCAAGCCTACCTCTGGTGTCTGAGCCTGATGCCAAACAGCTTCCTCATCCTCCTTCCCACGTCCAAAGGCCCAGTCAAGCTCAGGCCCCTGCACTCCATGCAAATCACCTTTTTCCACCTCCAGCCCCTGAAGGTTACCAGCCGCCGGCTCCTGGGCTGCACTCCAGGCCCCCCCTGAGCTGTGGGATGGATGATGGTAAACTGGGAGCCATTCACCCTGCTCCGAGCCATCCTCTCCGGACTGCCGCTTCTGCATCTGATTCCAACTCTGTGGCCTCTGCTTCTGATGGAGAAAGTCTGGCAGAGAGAGACGACCTTGTTCCAGTGAGTGGAGAGTGGGATCTTGGTGACTCAGGTCCCCACGATACGGAGACTTCTGACGACTCAGGGGTCAGTTTGCTGACCAAAAGTTTTTCGGCTCTTGGAAACGAAACGTCGGTCGGCTGCTCTGACACCAGCCCTGAAACAGTGGATCCCCACATGGATATAGAGAGTGGGAAATCCTCACCTGACCACCATTCTTGGCCCTCGTTGGAAGGCCTGATAACATCCCCAGACTCCAAGAGCAGAGACTCTACACAGCACCTTCCAATGCTTGCGTTCACCAATCCAATCCACTTCCTCCGGCTCAGCCCTCCGTCGCCGCCAACCACCAGGACAACCTGCCAGGACGAGGAGCTGCGATGGGAGCAGCCCACTGGCAGCTTTGGTGTGGACACAAAGAGCATCCAGGCTCCACTGGCAGTCACAGAGAAAATGGAAGGTGAGAGGAGAGTCAGGCAAAGGCTGGAAGGAGGAGAACGCCAGCCAAAGGAAGAAACGGCCAAACATGCGCCCTTGGAAAAATCATCAAGTTGGCCAGACAAAAAAAAGGTTGGAGCAGCTGTGCAGGAGCCAGCAGCCAATCAAGGAAACCCACCTAAAAGCCGAGTCAAAACCAAGGACTGGCACCGTCAGGGCCTGAAGAGGATGTCAGTACCACCAGATATCTTGCAGCGTGAGTCCTTTCTTCCATTTCCCTTCCTCCTTCCCCCCTCCAACTTAGCGCAGTTATCAAGAAGTAGGATTAAATTAAATGGACAATGTGATGGAGAGGCATGAGAGCTGAGAGCTTAGCATGGCTCTTGTGCCTTTCTGGTGATACTCCTTGCTCCAGCCCTATAGCCCTCGCCTATCCTGCCCCAAGCTTCCCTTTCCAGCTGTCCCCTCCTTCCTCTCTTTTGCCGTGTGTATCCTGCTTGTTCCCTTGAGTAGGGATGCACACTGGGGCTCAGTCCCCCCATTCCCCACTAATACCTGCAACAATAAACTTATTTCATGCATCCCCGAGGCAGTTAAGAAGAGCCCTGCACACACCCTCAGTAGCCCATATCTCTTATCAGTTGTTTATTTGCTGCCTCGCCTTATTTTGCAACTGGCACTTTTAGGTTCCTACTTGACCTTCTAAAAAAGATGGTTTTCCCGTGAGCGCAGGATTTGAGAGTACAGATAAGAATGCAAGTTTGTTAAGCCCAAGGTCCCAGCTTGCACAGAAGTCAAATCACTGATGTCACAAGTGGAAAACATGCATTTTCCGTAGTGCAGCTCATTCAGCAGTACTTGCTGTCAGGATGTATGTCTGTTCTTTACTATATCTAACATGAACTTTAAATAATTGCATCTTTTGGCTCTAACTTTAGTCTGTTTTTAAGCTCTGAAATATGCTGGACTTTTGGCAGAGAGGAAAAGGAGGGGTATGTGGAGGGGTGTAAACGGTTTGGCAGAACTTGAGTCAAGATTTGTTCATATGTTTGACCTGTAATTTCTTGATTCCGAATTTTAAAATATTGAAGGCAATAGTACTGTCATTCCCTTACCCACAACTGCAGCTCAGTCTTTGGGCTTTCTTCCTTTTTCTGCTTTCAGTTATTTCAAATTTAGAATTTCTTCACACCTTATTTAATTAAATCCCTCACAAACCAAAAGGATTTCTCCATTTTTACACTTTGGCTCCACTGATCTGATGCCTGGCCCTAATAACTGAAGGACAGCACCAAACAGGGCACACAGACAGAATCTTTGCTTGCCTAACTGGAGAGGGAAGCTCTTAGAGTTACTGTCGTTGCCTCAAATGTCAGCCTTTTTCTTTGTGTGAAAATTAAATGTAGCTAACAGATGTAAAGTGTAAGTAATGTCAAGGATTATTGAAACTAGAATGTTTCTGACCCAGAAATAAGTGTCACGAGGGCACTTGTACTCCAACTCAAGGCTGCCACTTAGGTGGGGTATAGGTAAGTGGTATCTGTGTATCATTTGGATCGTAGATTAAGTCTAAAAATGGACTGATGTGTTTACTCTCCAATTGTTTTCTACACAGAGGTTTCTTCTGTTCCTTCAGAGGAAGAAGCTCACAAGGCACACAGGGAACCACCAGTCAGCTCAGAAACAGTTATAATGCGGTGAGTCTCTCAAAGACCCTTAGAATTTGCCCCAATCCCTGTGCAGCACAGACACCTCCATTGTTTCTAACTTACCAAAGATGATGATAAGGAGTGGAAGACTTTAACTGAATGCCCTGGGCCTGTGTTTCAGTCTCTGTTCTCTTGAAGAGGACCCCACTGCAACAGAGTAGGGTATTTCTGTGCCTTCAGGACAGCCTTTCCATTAAGCCAAACTTTCCCCTTTGTGTCAAGTAAAGCTTGTGGAGCTTGAGCTTGTTGCAAAAAGAGATGTCCCTGTTGTGACAGAGCAGTTTCTAAGGTTTGGATAAGCCATCTCTGGTGCTGTGCCCTTCGTTCACTCTGTGTTTTGAAATCCTTATTCCCTGGCAGAGAGAAGAAACCTGCAGACACAACAGAGAACTTCAAGCGCCGGCACTCCAAACTTATCAACTCCTGTAAGTACCTCCTGCCCGGGGTGCTGTGGCAGTCCTCTCTCTGCCAGCACCTCTCACCCTTGCAGTGAGCACAAAGGAGTGGGACTCCTGCCACGTGGTGGTTGTGAGGATGTAGTGTTTGAGAGCAGGGAAAGCAGCTGGAATCCTGCAGTACACTTGGGCAGATGGGGAGCTTTGCCTGAATTTGGCTATACCAATCTGGGGCAGAGATTTCCTCCAGGTTGAAGCAGAGGGTGAGTTGGTACTACAGGAAAGATAAATGTATGTGTCTTTCTTCACAGCAAGATTACTGTATCAGGAGTACAGCGATGTGGTTCTGAACAAGGCCATCCAAAGCCAAAAGAGAGTGGATTATCCAGAGGATATAGAGTCAAGTTTCCCAAGTTCCCCGAGGCTACGGAGGAAAGTGCTGTCTCCCCAGGACTCATATTTGCAACGTCTTTCAGTCTCATCTAACGCATCCCTCTGGCAGGACATCCCCATGATACGGGGCAGCAGAATACTGCTCAACATGTCCCGTGAGGAGCAGAGGCTGCAAGAGGTAAGGGACAGATGCAACACATTAAATGGGTGGTCTGCAGTCAAGAAAGAGTCTCTGGAAGAGGGGTTAAAGCAGAGAGCAAAAACTGTGATGTGGGAATGCAGGTGGCTGAGGCAGAGGTCACTTCTACCCCTGGAAGGAGTGTGAAGTAGAGCAATGTTGAGGTGCTGAATTTTAGAGAAAAGCAGTACTGAATTGTGGACTCTGCACCATATCAATAACTCCAAGAAAACAAACATGGAGAAAAGTGGGAACAAGATGAGGAGTTTTGAGTATGCTCAGTGCAAAAGGGTGTATAAAAGTAGAAGACTTGCAGCATACTCCCACACATAAGCTTGTGAGAGATGCTAATAAAACCACAGTAAATTGTATTTTCTGTGGTAGAATATGAGTTTAGCAAATTGACCTGTGTGAGCTGCAGGGTTGAGAGGAGACAGGGAGATGTATGGATTCACCACAATGGTACAGAGAAACCGGGTGAGGAAAATGAGAGGATCTGAGAAGTAGACAGGAGGACCCAGAGAAAGAGGTGAAAACAACAGCATGGGAAACATGATGAAGGAGAAAAATATGTGTGGTACAGATGCTGGACTTCATAGGAGCTTGTAAAATGGGGATCCTTGCGAAAGTGGTGTTGAGGGGGAATAAAAAGTAGAATGAGAGCAAGTAGCTATTTTTAAGTCATGCCACAAGTCTATTTTTAAAAGAAACTCTATAATAATGCTATTATAGAGTTGCCCTTCATTTCTAAAGCCTCTCTTCTGTAATTGCACACTCCTTGCACCGTGTGCTGGGAGCTTTTCCTTCTTTGCCCCGTCTCCTCTCCGTAAGATTCCTCACAGCTTTGTGCAGCGTACTGACGCTGCGCTCCCTTGTTTTCTCTCCCAAAAGGCCAAGTTTGAGCTGATAATATCTGAGGCTTCCTACCTGCGCAGTTTGAACGTGGCGGTGGATCACTTCCAGCGCTCAGCAGAGCTCCAGGCGATGCTCACCAACCAGGAGCGCCAGTGGCTCTTCTCCCGCCTCTCCGACGTGCGCGACGTCAGCGCCAGGTGAGACGTGGCCCTTTGCTTCCAGGTCTAACAGGCACGTGGTGCTTCCATCAGGAACATTTCCCGCTCCTCATCTGCATTGTTCGCTGTTCAAAGCAGATGCAGCACCTAGTGATGGCACACTAACACTGCCTGGGAAGGAATATTCGCCTTTTTAGGTGACAGGGCACTGGAATTTCTGGTGTTAAATCCCAGGTGTTATGGCTCAGTTGTGCACAGAGCTCATTGCAAGGGATCAAAATGTTGCAAATGGTAACGCACCCTTGTGCCACTGCTTTCAACCACAATTAAACTTAACTAACTAGACCCCTACCCAAACCAGTTCCTGCCAAATACAAGACAAAAGGGGCAGCTGCATGAAAAGCGGGGGGGAAAGGAAAAAAAAGTAAGTTACAACCATCACTTGACAGAAACTAATGTGAATCAATAGAGCGTAATTCATGAAATGTGGACATGACCCCACATGCAAGGAATCCTGTACGTTGTAGGATTCTGTTTTGCTTTTTCTCCTGCAAGGCTCGACTTCATAAATCACTAAGCTGGTAAGGTTTGCTGCTACCTTTCCCATTTCTATCAGCAGAATTATTCTGGTGAGGTCTTAGTTTCCAGCTGTTTCCTGACCATGCCTGTAGGAGCATGACCTCTCAAGAATAGAGGTCTTTTGCCTCTGCTTTTTCCTTGCTGATACCAAGCCCTAAATTGTCATTGTCCAGACATTACACTATCTCTGGAACTAAAGAGCTGTCTTGTGCTTATCTGTGGGCTGTCAGGGTTTTAGAAGACTAAATGACACTGATGTTTCCCTCTCTTTTTATGGCACCACATCCACGTGCTGCAGTTTCCTCTTTGACTTGGAGGAGAAATTTGAAGAGGACATGTTCACCTTCCACGTGTGTGACGTGGCTCTGAAACACGCCCCCGACTTCCGCCGGGTGTATCTGCCCTATGTGACAAACCAGACGTATCAGGAGCAAACCTTCCAGAGGTTACTGTAAGTTTTTCTCATTTGCTGCACCCTTCTCCCCCTGACTTCCATGAATGTTGACTCTTTCAAATGATGGGGAATGCTGTAGGAATGGGCTGTTGAGCAGCACTCTCGCTATGCCCCCAGAAGAACCTTCCTCAGTTCAATATCATGACAGAGCTCCTGCAGGCTTCTCCCCCACAGCATTGGAGAGGAAAAGAATATGTAATAGCTGATCTTGTTGTAGGCTGTTCTCTGTCTGCCCTCTACTGAAGAAAGCAGAAATGACCATCCTGGAGAATGGTTTCCAGTCTTGATCACTGAGAACCAGAGTGCAAACCACCACTGTCCCCAAGAAAGGGGCACTGTGGATAAAAGGAGTTGAAATACAGATGTAACTTCTGCCTTTTACTCCAGAAGGCTGTGGAAAGAGGAGAGAGATAATAACAGCTGTACTGCCATCTCATAGCTGTTAGAAACCCATAGTTACTCTTCAGCAGCAGAGTGGTGCAGTTTCTTTATACCTTCTTGCCCCAGGGATAAAACCTGACTGTTGAGAGTACTCCAACATTCCCTGAAATCTGACACTAGGAAGGTTATTTATTTACTCTAATGCCTGAATGTCTTTTTTTCCTTTGCCACTCCCACAGAAATGGAAATGCAGGGTTCCAGCAAGTCCTGGAGAGACTGGAAAGTGATCCAGTGTGCCAGCGCCTCTCGCTTAAATCCTTCCTCATCCTCCCCTTCCAGCGCATCACGCGACTCAAACTCCTCCTACAGGTAACTGTGGTGATTCTCTGCCTTCCCTCAAGTTTCCTCAAGCTGTGTCTAGGAGCAGCAGAGGGAGCTGTGAGGGCTCAGCCTGGAGAAAAGGAGGCTCAGGGGGTTCTTCTGGCTCTGCACAACTCCCTGACAGGAGGGGACAGCCGGGAGGTTCGAGCTCTGCTCCTGGGAAACAAAGGACAGAGTGAGAGGAAATGGCCTCAAGCTGCACCAGGGGAGGTTCAAGTTGGACATCAGGAAGAATTTCTTCCCAGAAGGGGTTGGCAGGCTTTGGAAGAGGCTGCCTGGGGACACGATGGAGTTCCCATCCCTGGAGGTGTTCAGGAAATGATGGATGTGGCACCGCGTGAGGCAGTGCTGTTTGTGAATCATTTAGGGCTTTGTTGTGACACTACTTTAATTGTACTCCAATAAAGAATTTATGGAGTCTTCTCAGAACATGCTGATTTACATTCTGTTGAACTTTTTGGCTTCCTGCTAGGAAAACAAAGCAAGGGTTCCTTGGCTGCCCTCTGGAAGGCAGCCTGTGTCTATGCTTTGCCTGCAATGTTGACTAATAAGGAGCCATCCAGACAGGGGACCAGCCAGTCCCTAAAGAGTTAATTTTGAGCTCTTTCTATAAAATTCTTCTTTTTGATTATTTGAGCCTCCTTTTAACAGGAGAAAAGGACAATTCTATTCTGTTCATACATCCGTTTGTGGTTTAGGTAGTGGTTGCTTCCTATGCCATGTAACTTCTGTGCGATAATTAATACAATTTAGATTTACAGGAATGCCTTGGTCAGTGTGACTTATCAGTGACATTCTGCATCTCAGATTTTTGGCCTTCTTGTCTCCATATGTCATCAGCTACTTCTGCTTTATTATTTATCCTACTCTTCAGTGGTGGTAATGTCTACCCTTCCCTGTTTGCATCATGAAAATTATCTTTTCTCACACAGAATATCCTGAAAAGAACACGGCCTGGGTCTGAGGAGGAAGTGCAAGCAACACAAGCTTATGATGCACTTGAAAAGGTAAAGGTGCCTGCCCTTTCTGCAGCCTTACCTTTGTCTCTAATTAATCAACTCCCACCCTTGTCCCTGCAAGAAAACCTTGCTTTAAAAAACCCCACAGCATTACTCTATTGCATCCCTTCCTCTTATCCTCTTTATTATACAGGCAAGGTTTAAAGTTTTCTGGGACAAATAGTTACTACAATTTGTACAGTCTCATAAGGTGGATTGTTCTGTCTAGTGATGATTTGACCTTCCAAAGGAGAGCCACCAGGATGGTGAAGGGCCTGGAGGTGAAGACACAAAAGGAGTGGCTGATGTCACTTGGTTGTTCAGCTGGAGGAGACTTGAGGCCAGAGCTCACAGCAGTTCTGCAGCTTCTTCACAAGCAGGAGGGGCAGGCCCTGAGCTCTGCTCTGTGAGAGCAGGGACAGCACCCAGGGAACAGCTGGAGCTGTGTCAGGGGAGGGTTTTGGGCACTGACCAGGCTCCCCAGGGAATGGTCACGGCCCCAAGGCTGCCAGAGCTCCAGGAGAGTTCGGACAATGCTCTCAGGCACAGGGTGGAATTGTTGGGTGTCTGTGCAGAGCCGGGAGGTGGACTCAATGATCCTTGTGCATCCCTTCCAACGCAGAATATTCTCTGATTGTAATATATACTTTTTTTACAGGAGGATGCCTAAGGAATTGTCATTTACACTGAGTCCTGTGGGGCTCCTGGGAGTAGGACTGATCCCACCAGGCAGTTCTGCTCCCACCTCACTGCAGCTCATCTGAAAACTCATCTGTTTTCCTCTGCAGCTCATCAAGGATTGCAATGAGAATGTCCAGCGCATGAAGAGCACTGAAGAGCTGATCTACCTCAGCCAGAAGATTGAATTTGAGTGTAAGGTGAGCTCATCCATTCCCCGGGCCTTGCTCTAGCCTAATGTATTTTCTGTATTTCCCCAAAAGCCACTTTTTGTTCTACTCTCGGATAGACACAGAGCTGTTGAATCAGAACATCCTCCACAGGCCAGCTCTTCATCAGTGCTTCCCTTGCCCAGCCATTCATGTCAGCCTTCACATGAAGGTGCCTGTCATGACTTACATCTCTCCAGCTGGAGAACTGAAAGCACAGTTCCTCAAGAGAAAGGCAAAAATGCAAATCCAAAACTCACAGGGACTCATTTTCTTGTGCATAAATATTTATTTTGGTCTTGCAGATATTCCCACTCATCTCACAGTCGAGGCGACTTGTGAAGTGTGGTGAGTTGACAGCACTGGACTTCAACAACCTGAGTCCAAAATGGAAAGTCACCACCCGGCCCATCTACCTGCACCTTTTCAATGACTGTCTGCTCCTGTCTCGGCCCAAGGAGTGAGTGCTTCAACACAATTCTTGCTGCCCCTTCTAAAATACCTGTCTCTTTCGGGGTCTGTGCTTTGGTGACAGAGTTCTTTCCCTCTGCCTGCCAGCAAGTGGCAGCCTTTGTCAAGTCACTCTTCTGTCCCGACCTGATGTGAGTATCATGCAGGTATGTGGAAATTGACAGACCCAACTCTTAATGACATATCTTAATATAAAAACATACCTTGTGGTCCCTAGCACAACACTTGTATTGTCTTTGTATCTCTACGATGTGAAACACTTGAACAATAACTATTTATTCTAGTTTTACTTGGTAGATAATTTCTTCCTAAACCACAGGATAAGGACTAGTGAATGTGCAAATCACTGGCTTGTCAAGAGAGTTGTTGGTCGGTTGTGTTGGGGTTTTGAGGGTGGTGGGTTTGTTTTTAAGCTGTAAGCTACCAAATAAAATTCTGATCGGACAGAGCTTATTATTTCTACCCTTTTAATTAACTTCCTCCTCTCTCTTCTCTGGCATTCTGAGACTTCTAACAAAAGCACTGCTTAGGATGTCTGAAGCAGATGAAGAGTCATCTCAAAAGTCACAAAAGCTTTTTGATTTCCTGCAGACTACATGGACTCACTTTGTAACCCTCATCACCTTAAAACTCTGACCTTTTCTGTTCCTCCTCTTCACCTGCAGGGGCGGACGTTTCGTCGTGTTCGACCACGCTGCGTTCTCATACGTGCGTGGGGAGAAGTGCGAGATGAAACTCCACGGGGCAAACAAGAATCTGTTCCGTCTCTTTCTGCTTCAGAATAACCAGGGAAAAAGAGTGGAGTTCTTGTTTCGGACAGAGACACAGTAAGAGCTCGAGTTTACCCTTGGTATATCCCATTACCATGGTCAGACACCTCCTAGTAGCCTGATGGTTGTCCCTCAGCTACTCAAATGCTGAAATACCAAATGCAGGTGCTGAGCAGAAGTCTCGAAAAGCATCCTCTTGCTATAACTATTTCCTTGTGAACCACCTTCCTCCTCTCTCATCAAAGCTGCTCATACAATACTACCACATTATGTCATACCATCAGCCTCCGAAAATAGGAATTTTTGCCTTTTCCAACCTCGTTTCTCTGCTTCCCTTTATGTGAGCAGACATGCCCCACCCCACCCCATTTCAGTCACCAGACTGCTGTCCCTCACACTGAATGCTGACACCTATCCTGTGCTGTTTCCAGCAGTGAGAAGCTGAGGTGGATCTCTGCTTTGGCTCCTCCACGGGGAGAACTGGATCTCCTGGAATGCCCTGGTGAGACTGCTCTGCTGCTGCAGCAGTGGGGGTGGGCTGGCTCACAGGAGTCACAGGCACTGTGAGGTGGGACATCCCAGAAGGATTCCAAGGCAGAATACTTGGGGTTTTGTCGATGAAGAATGTAGTCATGGGCTTTCCCTTAGTGCCAGGTGCTGCCAGATATTGTATGTATTTTAACTCCTCATTCTAGATGAAAACTTGTAGTGTCCCTTCCAGTTCTCTGCTTTTTATTTGGGCAGCTCCTTATTCTCCACCTCCTCTGGAGCTGACGCCCACAGGTTTATTGTTGCTTTCCAGTGTATCAATGTGATCTTTCCTCCCCTTCAGATGCACCACAGGTTCAGTGCATAAAGACCTACAAGGCTCGAGAAAATGATGAGCTGGCTTTGGAGAAGGCGGATATCATCATGGTTATGCAGTACAGCAACGATGGTGAGCAGAATGAACAATGAAACTCTAGCACTGAGAGGACAAAAGGATTCTTCATCTTCTTTAGGATGCTTTATTTGGAAGCTGAAAGGGAATCTTTTCCTTTGCTCTTAGGGTCTTTTTAGAAGGGGCTTTTTTTTTTTGGGAAACAATGAAAAAAACACATGACTTTTCCCTCATGTTGTGCTTTTTCCCCCCCACCACAGGGTGGATGGAAGGAGTAAAACTCTCAGACCGGGAGAGAGGCTGGTTCCCCGCGGAACACGTGGAAAACATCTCCAGCAAACACGTGCGGCAGAAGAACCTGAAGGAGGAGCAACGGGTGAAGAATGCCAAGCAGCAGGTCTTCTGCAAGAAATAAGACTCTGTTTGGACCTGTACAGTCTCCCTGCCATGGGGAAACCATGGCTTTCCTAATGTGCCTCAGAAGAGATGCCTCTGGGAAGAGCATAATACACAGCACTTTGACAGGACCAGGTGCTTTTTGCCAAAGAAAGCAGGAATTCAATCAGGAAAAGCTTCCTCTGTGTCAGCAGGACTACAGCAGCAAGAGGAGGAATAAAGGTTGCATGTATTGCTTGCTTTGTGGTAGTAGGGAGGGACTTAAATCGGACAGAGGTCCGGGGTCTGGACTTCTGAAAACATATTCCTGGTTTTGCCACTGACAAGTTTGTGGGACTTTATGCAAGTCACTTCAGAATTCTGCCTTAGTTTTGCCACCTGCAAAATGGGGGTAAACTTACCTACCTCACTGCATGTTGTGAGGCTAAATTCACTAGTATTAGCAGCCTGAGAGCTTCGAGTTCCTGAGAAGGAAGGTGCTAAGTGCAAAGCACAGCCGAGCTGAGGAGAACATTTTGTTTGAATATCCTCTGGATACCTTCATGGTGTTGATCTCCATAGTGTAATTTCCATTTAGGGCAATTTGTGTGTTAGATCATGCAAGTCTACTGGGGTTTAGATAGGCAAATATTTCATTGTACACAAATGCTAAGGGTTAAGAGTCCTTGACAGCATTACAAAATCCACTGGAATTAAGCAGAGTTTTCAGAAACCACTGTGATGACTTCCCCCACATAAGAGGTATCATGCTGAGGAATCTGCTTCACAAAGGTCACCTCTTCTCTGAACAAGCATCCCACTAAGCCATCTGAACTGACCTTTTTTTTTTTTTTTTTAACTCTGCCTTCCCCTGGAAGCAGATCAGTGACTTTTGACAAAGACTTGTATTTTGTGTTGATACACGCCCCGTACAGAATAACCAGGACTAGGCATATGCAATGAAGTGGCACTTTACTGCTGCTCTTACTCTGATTGCTGATGTGGTATTGCATGCACCATTTTGCACACTTATGGAGAACACTGAGATATTTAGCCACTGTAGATAAAGTCAAAATATGCACCAGGGTCTTTGTTCTTTTTAAGAACTCTCTGTTTTTAAGTCCAGTTTACATGCATTTGTGCAGAACCTGTTTGAGGATATGCCTTCATCTGTAAAATACTTTTTTCTTTGTTAAAGTGTTCAGCTCAGTCAATGCAAGATCAAGTTTAAGAATCAATACACCAAAGAAAGCCACTTGTAGCCTTCTTGCATTTAATATATTTGAAGAATTAGTTACCTTCCTATCTCCAGCTTTCTGTCTCTGTAACATTCTGCCTTTAAATCCCATTTACACTGTATCTAGAGTAGCTTATTAAAGCCTATTTATATCAATAATTTTAGCTGGATTAAAAGAAAAAAGAGTTGCTTTTAGTCCTAATAAACTCATGCACTTCTCCAGTTAAAAACCTTTCTGCTTGCCTTGTTACTTAGGTTTTCCTCTCAAATGTAAATAATTTGATTTACTTATGAATATACGTGCAGTATTTTTTTGCTCTACCTTTCCTTTCTAAGTGACTGTTAAGTACAAACAGCTCTCTTTAGAAGAGGCAGTGAGGAAAGCTGGGCTTATCCAGCCTTAAGGTTCTTCAGTGTTATCCCCAGCCCTGGAGAGCTGATGCTGTTGGTTCCACAGTGGTGTTAGTCATCCCTCCTGAAGGTAAGCTGAAGGGATGAACTACAGAAAATGGAAGTCCAGCCCACTAGAGCAGGAAGACAGGACCCACTTATTCAACTTTTAATCTATGGTCCAGACAACAATCTGCTAACACCTTTTTTCCCTGGATGGGAAGGACTGGAGCTGGTCCCGAGCCAAGAGCCAAAGCAGAGCTCTACCTCAGACTCTCACAAGAAGGGGCATAATCCTCCACAAGACCCAGAATGTTCAGATATCCCAAAAGCCTGCTTGTCTCAGGCTGTCATGAATTTATGCAGTTCCCAAGCCCCCAGGATTGTCAGTGTCTCAGGTGGGACACAAAACGCTGCCATGGGATCAGTTCAGCACGGCTGAATTGGTCATCTCACACAGGCAGTCAAAGCATCCCACATCCACTTCAGCTTCATCCAGGAGGAGCCAGCCATCCATATTCCCAATCTAAATTAGAAGTCATCTTGTTCAACACCTCAAGTCGAGAGTTCTTTACTTTTTCAACTTCTGCTCTTGAAAGCAAGCTGGCAGATTGTTCATTAGAGCCTCCCAAAGTGGTTTCTATGCTAAATTCCGGATGTTGTTAAAATTCCACTTGACATAGGAAACCTCAAAGGTACTGTTGTCATGATTGACAGCACTTCTACACTCTTTTTAACTAGTTGGATCAAAGGTTAGCTTGTCCCTGTCACAGGTACAGCCTTTATTTCCTGATGTCAGGCCGTTGTATGTTGAGGAGCATTTAAAGGTCAGCTTATGCTTCTAAGAACAAGTGCTTATACTCTGGGTTACTTTGATTTCTTACATTTCAGATAGGATTCAACTTCTCACTATTTCATTAAACTTCTATCCCCAGCACTATCCTGCCACCAAAATCCACAAACAAATCTACACTGAAGTATTTTTTGAAACTGATTGACATCTCTTTGATTTGTACAAACTTGATCAAACTCGAATAATATCCCTCCCAACTGCACATACACAATGCAGGAGTCAAGTTAGCACAGTTCTACTGTGTCCTATGACAGTCTTAATTATGTCAGGATTTCTCCCCACATTATCTAATGTGGATATCCTGATTTACCAGACAATCAGTATGAAACAGAAGCATACGGAATGTCATGCAAATCCCAACACCTTCCTGCTATTGCCAAAGACTCTGTGAGAGATGCCACTGTATCTTCCCCAGGAACCTGTGGAGACTGATACAAAGTGTATCTGGACAAAAGAAATTCAGGATTTCTACCCTGAAAAAAGGAAATAAGGGCAACCCTCAGAGGGCAGTTACACTAATTTGTTTTTGTGACCAGGACAGCAATGAAGTACAAGCATGAGCTGTATTGAAAAAGTTTTGTTGAGAAGCTGAGAAAGTCATAGTGCGTGTCTGAAAAGCAAATTTTATGACTGCTGACATTTTTTTAATGTGAAGTAATTTAAAATACATGTAAGTATAAACTAGCTTAATATATATAAATATATATACATATTTTATATATAAGTATACACACGCACACATTTATGTATGGCTCAAAAAAGCCCCAGTGCTGGAGACCTGTATTGGGCCCTCCTCAAGGAAAATAAATGAAAGCATTCTCCACAGTTCTTACTATTTTCACTAAAAAAGGTGACATTGGGACCAGAGTTCAGTAAATAAACACAGCCTTGCTGAGAAACAACTTTTAAAGCAGATAGTGATTTTTATATTTGCACTTTTTCTAAGACTGAAGAGGTCCTGTGACCCTCCAAGATGGTTGTGTCTTGTCAGCTGAATGCTGTTAACAAATTAAATACCATTTTAGCCCCTATTGTAGCTGATGGCTGAACCAGGTGCACCGTTAGACCAGTTATACTGGCTCCAAAACATTGGCACAGATGTTTCAGCTTACACTCATTCAACCTGATGAAATGACTCTCAGGTGAAAGCATGTGCAGAAGCAAGGCCTTAGAAACTAAAAGTGAAACTTGAAACAAAGGAGGTTTGAGGAAACCCTCAGGAGGAGAACAGTGCTGTGCCAGCAACACGATAGTGAGCCGATAAACAGGAGGATGAAGGGTGTTCTAGTTTGGTGCATCAGAACACAAGTGAGTCTCATTCTTCATGCAAGCACTGGCTGCTGCTGCTCTGTTAGGAGCCTTCTTTTTACTAAGAATTGTTAAGCATTGAAAGGATCCAAATTAGAGTGCACAGAAGTCAGGAAGTGCCATTTGTTCCTTGCAACCCCTAGTTGCTGAAGAACCAGAAGCTGCTGGATACCTGCAGCCAGAGCATGTTAAAAACAAATGTCTTCCTGCCAGGCAATAGGAAAAGAACAGAATCACACAACTCCCAGGCTGGGAGACATCTCTAGAGATGCTCTAGTCAGGGTCACCCAGAGCAGGTGACACAGGAACATATCCAGATCACTTTGGAATGCCCCCAGAGAGGGAGACTCCATTCCCTCCCTGGGCAGCTGTTCCAGTGCTCTGCCACCCTCTATGGAAAAAAAGTTCTTCCTCATGTTGAGATTAAACTTTTTGTGGTTTAGTTCATTGCTCTTTATCCTGTCACTGGCAACCACTGGAAAGAGTCTGGCACCATCCTCATGCCACCCCTTTAAAGATATTCCTCAGTCTTCCACAGCCAGAATAGGTGCCTGCAGTCTCCTCCCTGTAACATTCCAGACCCCACATCATCTTTGTTTCTCTCCGCTGGACCCTCTCCAGTAGCTCCTGGTCCTTCTCGTACTGATTGAGCCCAGGACTGGGTGTAGCAGGGCAGACAGCGAGGTTCCCCTCACCCACGGGTGGGGGGCGAGTTTAGCAACACCAAAGGTTCACACGGCTATATTTCAGCCAGCTCCTCACGGGCAGCATTCCTCTCCATATCCTCACCGAGCCTGGAACACTCTCGTTCCCTCCGTGTGGGGAACAGAGGCTCCGTGAGGGGGTAGAGCGGCCTGCCCCTGCTGCAGGTGCCCTTGATGAGGCGGCCGGGGCCGGGCAGGACGCGCCGCCGGGCGGGGCATTAACCAGGCCGGGCCGGGCCGGGCTGAGCGGGCCCGCCACCCAGCCAGCATGGACGGGGCAGGCGAGGAGCAGCGGCCGGCGGAGGAGCGGGCTCCTGGAGAGCTGGGAATGGGCTGTGGTAAGGGTAATGGATGAGGGCAGGGGGATGAGTGATGCCGCCTCGCGTTAATGACCGGGGGGAGGCACCCGGCAATAAGCCTAATGAGCAGCCCCGGGGGAGGATAATCGCTCCTCAGCGATATTATCTGGGCGCTTATTAGCCTCCCTCGGCCCCGTCGTGTCCTGGCCCCGCGGCTGGGAATGATGGATTTCTCTGCCCTCGTGTCCCGGGGCTTATAAAAGCACCTGGCCGAGGGTAGTGGGCAGAGGGTCTTTCCTTTGTGTCACACCGAGGGGCTCCCGCTGCCTTGGGGTTTCTCATTTGCACCTTCCCCCGCTGTCCAGTTTTCCTCCTCCTTGTGCGGAGGGACCTCTGAAGCCGTTTCTTTTCACCTGCCGTCTGTGTGTGTGTGTTCGGGTGGCTTTGTACCAAATGCCCCAAACAACCCTAAAAGCCTTGCATTTCAAGTGGTTGGCTCGTTCCGAGGAATGTCTAAGGAGGTGGTTGTGAGAGGGAAAAGGTGGCTTGGCTTCCTGCAAATGCAGGTGTTCCAAATTAGCTGTTCCTGATGTTCCCACTCGGTTAAAATCCCTTTTACTTAACGTTCTGTTTGTCCTAAAAGTGGGACAAACTGATGTTCAGTCTGGTCTCTGAATGATGGGAGAAAGGAGTGGTTTTATAACTCCCTCTTTGTTACCAGGGGGGTAACATCTTTCTCTCCAAAGTTGGTTTTCATTTCAGCTCTTTTCCTTGGCAGTCCCAAATGGTTGTGAGGTCTTTGCTATGTTCTAGAAATAAAAGCTGCTTACTTTCACTTGGAGGACTATTTCTGTAAAGAATATTAAAGTCCCAGGTGTCCACTTCTGCTACAGATACAAGGTACTCACATAAGACTTGGACACTTCTTTTGTGATAAAAACACATACTGGGGTTTGCATAGAAACAAATAAAAAACCCTGTTTAAATCATGTGAAAATACTTTTTTTTCCCCGCACATAATAAGTGAGAGAAGCTCAGGAGAAGCAACCAGGAGGATGATGGAAAAAGGAATTATATAGACCAGAGACAGCTTCTGCCTCATGGAGTTCTTGACCTTCCCCATCAGGATATTTCATCTCATTTAACTGTAGTGGAAACTTGTTGCTGCTTAACAAGATCAAATTATTATAGCTGCATAGTTTCCTGCTTCTGTTTCTTTGCCCTGCAGCTAATTTGGTTCTCTTAATCCTGTAAAAAGCAAATTAGATGCTCTTGCAGCAGCCTGCCATCCCCTCATACTTCTATGAAGTTTCCCTCATCTGCTTGGAATTGTGGGACTCCTCCTTGATAAACAGTTGTTTCAGAAGGAGACACTGAGACACAAACAAATTCTTTATTTTGGAATTGCACTAATATATATCAAAAGCAGAGCACAGTGAAACGAAATTATTTTATCTTTTCCAAAAAAAAAAAAAACCCTCAACTAAAAAATCAAGTTTCTCTGTTGTCCCATCCTATTGAAATGCTGCCAACAGTCTGCTCAAAGTTTCTTCTCTCTAGGCAGAGGCAAATACTTGGGTTTGGGTTTATTATTCTACTTCCTATTCTTATGAAATAATCACTTTTTAAAAAATTTCAAGTAGCAGCAATCACACTGACTCACATGCTCTGAGCCACTTGGGAGGTTTTTGGAACTTTTTATTTGTGTGCCAGCTGGGAAAGTATAAGGCTTCTGTTGTAGTATTCTGTTGCCTATTTTAATTTTTTCTCTTGCTGTGTTCTTTCTGACCTGTCTTCTACTATTCAGTCTCTCTTATTGTGATACAGTTTGTGGTTTTTGTTAAACTTAGTTAGACTTCTGTACCTGATTTTGTCCTTATCCCCCTTTTTCACTCCCTGTCTTGTAAGTCTGTTATTCAGAAGTGTGGCTTGAAGCTGCAGAGAAATAATTTAAGGCGGTTATTAGAAGTTTGTACAACAGATGTTTTAGTGTTTTTTTGTTTGGCCAGCTTTGGTATGACAGAACTCTATAAAAGTAAAAAAAGAGATGATGTTTGTCAGGTAATCAATCCCTGCTGATGCAGTAGAAGAGAATTTTGCTTCTTTCTTTTTCCCATTTTAATAAGGTGACAGGATCTTGCCAGGTCATTGATTTTTGTTCTGTTGCTTGTGCCAGAGACCTGTGTTATCTCTGGAGCTGTTTTCCCACTGCTGTATTTGTAATATGCAAGCTCCCCTTTATTCGCTGTGTCTGGAATTACTCTCTTCTGTAATTTACAGTTTGCTTTTAAAATGAGGCTTTTCTCATCGCACATTTGAAAACCTCCACATTGACCATACCAGGTTGTTTGCTGTTGCTTTCCTGGTAGCACCTGTCTTTATTTTGAGCTCTCTGGTTCTTGTTGCTGTTGGGTTTCGTTGTGTGGGCCTTTCCTTCCCCCATAACTGAAACTCCCAATCCAGGCAAATCCATCTTAGGCAATGGGCGTGTAGGGTGGGGTTTGGGGTTTTTTTTTTTCCCCATTTTTGCCTTGTAGAGTGCCAGGATGAGAAGGAGAACACGCTGCTGAATACAGAGCACCTCGTGGTGGATGCTGATGCTGTTGGCAGCCATGGTGCAGGGAGCATTGTGCTACCTGCATTCCCTGGCACAGCCAGACAAGAAAAAATCGAGGATGACTTGGGAATAGAAGATAGGAACAGCTCTGTAAAGAAGGTGGAAGAAGATGGGGGATACAGCACCCTGCAGGCAGCTGGGTTGTCTTCCCAAGGCTCCGTTGTCCTTGATGGCCAGCACGACTTTCCCTCGACATTTGGGCAACTGTCGGATTTTGGCGGTGACACGAAGGTTGGATCAGCACAGGAGCCCACAGGTCAGCCAGGGTCGCAAGAGCACTCTGAGGGTTACTGCCCTGCTGGGCCTGAAATGGAGGCAAAGGAGGAAAAAACTAAGAAAACATCCAGTGGAGTGGCTGGAGCTCCCTGCAGGCAGGAGGAGATCGGCCCGGCCCTTCACCCATCCAGAGGTGCTGCAGCTCAGAATTCCTGCAAGGGCTCTTCAGTCCTGGAGTCCAGAGGCAGCCGTGATGTGGCCAAGGGAGAAAAATTCTTACCTGTCAAGAAGAAGCCCCGCACCTTCTACAGTGCAGGTAGATCCCAGGGCACACACTGGCACACCGTGACATTGACAGTGCCAGGGGTGCTTGGTGTTCCCTTCCCTCTGCTGATCTCCTCTAATTGGTATTGCACTGCACTCCACACCATTAGATGTGTGTGAAGACTTCCACTAATAAAAGTTGCTGAGTGTCTTTCATTTGAAGCATCACTAGCAATGCTCTTTGCTTTTGAAACAGCAAAAGAAGATTTTTGTTTATTTTCATGGTTTGTTTAGAAAAAAATCTTTTATGTTACTCATGTACAGTAAAAAATGTTCATTTTTTAATGTTTTTCTCTCTTATTAATTTTTTTTCCTTGTTTTTTTTTCACATACTCCCCATCTTTCTCTCTTTTTGGACAATGCATCGTTTCTAGAGCAGCTAGGAAAGCTGGAGAATATGTTCCAGGAAGATCACTATCCTGACAGTGAGAAGAGGAGGGAGATTGCAGCTGTGGTTGGTGTGACACCACAGCGTATCCTGGTAATGCCTGCGGGGGGACAGTGCTGCCTGTGGCTTCTGTGCAGAAAAGGGGTGGGCAGGGACTGGGGCATGGCCAGTGTCCCCATGTGGAGATGGTTTCTTTCCTGAATGCGTCGCTTTCTTCCCATTTTTCAGGTCTGGTTTCAGAATCGCAGGGCAAAGTGGCGGAAATTGCAGAAGTTGAATATAAAAGGCAACAGAAAACATCCAGCATCGTCAGCTCTGTCAGTCCCCTTTGGATCGGAGGGTTATGGGTGAGGAACTTACTCCGCTTTGTCATTTCTCCACAGTTGATACCTAAGAAATTAAATATTTTCTTTTGCCATTTCCCCTTTACCTTTAAACATTGCACAGCTGAGCACTGAGTCAGACCTAGGTAGCCTGTCAGATCTCTGGGTAGATTGTGGTGGACCTTCCTAAAAGTCCTTTTGATTAACCTGTAGCACAGATTAATCAAACTAAATTTGAAATAAAAGTATTGAAATTTCTCTGCCTGAAGTCCTGTAGTCTGTAGTCCTTCTCATCAAGGGATGAGATGGAAAAGGTTATGGAATCATCTCTTCATTTTTAGTTTCTATGAATGCATCAACCAGGTGCTTTGGGTGTGCTTGAGGATTCTTTTTACCCAGTTCTCCCACCACTGCTTTCCATTTCCATGGATTTTCACTTGGTGATGGAAATGGTGCTTGCTTAGATCAGTCTTAGAAAGTCATGGACTTTTTTAGAAGAAATACAAGGTAGCACCTCTCATGTGAGCAGAGGACATTAATGGGGGGAAAGGGAATATGTAAGAGGATAGATGGTCTTTCAAGGGATGGTGAATGTGTGAGGGGAAAAAAATCAATCTTCATAGGAATGTATTTATGGCAGTCTGGAGTGAGTGTCTTATGAAGAAAACCGAATTAAAAGAAGAAAAATTAAGTGGAAGAGGAGAAATTAAAGTGAAAGATTGGAGAGCACCTTACTTCACTGCACTGCTCCTGCTGCCTGTCCCGTACAGGCGACCTGGGGCTGCTTCCCCAAAGACTTTTGGCGCAGCATTCCTTGTGCTTGTAGTCAGCCAGTGCTTTCCCTTTGCTGCCCCTTGTTGGATAGAAAGAGTGCATGATTGGTCATAATGCCCTGCCTTGTCCTCTGTGTCTGCTGCAGGGCACCTTCTCTGCCTGTGCCTCCATTGCCTGACGCTGCTGGAGACCAGCCTGCCGTGCTGGGAGCAGACCCTGGAGCTGGGAACTCCTGCAGCCTGCTCAGCACACACCCTGCATCCCCCACCTCTGCCTCAGGTGAGACCCCGACCAGCACGAGTGTTTTCCACAGCTGCAGCGCTGGCTGGTGGAGCTGGGAGGTTCCCAAATGCTTTAGGAAAGGCCATGTCAGAGCTTTATGCATCAGTGCTAAAAGTAATACCAGGTCACTCCACAGGCTGAGAAAGTTGGGGCTGTTCTGCCTGAAGGAGAAAAAGTTTTGTGGAGATCTCAGAGGGACCTTCTGGTATCTGAAGGAGCCTACAGGGAAGCTGCAGAGGGACTTTTCATCAGGGACTGTAGTTGTGGGGCTAAAGGAAAATGATTCAATCTGAAAGAGGGGAAATTTAGGTTAGATACTAGAAGGAAGAAATTCTTTCCTGTAAGGGTGGTGAGGCACTGGCACAGAAAGGCTGTGAATGCCACATCCATGGCAGTGTCCAAGACCAGGTTGGATGGGGCACTGAGCAACCTGGGACAGTGGAAGGTGTCCCTGTCCATGGCAGGGGGATGGAATGAGATGGTCCTCAAGGTCTCTTCCGATGATTCTGTGATTGTAGGAATAGCAGCTCACTGCTGATTGAGTCTCTGCCAGTTAACTACCAGCACTGTGGTGCCTCTGTGCTAATTCTGGGGACAGATTTACAGTCCTTGTTTCTGTCCTAGCAGAGGCCAGCAAGGAATTCTGAATAGGACTTCATAAGGATAAATGAGCAGGGCATTCTTCCATAACAGCTGTTTGACACTAGTCCTGCTGCTGTTCATGATGAGAGAAATGTTGTTCTGGTTCTGATGTTCTCCATGGCAGATACACTCCCCTTATTCTGGTTTAGAAGGAAACATTCTGGCTACAGCCTGAGGCAAGTGAGCTGTGAACTGCTGGTGTTGTAGAGGCTCCATCAGGTACTCCACACCTTAAAACATCCAGAGAGCCTTGTTTGACTTCTCCCGGCAGGGCAAGACCTTGAGGCAGTGAGAGTAGCTGAGTTCCAAAGCTGAGGGCGGAATTTAATCACTGTTGCAGTGGAGTTTTAAGTCAGTGGGGTGTGCTGTTCAACCAGTTTTCTACCCGAGCTGTGTTAAAAGATTGATGGCAATGAAAGAGAGAGGATTTGTCTAATTGTTTGTTGATGTGTGCAGTGCAAGAGCATTCCCTAGAGTCAGGGGTGCTCCCTAAAGAGTTTCCTAGATACGTTTGTGTTTCCAAGTTGGCACAATATGAAAAGATTTTATGAGGACTCCACCACTTCCTTAAGGATTTCCCAAGCAGTAGGTGTGCTGACGTGTGGTCCTGCTGTGTGTGTTTACCTGCTTCCCAGTGTAATTAATTCTTTGGAATTTCATGCCATTATGTCTGTCCCCTTGTATTCTAAATATATCAGTATTAAGGCCAGTTCCTGCAACTTATTTTCTAAGAATTACTGAATTTTTTTTAGCAGTGCTTTTACCTTAAAGGTATTTTAGTACGGTGGAAAGCAACCATAAGATTGCATCAATAAGCTTAGAATGCTTCATGTGTTGCTGAAAGTACAGAATTGAGATACTTTCCTTATAACCTAATCTGGTACTTCTGTCATTTAAATTTGCCTGTCATCCTCTCAAGGCAAGGGCTCCTTTAGTCAATCCAATGACCTTTTTAACCAATAGGGCTGTAATTCAGTTAGTTCCAGTTTTTCCACTTCTTGCAACAGAGTAAATATGGTCAAAGTGTTTGAGTAATTCACTGCTTTCAGAGAGATGAAGTGGTGTAGTCTGTTGAGCCCTGTATTTAATTGGATAGAAACCAAGGTTTTGCAAAACAATTTGTTTAAAGGAAACAAGCCAAATGTCCTCTGATTTCTATGCTTTAGGAACCTCTGCTGGTTCCTAAAGTACCTCTGCAGACACACTTATTTAGTAAGGAGAGAATATCAGGGAATCACAGAATGGTTTGAGTTGGAAAGGACCTTAAAGATCATTTAATTCCATCCCCCGCTGCCATGGGCAGGGACACCTTCCACTGTCCCAGGTTGCTCAGAGCCCCATCCAACCTGGCCTGGAACACTGCCAGGGATGGGGCAGCCACAGCTTCTCTGGGAAACCTGTGCCAAGACCTCACAGGGAAGACTTTCCTTCTAATATACAACCTAAACCTGCTCCCTGTCAGCGTGAAGCCATTTGCCCTGTTTAGATAATGTCTGTCAGAGAAATAAAGTTTCATTCAGGGACATGATCTTGTACTCTGCTTGCATTGAGCCATTTCTTTCTGGGGGATCTGCACATTGGGGTGCAGCTCTCCATGTGAGAAACACAAGCAATTCTTTCTGATAGGAAAGAAAAGTCCCATCTGTATTCTTGGTGCAACGTGTAAGAAAGAAAAAGGACAAGTGTCCTCTCTGAGGAAAAAGACTGATATTACACGTAGAGTCCTTGTAGAAGAGAGATCTGCATGGCACGATCACCTGGAAAGCTCCAGTTGCAGTTTTTGCACTTTACTAGGTGCAGGATAACACAGCTATGGGGAATGAAACTTGCTTTTTTTTGTAGTTGTTTACCATTGCAAAGTCAGACTTCTCCTCTTTAAGAATGAAAGCAAAAAATAAAACAGAAGGAAAATGAAAGCCAACGTGACTTGAATACATTCAGCATCCTTGTTCAGAAAAAAGCTTGCCTGGAAATAGGGCCATCCATGGACCACCTATTTTCTTTATTAGGATAGCTCAGAAAATGAAGGAGACAAAACTTGGATAGGATAAAATCCAGATGAACAGAGGCAAAACAAAAGAGAAAACAGATGAATAAAAAAGGTTATCAATTTACAAAGCAAAACCAATTGCTTAGCAGCGTCCCTTGTGGAAACAGCTCATGGATGGCTTCAGCAAAAACCTCTGTGCTCTGTGCATCGTGGTGCAGTTGGGCCCACAGAGCATGACCTGCTGGAGTGGCTATTCAGGTGCTTTCCTTTTTAACCACTTTCAGCAGGACAAGAAAATTATTTAAGTGCAGAGAACAATGTGATCTGTTACCCAAGACCTTTGCAGAGTGTTCAGTGCTGCAATTTCCATTGGTTTTCCTTGCTCTACCCAGTACTTCTGACTGTCTGTTGGTTTGTGGGTTTGGGTTTTTTTTTATGTCCCACTGTTTTTACCAGTTCTCCAAACGAGCTGATTAAAAATGTCAGTGAGTTGTATTTGAGATGTCTTTTACCTTGCTGGCAGTTACGGCTTCTCATTTGGATAGAGTAGCCACACTACTTGCCATAAGAGCCTTTTGTGCCTCAAAACTTCAATTTTGAGCTTGCTTGGATCTTAGAAATGTTTTGGGGTTTTGTTGTTGTTTTTTGTTTTGTTTTTTAACTTTTGCTAGACAGCATGATTGAAATTAATGGGGTTTTTTTTATGCTGGCAGTTATTTGAAGCTTTTCTTCTGAGATTTCTTACTGATACATATATGTCTGTGATTCACTGGCTTATGTTTTCTTTAGAGTTAACCCCCTAGAAAGAAAAATTCCTTTCTGTGCCTCTGGTTTGTGGGCAGAGATTTTTCTGCCCCACTGGTGCTTTTGCAGGAAATCCTTTGCTTCATGTGTCTGCCTTGCTGAGGACACCTGTCAGGAGTTCAGCCTGTGCAGGTAACTCTTAAACAAACAGCAAGGTGATTAAATTCACTGGCAGAGATGGGATCCTAATGGAAATCTTGGGAGCAATTGGATGAAGTTGGATATGGTCTGTCAAAGAACATTAAATAAATTCAAGCTCCATGACTTCACTTACAGGACTCTGGCTTTCAAACAAATTTTGAACAAATATGTTTTCTCATAATTTCAAGACAAGGACGAATCTATGACAAGCTTTGTGAGGGCCTTTGATGCTCCAGTAAAGGCTTGAAACAGAATAACCATTCTGTTATTGACCAGTTAAGTCAAGCTTAGTGCCAGGACTTGTTCAGAGATCTGCAGCTATAAATTATTGAATTGCTCTCCAGAAATTTCCAAGGTTGTCTCATGAACCCAGAACCCAGAAATAATGGAAGCAAGAAAGAGAAATGCTAGTGTTACATTCCCATGTTCACTGGGAAGCCTTCTGAGGCACTCTCTCTCTCTACATCAGTGTCAGGAAGAGCCACAGAATTGTACAATGTAAGTATTATCTCAAGCCAGGGGTCAGAATTCTTCATGGAACAGCTCTGGAATCTTCTGTGGATATGTCAGATTCAGCAGATACGGCTTCTCTGAGAATTGTTTCTTCTTACAGCATTTGTGACTTTGTTTAGAAGACACAATTTCAGTGTCTCTTTGAAAGGAAAGAGAAGAAGAGGTGACTTTAGAAAAAGGCTGAACCAGATCTTTGGAGATCGAGGGTGTTGTCTCACAGTCTCATTGCCTGGGGGTCCTATTGCCACCACCCACAAAGATTGTCTGCAACTAAGCACTGCAAATATTAAAAAGAAAAATAATAAATCTTAGTAGGTATGAAAGTAGGTTTAGAAGTGATTTCCTGGGCTGCCTGTGTTCATCCTGAGGAAGAGCAGGGCCATCTGCAGAACAGCTCATCCTGCTGTCATTATTGAACTGGAGCTTTACCTGGAGAGAGACTGTTTTGCAGGTAAGCTGTGTCCCCCATCACTGCTGTTCCATAACGTTTGTGTGAACATTCTGGGGCCCAATGGTCAGGGGAACCAGTGCTAAAGAAGGGTTTAAAAAGATCAGAAGAGATCTTCAGTTTCATTTCTGGCTAAGCCAAAAACCTGGAATGTGACAGGTACATCAGAGATGCTGCCTGGCATGGATAAATAGTGTGTTCAAACAAGAAAAATAAACTGCTGAGAACTGCATGGGCATGTGAATGCTTTAGAGATGCCATCCTAGATCTTGCTTCAGTTTTCTGACTAAGCCCAAAATCAGGGCTATTGAAAACTTGAAAAATTTTCATTGAAACATTGATTCCTTCTCTCCATGACTGCAGAGAGCTGGGAAAAAAACCAGAATGTGGGAAGATGCAGTAAGAGGCACAAAATTGCCCAGCACGCTGGGAATCTGAGAAACAGTTCTGCAAGATGTTGAAGTGGAAATTCCTCTTCAGCTTTCTGGACATGCATTCCAGAATTCTCTAAAGGCTGCTAATACTTGTTGTGTCATTTTTATGTTTAGGTTTTTGTTTAAGGCCTTTGAGTCACACCTGGTGGTGTGCTGTGCCTGCAAGGGTGAAGTGCAGCTGTAGACTTTCCCTGAAAGCTTTGCCATGTGTGGGAGAGCTTCACCTGAGCAGAAAATACCTGGTGGTATTTTCTCTTCTCTTCTTCATCCTTGTGCTGCTTCAACCTAACTAGACTGGAGAAATCATTGCAGCTTCCTGCACATGTGATGGCTACATCTGTGAAGAAACTATTTGCTAATTGCCAGAATAAGAGAGAAACTCATTTTCTTGCACCATGCCCAAGCTTCTTGAGCTTCATGTGTAGTTGTTTCTCTGGGTCATGTGGATACATGATTCTGACCTTTAATTTCCTCTATTGTCCTCTTTCCACAGAGGCTGTTCTGTAGAAAATTGTTCCTCTCTCCTTTTCCAGCAGTGGCTGAGGAGACAGGTCACCAAACAAGATTCTAGCAACCAAAAGGTGTTGGTTTCCTTTTCCATCTTCCATCATCTTTTTTCCCAAGGACCTTCAGCTGCCATCTCTACTTTTTTAATTTTTGTTTTTTCACTTCTGGCCACACCAGGAGTGAAAATGCGTTTCAAAGCAGCCGGGACAGTGGATTTGTAAAGGCAGAGCTTTGTTTCTTTCAAAGCACAGTTCATTTTTTAAAAAAAAGGTGATCTGTGCAGCTCCCTCCTCCCAAAGGGCAGGAGAAATGGAAGATGACTGGGTGATTGTTCCTGGCTCTTTTCCAAGAAGTACTTTGCTTCATTTGGCCGCCTTCATGAGAGCTGGATAAAGATAGTATGCAGAGGCTGAGATCACAAAGGTAATTTTATTTAACCAATAAACATCATCCTGTGTTCCAGAGAGCTTGCTTCCACTCCCTCTTGCTTCTCAACAACAGTGCTGGTACTCATTTATTTTTATTCCCATCAATTAATGTCCACTCTTTTCACTGGCATCTTGCTTTTCTGTCTTGCTCGTCTTGTCATTCCCTCTGCTTGATCCTGCAAGATTCCTGGTGTGACAGCACAGTGTGACAGTCTCTGTGTTTTATTCACAGCCTCCTCGGTGGCAGGAATGGTGGCACCCTGCGAAGCACAAGCTCAGAGCAAGGCGCTGCCGCAGCCGCCCTTCAATTCCAGCGGCGTGGAATGCTTCCCGGCTTTCCCCAGCCCTCCTCCCATCCGCAGGGCCAGCCTGACGCTCAGCCTGCCCTTCGACCCTCACAGCCACATTGTTCCTCTGATGCTGGACACGCCCAGCACTGAATGCAGCTTGGCCACTCAGGAAAACGGATCCGGGGAAGCTTTTTCTTACGACGTGCAGAATCAGGGGTAGGAGCAGAGGAGAAAGTCTTTGAGGGGGATGAAAAAAGCGGCCCCTGGGAGAAGGCTTGGGGAGGGAGGGTGAATGTGGGACAGGGGATGAGGAATTAGGTGGGCTGATTAATGTAAAGTGAGATGCGCATGTGACAATATCCTTTAAAGGGAGTATGAAAAGCTGTGTAATGTGGATAATACAGGGTGCCTGCTATGAGACAGGTGCTGCCTATACTCAAGAGTGCTCTCAGAATTGCATGCCCGTCAGCTGAAAGTGAGGGTGTTCCAAGCTTGTGCTTTGGAAAGTGGGGAGATAATCCCCACTTGAACCCATTGTTCAAGAATCCTGCTGTGAAAGCACTTTGCTCAAGTGGCTTTTGTTGCCCTTGTCCCGTGCCTGGCATTTGGGAGGAAGGGTTGGCAATAAAAGGGTTGTTAATTGGACAGGTTGGCGTAGCTGTTGACTCTCCTTTGATCTCGGGGTTGCCTCTCTCCTTGTTCTCTGCAGCTTCAGTTCATCAGTTTCCTGCCCTTACCCGGAGCAGCTGGAGCCTGGAGACAGCCTGGAGGCCTCCTACTGTCAGTACGGCAGCCAGGGGGGGATCTACCAGCTCTCCCAGTTCTGTCACCAAGGTCACCTGGCCAGCAACATGTTCTCCAGTGACCACCTTCCTCCTCCAACACCCCTGGAGTCCCATCCAGCTTTCCCTGACTTGCTTGGCAGCAGTGGGGCCATAACCTATGGAGCCACACAAGGCTATGTACAAAACCACACGGGGGGACCACTCGTGCCACAGCAGCCAAGTGACAATTCAGGTAAATTTCTGAAATATTTTGGTATCTCACTCCTCTGGAGTAACTTAATAATACCCTGAAACATTCAGCATGATCAGTGGGTTCACTGATAACTGTGGCAGAAAGAAGGAACATCCACATGCCTGCACAAATCTATAGATGTGCCTATCTTTTTTTCACTTAATTTCCTTATATGCTTGATTTTTTTTTTTAAAGTGATGAGTGACCTGTTCATTTGAATCAAAAGTTACAACTCAGACTGCACACATCAGGAAGAGCATTAAATGTGAATGTTTCAGATAGTGCAGAGGTTTTTTCTGGACTGGAGAAGTAACTTTTCTTTTCTGGGAGTGTCCTGTTGTATACACAAACATCCTTTTGTTGCATGTGATGGGAGTCAAGGGTGCAAAGTGGAAAAGGTGCCACAGCAGGTGGGATGGTTGGATATAATGAGGAAAAGCAGCCTTCTCACTGTTTGGCTTCTGCAGAAACCACTTTGAAATCATGTTATGGATCTTAGGTAGTGCAAAAGGCAAGAGAGCCAGGAGCCAACAGAGTATGGACATAGATTCTTCCTCTGACTTGAATTTGCAGCAGCACTGAAATAAAGGCACTCCAGCATAATTTTCTGAAAAAAACCCACAAACCCCTGGGTAAAAATGGCTTTGTCGATCTCCTTGTTTTGTGTGTGGGCTTTGTATTTTGAAGTTATTCATGCCCAAGTATAATCAAATTACAAACTGGTGTAGTTAATTCATTTGGACTGACAGGTTTGTGAAATTAAGGTCACGCTCCAAATGCTCCATCCCTTGTCTTATGACATGAGAGAACAAAGAGTTTTAGCCCACAGATGCTGCTGGTGTTTTTGTACCAGTGCTGTGGACCTTGTCAGGGAGGGAGGTCTGACTCACATCGGGCTGCAAGCTGGCTCCTGTCCCCACTCTTCCCAGCTGATGCTGTGCAGGACAGGTTGGCAGCACTCACGCTATCTAACACACTTGGCCCTGCTCCCTGCTCTAGTTCCAAGGCATAATTATTATCTTCTGTGGTTTTTCAGTCTGAAGTGCCAGAAATAATGAGAGGGCTGTGCCCCAGACTGCATCAAATCCGTTTTTCTAGCTTGATGCCCAAGCATGTGTTGCATTCCTTGGGGCATGTTGTGTGAGCATCAGGGGGTGTGTAAAGGTGCAAGCTGGTGAAGTTGGAAGGTTGTTGAAGGAACAGAGGCAGAGTTGACAGTCTCTTACTCCATCCTTCTGTCCAGAGCAGAGTCAGCAGTGAATGGCTTTTGTGTTATGCAGTGGGGATGACCAAGTTCACAGAATGGCTTGGTTTGGAAGGAGTCTTAAAGCTCATCCAGTTCCAACACTCTGCTATGGACTGGGACACCTTCCATTAGACCAGACCCGTCCAGCCTGGTCTTGAACACTTCCAGGGATGGGGCAGCCATAGCTCCTCTGAGTTCCAGTGCTTTACCACCCTCACAAGGGAGAGATTTCTTCCTGGAAAGGTTCCAGGATTCCCAAAGTGCAGGGCTGGAAACCAGTCTGTCAGTGCAGGCACACCTGTGAGTCTTAGATCACTTGCTTAGCATCTAAGCAAGTGAGCAGCTTAGTTGAATTATGGATAATAATTAACAAAACATTCCTGCTTCCCGGTTTGCAGCTTTTATAAGTGAAAGTGAAGATTAAGCGTCCATCTTGTGCCTGGCAGAGCTAACTTGGAAAATGGGACTGGAAAAAAAAATAAAATTGGGGGTATCTCTACTGTCATAACATACACTCAGGATCAGTGCTGAGTGGCATGGAGTTTTTTTTTTAGATTATAATAATGCTGTGAACTTCCTAAGCTTTTCTTCCAAAGAACCATGTTAAATACAGAGCAGAGTGATCCTTGGCGTGTGTGATGATGGCTGCACTGCAATGCTGTGTTTGCATTGAGCAAAGCACAGCACACATCTTGTACATAGACATGCTTCCATTATTTTCATCATTCTTCTTCTCTTGGTGGCTTTTCCCTCAGCAGACATCCCTGCCTATCCAGCTGTGTCCTGGAATGATTTCTACATGCAGGGAGCTCCTTTCTCCAATCAGTTGCATCCCCAAATGCCTTTTCCCAGCACGGCAGGAGGACAGTACCTCACAGAGTCTTATCTCCTCCAAGTGCCCAAGGGAACAGTGCCTGAATCCATGCCACAGACTGGGAAACAAAAGGCACTGACACCACCAGAGCCAAAGTTCTTCCAGAGCCACCAAACGGAGCCAGAGGTGGCAGCACTCGCTGAAAAAGAGGATGTAGAGAGCAGCAGCAAGAGAGGAGAGACTCTTGTTGGTAATCAGCTGATTGTTTTCTTGGAGAAGGAGGTGGGGGAAAGAGTTCCAAGACTCAAGAGTTCCAAGACTTCCAAGTAGCTCCCCTGAATACAAGATGAAAACTCTGGCATTATTTTTATTGTGAACTGCTGCCTGAGACAGCTCCCATGACCCTATAGCTGTCCTATACCTTGTTCTTAGATCCATCTGCTTTTGGAAATGGGGACAGGAAAATCAGTCAAATAGATGTCAAAGTTCTGTGTTTCCTCAGACACCATTTGTTGTATGGCCACACAGAACTGATTATTTCTAAGACTTCCAGAGGCATAAACACCTCTCTACAAGGCAGAACTTCACCAAGAAGGGGAAGGGAGGGTTTTCTGTTTGGATTCTCAGGCTTTTGTCTTGGAAACAGAATTATCTTACTCTAGAATTGTTGAAAGGTGTCATATGCCATAAATATTCTTGGGAAGGGTGTCTCTGTGGGGGGGTGTGTAGCTAATTTTGAGATACAAAACATTTGAAAAATTCAAGGTATTTTGTGTCGCCTTTTCTTATGAATCTGTTTGTGGTTTTTTGCAGAAATTAAAGAAGAAACTAATGGCTGATGCACTCTGAAAAAAAAAGGAAGATGAAAAATTGCTTTTTTAAACTCTGCAAAATAAGAAGAGTCAAAAAAGAGAGAATAATATTATTTGCAACAGATGGACTTTTTATTTCTTTTTTTGGTTGTATTTTTTTCCTTGTTGCCATGATTATTTTCTTGCTGAAGAAAGAAGCAGGGATATTTCACTCAGTAAAAGTTCCTGCTCTGTGTTTTTTTTGGGTTTTTTTTGCAAATCTCCTGGCTTTATCCTTAACAAATTCTAATCTTGACCAGGCCTCAGACAGGAAAGAGCTGATACAGGAACCAGAGTCCCATGGGTGAAAATTCCAGATCATGGAAGTGTCAGAAGGTCTGGCTGCTGTCCTGGAATACAGGGGAAGAGAAACCAGGAGGGATAAGATAGATGTAAAACAGGAGGAGAAACTCCAGCAACTGCACCTGATTTTAGGGACTCCAGACAGCAAAAGAAGTGTTGTTGGAAGTCCACCAGTGATTTGATGTTTGCTACCCTTGAATTACTTCTGAAGAAATTCTTTTCATTGTAAAACTATAACAATAAACAGCAGCAAGACTGTAACCATAAATGCTGGCAGTGTAACCAGATTCCCTGTCTGTGATTAATTGCTTTAGTATCACATTTGAATTGATTTGGTTGAATTTGGTTTGATAATCTGGGCTCCTGCTTTGCCTGGCAAACAGATGAAGTGTGTCTCTAAAATCAGTGGTCAGCAGCAGGAGCAGAGGACTCCAGTGGAGAGATTGTTCACTCTTGAGAGCTGCAGTCCCCAGGAATTGCTTCTCGTTGGAGCTGTAACCACCTGGATGTGTAGGATGCATAATACAAGTGACTGAAATCAATGCCAGGCTGTGTTCTTGTGAGGAAAGACCATCCTGTTGTGGGTAGAGGGACATGCATTTCCTTTGTTACTCACTGTGTTTAACCCTGGATCTCTCCACTGGCTTTTAGACACAGACAGTGCCCAAATCATTTTTATATTTACTGGGATGTGGGTGCTCCTCTTGTACCTTGTGAAATTAGGCATTACCAGGTCTTTTGTTTCAGTTCCTTTGCAGTCTGGCCATGGAGTGTCTGGCAGGAGCTGGATGCTTCAGCTCCTCTCCTTTTTATTCCTCCTGTTAAACACTGTTTTGTGTCTGGCAGTGGCTGAACACTGCTGAAAGACTAAGCAGTATAGACAAGGACAGATTTTGAGTCTACAGCTTCATGTGGCTATTCCAGAATTTCCATTTCCTACAGCAAAATTTAATTCTTGCCTGTAATGAGCTGAGAATGGTTGGGAATGTGCATTAATTCACACTTGTTCCACTCACCCTCAGCTGAACAGCCTAAACCAATATTTCCAAGAGGTGTGAATAGGAGTTTTCATTGCAATTACAAGTCACTCTGAAAGCTGTTGGTGGTGACAACTGCAAAATTCATCATAGTGAGGGCTGGCTGGGAATCTTGTCTGGATCCCAAACCAGCTCTTCCAGGTTTGGAAGAGGACAAATGCCAGCTTGTTCAGCCCTACCTGCCCCTTCTGATAGAATGATGAAGAAAATAATTTGTGTGCTTGTTGAGAAATGCACATTTTCAGAAATAGGCTTTTGGGATGGGGTCTGGTGGCAGAGTCCCCACCCCAGCTCGCATCATCTGCCTACAGCATTCCCAATCCCAGTGTGACACTGAGCACTGAGTTTTATGTGCTGCAGTCTCAAAAGGAGAATAAATGAGCGCAGTGAAATTTTTGAAATAGCCAATCTTTTGCATTTAAGCTTTTGGGTAAGACATAGACTTCTGTGGGAATGGTCTGATTTTATTTCCATGCTTGTACATTAAATGTGCCACGTTTGGCTTGGAGTTGTGAACTGAGATTTCTTTCCTGTCAGAGGAGGAGAGGGTGGGAGAGAGAGTCCATGGATGGCCAGATCCATCCTCTTTGTGCTCCTGCTGGCTTTGGAACCAAACCAGGGTTAACCACAGGCAGGATTTTTTTTCCTTCTGGCAGAAGCAGTAATAGCCCTTGACCAGGTGGCAGGTGTCCCACCAAGGTGAAGAGTCTTCCATCCTCATGTGACCCTCCCTATTGCACCTGCAATGCATGCTGCACTGGTGTCTTGGAATCCCAGCATTCCAGGCTCCTAGTGCTGGTCTCCCTGCTGCAGTTTGTAGTGGAATTAGTGAGTGTTGGACCAGTCACTGTGGGTGCTTTCATTACTTAACTCCCTCTTCATGTTAAGTCTCAAGAAGGCTTATTTTGTTAGGGTGGGCAGGATCAAAATTCCAAATTCCATGGCTGCCTGACTGGCACCTCCTTTGAAATGTGGAGAATTGTTTTGCCTGTCTATTGTCATTTGACCTGGAAGTGCCAAGCAGTCAGGATTTTGAAGTGAGTCAGGCTTGGTGCAAACAGAGAAAGCTGTGTGTGTTATCAAGTGTTGCTGGGGTTTTTTGAGTTGTTTTTCGAGTTGACAGGGCAGATTGTGGATGTATTTCTACTGGACTCATGCAGTCCCATGGCTGTAAGACCATGGGAGCGAGGGTATTATCACAAAATTACTTTCACAGAAGAAAAGCACGGTGAGGTTTTGTACAGCTGCCCAAAGTGTGGCTGTTCAGCTGACTGTGCACATATGTGTGTGTTTATCTTCTATTTGCATATTTTAGCGTAATTAATTTTTAAACTCCTGCTACTTCTAAATGGCTGATGTGCAACCAGGTAAATTTGGTATATTAACCTTTTCCTGTGCGCCTTGACCAGCAGAAGGACTCTGTGTTCTACAAACAACTCCTGTTTTATGTGATGAGAGTACATGAACTCGTGTGAACTAACTCAGTTTCAGTAAACAGGAGAAACCTTTTCTTACAGAAAACTCTTCTTAGTTTCTGTAAGGCGGCATAAATTCTGAAGTATCAGGATGAATTCAGTTCAACAGCAGGAATAATTTTTTGCATTTATTATAACGATTGCTACGGATCAGATGAGGCAATCACCTCTTGCTGGGTGGTAAATGTTGATTTCCCTTCATGCAGCTGTGCAAAGCAGAACACATTAAAACCCCCACAAAACAAACCAAACCAAACCCAAATCAATCACCTGCCTGTGCCCTCCATCTCCATAGGTAAGTGCTGAGCATGGAAACACCTGTGAGACCTCATTTAGCTGAATGATAATCACACCTTCAGCACTGATAATGTATCTGCCAGGTGAGCCCGCAGGGCTCAGCCATCAAACCGACTTCAGGGACACATTCCTTGATCTTCTTGTGTGTCCCACATCCCACGTCTGCCTGATCCATCAGAAGAAGGGGTTGGTAAATTTTGAACATTAAGGCAGTAGCTTTTCAGAGCCCAGGGCTGTGATAGCTGTCTCCTAAGGGCTGTTGCTGGAGCAAAGAACTGCTGAGAAGTGTCTGATTTTACAGCAAGGCAGCTGTAAATAGCCAGGAGTTTAAAAGTTCCAGTTATATACAGGTTGAAAGCCATCCTCTTGGATACTTCCTGTGCCCTCTGTGCTTGTTGTAGATTTTTACAGTACTTTAAGCAAGGTGGAGAAGTTTGTCCCTTGATAGTTTTCAGGGATTTGGAACAAAGTGCCTCTTGGGTCCATCTCACCTTCTGGTGCTGGGGCAGAGAGGGCACCCAGATCCTGCAGCACTCCCTGCTGTGACAGATAAAAGCCTCTCCATAGTTTTTGGGGAGGGGAACCAATCTCCCTTTCTTCTGTGGGAAGATGATTTCATCCTTGCCTTTCTCACCTTTAGCAGGGAAGTAACATGGCCACGTACCAGCTGCTTTGGGAAGCTGGGTGTTGTTTTCTTTTTTTGCTTTTTTTGGGAGTGAGGGGGGATGCAGATGTGCATATTCCTGTGTCAGTCTCACCTGCCTGCTTGGGAGCTTGGGCACAGCCTCTTCCTTGCAGCACACAAGGCTCCAGAAGGTGCCCAAAACCGTCCTGGTGCCTCAGGAGCCTTAGAATTACAGGAACATGGAAGGGTTTGTGTCAGAAGGGATCTTAGAGATCATCTTGTTCCAACCCCCTGCCATGGGCAGGGACACCTTCCACTAGCCCAGGTTGCTCAGAGCTCCATCCAGCCAGGCCTGGAACACTTCCAGGGATGGGGCAGCCACAGCTTCTCTGGGCAACCTGTGCCAGGGCCTCCCCACCCTCATAGGGAACAATTTCTTCATGGTGTCCCATCTAAACCCACTCTGTGTTGGTGTGAAGCCATTCTCCTTGCCCTTTCACTACAGTTCCTGATGAAAAGTCCTCCTCCAGCTTCCCTGTAGCTCCTTCAGCTACTGTGAGGTGTCCACACACCAACCTTCCCTTCTCCAGGCTGAACACCCCCAACTTTACCAGCCTGTTTCCATAAGGAAGGTGCTCCAATGACTTCTGGACAGCCTCTGTTGGGGATGAAGGAATTGAAATTAAGGTTCTTTGGAGACCCCATGGGGGGATCCCCACCCCGACTCTGGGTGCTGTGCTCTGGTGTGGGCGTGCTGGGCTGGTTGGAGCAGAGCCCTGGGGAGCACGGGGGGTTGTCCTCTCCTCCGCACAGCACTGGGAACACTGGGAATGCTGTGGCAGCCTTGGAGCTGCAGGGCTGGGAGCCATCCCACACCCGGCGTCAGCCTGCTGTGCCAGCTGGGCTGTTTACATTCGCTCCCTTTGCAATGGCAAAGGCTGAAAATATTTCCCATAATTTGTGCTTGCTGCTGTCCGCGGAAGAGTCATGATTTATTTTTACAGTAACCTCACATTTTGAAAAGGCACCTTCCTGTTTGGGTCCTCTTTGTCCCTGCAGTGGCAGAGGGATACCCTACGCCCTCCCAGCCTGCAGAGATCAGGAGATGGGACTCGGGAGAAACGCTCCGCTGGAAATCTCTGCTGATTCATTTAGCTAATGGCTCAGGAAGAAAAGCCCTTTGTGCGCTGATGGCTGAATATCAGCCAATGTATCATAAAGCAAAAGTCATTGCCTGTTTTTTTTCTTTTTTTTTTTTTTCAAATTAGGCTCCCCACCCTGCCAGAGCTGCTTTCCTGAGTCATTCCACTGATTATAAACACTGTTATAAACTCTTCACAAAGGGAGGAAATGGAAAGGGAATCCCCATCTCCCTCCCTCCCTGTAGGTGAGACTTGCCCTGCAGTGCTGAGAGCCTCTCCATTGGGGGAGAGTGAGTTATGGAAGGAATATGTATCTTTCTCTACTGTGGCTATGAAGCAACTGGATAAAGGTGGAAAAGTGAGATGAAGTGGGCAGCATGTGGCTGGTCATAGAGGGTACAAATTAGGAATGCAGGAATGGGTTTAGTTCCTTTCTGACAATTCCTTGTGCAGTGAAATAGTTTGTGCCCCAAGGCTGAGCTACACCGAGCCTCCCTGGGTGTGTGGACAGGACATGCAGCCCTGGGTGCATTGGGAAGAGCAGGTCAGGGAGTGATCCTGCCCCTCTGCCCAGCCCTGTGTGGCACATCTGGAGAGCTGTGTCCAGCTCTGGGATCATCAGGACAGCAGGGACAGGGAGCTCCTGGAGCGGGGCCAGCAGAGGCTGCAGAGATGATTTAGGGCCTGGAGCATCTCTGGCAGGGAAAGGCTGAGGGAGCTGGGGCTGTCCAGCCTGGAGAGGAGCCCCAGCTGAGAGGGGCCCTGATCCCTGTGTGTCCCTGTGAGCAGGGAGGGCTCAGGGCAGGGCCCAGGCTCTGCTCCGTGGGGCCCAGCAATGGCACCAGAGGAACGGGCAGGAACTGAGGCCCAGGAGGTTCCAGCTGGACATGAGGCAGAACTTCTTCCCTGGGCAGAGCCCTGAACAGATTGTCCAGAGAGGGTGTGGAGTCTCCTCACTGGGGATATTCCAGAACCAGCTGGACACAATCCTGTGCCCTGTGCTCTGGAGCAGGGAGGTGGGACCAGCTGCCCCACTGTGGTCCCTTCCCTCCTGAGCCATCCTGGGATTCTGCGGAGCTGTGGGTCAGACTTCAGTGACATCATTCCTCTGCTTGGCTGCTGTGGGCCAGAGGGTCTCCAGCAGCACCTCTGGCATGTGCAGAAGAAGGTGATTGAATCTGTGAAAACACAGAGCACAGAGGTGCTGCCCTCCAGGCCCGAGGAAGGTCGCCAAGTCCCACAGGGATTTAAAGAATCTTTTTGCTGGTTTTGGCAATGGCATTTTCAGCAGGCTTGGCTTTAGTGAAAGCTGTTTTTAGGAGTGTTTGCTATGGAGCCTGAGCAGGTTCCAGGCTAGTGGCAGGATTCCTTCTGTGGGCAAAACTCTTGGCCAGTGAAGTGCTGGACCAACACCCTCCATCCTGCCCTGGTTCAAGAACTGAAAGCACAGAAAAAAAAAATTAGGAGGAAGAGGAAGAAAAGAGGGGATTCCCTATTCTGCTCTGTAAAGCGACTGTATAAATGTGATGCTGCCGAATAAAATACTAAAATAAGAATTGTTTGTTTAACTTCTTGGATTTGCAAAACCCAACCTAGCCAGGAGAAAATGAGTGAGGAACTCTTGAGCCCACACAGCATCGACTAAATTAAGCTTCTGGTTCAGGAGCACCTTTTGGCCTCAAAGGTATTTGCACAAAATTAGCTACAACATAGTTGCACTAACATAAAAAGGAGCTGTTATCTGGAGAGGTGCAGAGGCATGCGTGGAATTCTCTGGGACTTTTTTTACTGGCAGTTTCATGCAAAATGGAAAATATCCTGCTTGGAACAGAGCTGGCAGGCAGCAAAGAAAACCCAACTTAGAGACTTTCCATGGAGCAGGCAGTGACACGAAGCCCTAACACAGTCACTTTTTAAAGGGTAAAACAGCACTTTGAAAAGTGTAAATGTTTCACTTCAAAAAATGCAGAAAATTAGTCAATAATTCAAAAATTAGGACAGGCTGCNAGCCCCTTTTGTGCCTATGTACATTTGATCTGGTAAGTAAAGACTATTTTTATCTCAGGATCCTCTGACTTGCCTCAATCACTTTGGGTCTGAAGTAGGACAACATCAATGTACCTTCATCACAAAACTGTTTTATCTCCTCCTTGAATTCCTATATTTGTTCCACAGAGACTCCAAGATCCTTCCAGCAGGGAAGCACAGTTCTTGCAGATCTTTACTGCAATGCATGTTCCTCTTCATGCCAGCATCACCTGAAACTGCAGTCTTAATCTCACTTGTGCTCTGCTTCTGTCTGGGGTATTTTGGTGGTTTTGTTTGAGTTTTGATTTTGGGTTTTTTGGTTTTCTATTTTTCAATAAATGGAAAAGGCTAGTTTGTGGTGTGGGGTTGTGCTGCCACATATTGACCATCAGAAGGTCTGAGTCTTTGATTTCATCATCTAAACTAAACAGCCACTTGCTAGACCTTGTTGTGCTGCCCTCATTTCAAGCTGGGAGAGCCATTTGTATATTTTACATTTTGTCTGACCTCCTGTATGCCCAGGCCATTTCATTTTCTCCCAAATATTACCTGTTCCCCACAACTTGCTGTTTTCCCTCACTTTTATCCTCATATCTGTGCTCTGCATTTGCCTTCCCTGCTTTGTTTCTAGCACTGACCCTCTCCTATTTTCTCCCTTCCCTTCCTTTCCAAACCCTTGTTTTCAGCTTATTTTCCCCTGATCTAAGTCCCATGTTGTTCCCAGCACAGGACACCTGAGGGGAAGCTTCCCATGCTGCTCCTAGAAAACACAGGGAATGATGTGCTGCTGTATTTTAAAATGTTGCCAGAAAAAGGGAGTAGGAGTGGAAGGAGAATGTGGTGCCCTCAGCCCCTACTCGTCCTCTTTGGGTTACAGTGGCGGAGGCTCTCTCACAGGATTTTTGGGATGGCTCTGTCACTGCTTGGTAGCTCTAGGGATGGGCACAAAGAAAGGGGTTACTGGTTATTACGGGATTTTGCATTTTTCTGGGGAAAAACAACAGGAGTTTTACTGCTCAGGGAAGCTGCCGTGGAGTGTTTGGTATCAAGCTGCTATGATGCAGGTAACCAGGAGGGCTGACTGCAGAGAAAGCTTCTAGGCTGCCTTACCAGGTCACCTGAAACCTCCTCAGTAAGTTTGGCACAGCAGATGCACCTCCTGAGATGGAGAGCTGAGCACTTGGGATACCAATAAGGATCCCCAAACCTGTATTCCTTGGTGGCCTTAGCTCCAAAAACCCCAGAATGAGGCACCCTGGTCTGGGGCAATGCCTGGGCAGCAGGTGCCTCCCAGCCAGGACAGTTTGGGACAAGTGGAGGAGGTAAAGACAAGTTAGTGATGGACCAGGACGGCCTTTATGTTTTCTTCACTTGCAACCTCATGTTCCTACACTCCTCTTAAAGACAAATCCCTGCTTTAAATCTTGCTGCATCCATTCTGTTTGTGTTTCACAAGCCTGGGGGTGGTAGAGGAAAAAATGGGCAAATCCAGATGAAACCAGCAAATCCACAAGGTGTTGTTCAGGGGCAGAGGGCAATCTCCAGGTGTGACTGAGAGACTGGCACCTCAGGATATGTGTCAGTAGCACGGCTGCTTGTCGGGCTGTGCCAGGTCTGGTGCTTGCAGGTTGTAGCTCATCGTGGTGTCCCTCCAGAAGAGTTTTGTTTCCCCACGCAAAGCTGATAGCAGAGGTGTGCAGAGCCTTGTGAAGAAGGAAAAAAAAAGCCTGGTCTCCTCCACTGATTGCACATGGAGGAGGAATTTGGGTGCTCATCTAGAGAGATGGGGGAGAGGAGTGCATTCCCTGGGCAGACAAGGGGCTCTGGGGGGAATCTGCTCTATAAAATGCCCTTTCTCCTGCCATATCCTTGAGAAAATTTGCCTCTGGAATGCCTCTACCACATCATCCTGCAGGCAAGCCTATAGCTGTCTATAAACATGTAGGAAGCACCTTCCTACACAGGGAGCCCTTCCCAGGGAGGCAGGTGAGGGCATCTCCTCCCGGGGGCAAGCCTGAGGCAAGAGCCACTCAACTCAGCTCTGACCAGGCTCAGGAAATTTGTTTTGCATTAGGGAGCAGCTCCTGTTCCCAGGCAGAGCCCGATGACTATCTGCACATTCCAGAGGCCTGGGGGCTAAGTGTAGGCGAAACTCTTGAGTTTTGCCTCCTTAGTCCCAAGGACAAGCTTAGGTGCCCGGGTATTTTAGTGACTTTCCCTCCTGGTCTGTCAGGACTGTGTGGATGAAGGTGTCTTCCAGAAGCTCACACTTCCATGACGTTTCCTTTCTAAAAAGCCATCGGCAGCTCTCTAATAAAAAGGCAAAAATCATCCACAACTCTCAGGCACTGCTTCCAAAACAGAGGCTGAGCTTCAAGTTAAATAGCTGATGCTTTGGGTTTTTTTTTAAGTACAGGCAAAACAACACTTTTCTGCTAAAATAACTTTTGGCAGTAACCAAAGATACTTCAGTACATACAAAAAGAAATCCTCCACTCACCTTGAGGAAGGCAGCAGAGAAAAGTCTTAGCCCAGACACTTGAACTCTGGAAATGATGAGGTGCTGACAACAGAGTCCAATCACAAAAAGCAGGGAGGAACTGCAAGGACCAGCTGCAGGGCTAATTTTACAGATGAATGTGACTTATATTGTAAAACAAACCACTTACAGAAAGAAAAGGTACACTGTCTAATAGAAATCTTTCCCAGGAGTGAGATGGGAGCTTTGCCAGCAGGCCCAAGGGAGGAGGTGCCATCAGCAGTGAGTAAGGGGCTCGCTGTTCTGGGAAGGATTGTGGTCATTTATGTCCTGTGAGCAGCTCATGGGATGCACTGACAGGCTTAAGAAGGGGACCTGGTGGCAGCAAAAGTCAGCTTTTCCTACTTGCAGGGCCAAGTCAAGGGTGGAGCAAGGCTGGCCCTCACAAGGAGGAGCAGCTCTCTGTGTGTAGGGGACCTTGGCATGTGGGATTAACAGCCCTTGACGGGAACAACCTGCCAAGTGGTGTTTGCTGGTTGCTCAGCTTTCCTGCCCCATTTTTACCTTCTGTTTTGTTTCTTTTTCCACATTTAAGTCCTGGAAGATGACACACTCCTTCACCAAGCCACAAAACCCCAAAGGAACTGCGTATTGTTTTCCTCTGATAAAGTTCTTCTGACCTTGGCTACTAATGGGCCACCATGCAATGATGACAGCCTGGGCTGCATTAACATGATCAGGCTACAGGGCTTGTCCAGACTGGAAAAAAGGGGGTTTGGCTGTGGGGAGGCAATCAAAAAGAGTCAGGCTGCTCACCATGGTGAGACAACAGGCAAAGGTTGAAACCAGAGAAGTTCAAACCCATGAGGAGAAACTTTCTCGTCAGGACACCAGCCCAGCAGGGGACCAGGAGATTGTGCAGTTTCATCCTTGGTGGTTTTCAAGATCAGGTTGGGTGCAGCCCTGAGTAACCTGCTCTGACTTCATGGCTGACCCTGCTGTGAACAGGAGGAAAGTCATTTACCTCACACACTTGCCATTAAAACGTGATCTGCAGAATCTGGTGTGGCGTGGCTTGACTTAGTCTTTCCTCTTCCATCTATTTACGCCATATTTGCCACTCTGGTTTCTTTTCCAGAGCATTTTTGGTGTGCACACCATGCACAAACCTTCAGCTCGGCACTGAGGACAAAGGCTGCAGCCACAGACTGGGCATGAGGGGAAAAAGTCCCTTTCTGTGCCTCACCTAAAGGCTGAAGGTTTACAGGTCTTCCAGGAAATCTTTAAAAAGAAGGAAAATAGGAGTAAAACCACAATGAAAATAATTTTCTTTACTTGGCGGCCCAGTGATGGTGATGACTGAGGGTGCACAAATGAGAATGGCCCCATGCTACAAAGCAGCCGCCCTGTAAGGGCAGAATCTCCTTGTACTAAAAATCAGGATAAACAGCTGCCCCTCAAACTGACACTGCAAATAAAGCTATTCCCCACCTGTGGGGCAGCCACCCCACCTCATGGCACAGCACAGCTGTGTGGCCTCTCCCTGCAAACAGCCACAGACCCCATGGCACCCCTGATTTTTCACAGTTACCCCCACGCAGAATAGTCACAGAGAGCTGCAAAGGAGTGGCTAATCCCACAATAGAAGAGGAACTTTTTTGAACACCCAGCATAACCTCCCCTGTCTGTTTGCACTCACACTGTGCAAGCAGCCCAAGCCATGAATCAGGACTTGCTCAACGCCGGCCCCACCTCTCCCCTGCCTCTGCTGTGCTGATGGTGGGACATCACCTGAGCTATGGCCATGTCAAAGTCCCTGCTGAGAACTCGTGCTGCTCTTCATCTCCGCTGCCAGGATGTTTAAAGCTGCTTCTTTTAATTACAGGCCTGCAGCTGAGGTGAGCCTGTGGCTCTGGAAAGGGCTGGTGAGGGCTCCCCCAGCTCTGCACAAGCAGAGGCGATGCTGGCATAAGCTGGAGGCGCAGCCAGGCCGAAGCTGAAAAACCTGTCCCGTGGTGCAGCTTCCCCAGCTCTCCTCCACCTTGCTCTTCCCTCACACACAGCCACGGAGCAGCAGCTGGTGATGCCAGCTCCTTTCAACCAGCAGGACCTGCCCTGTGGGTGTTGGAAAGGGAGCTGTGGTGCTGGTGGGGCAGAGCAGAAGTGCAGCCACCCAATGCATGGCAAGGCGAGGACTAAATGCCAGCATTAGAACAAGGCATAAAAGGTCAGCTCTCAGCCCCAGCCTGTATTTCTATTGATCTCAAAATCGGCAGTGAGAGAAGAGGAGGCATTCAGCATGCCATGAATGGCTGCCTTGTGGATTCATTTTGTGGGAGTCACGCATGTGGAAGCCTGTGTCCAGCAGTGGAAAAATCTCACTTAACTATTTTTGTCACTGCCAGCAGAGCCTGGCAAATGTCTAGAGGTTCTAGGTTCGGATAAAAAGTGACTTCTGATAGGGTTCAATGTCCTCACTGCTGGCAGTTCAAATTAGGTCGTTTCCTGAGAGCTGCCAAGAGGCAGAAACTGAAGAGGTGGCTATTTTATAATCATAATTATACAGTGGCCATGAGCATAAACCACCTCCTAAATATAGAAACCCAACAAACCCCAGCTGAGGCTGTGCTGGCACTCTGCAGCTGGAAGAGCATCTCTCACCCAGGGACAGCAGGCACTGGTCCTGCTGGGACATCCCTCATGGGACTCCCGGGTTCCTTTCGGGCAGTTCAGGATGAAAAAGACGCTGGAGCAGTCGGAGGGAGGCTTGGCAGTGCATTACCCACTGCCTGCAGAGGGAGGCTGGCTGGGCAGCTCCCTGCAGAGGCTTACAAGTGCCTGCAAGAGAACAGGGCAGGGCTCAGCCTGAACTTCTCAGCACATCCCCCATGGAAATGACACCTGACTCATGTTTATCACTGGGATTTTAGGCTCCACTGCTTCCCCCCCCCCCGACAATTTCTCTGAGCCCAGCTTCTGCAATGCTTGCTTGGGCTTGGAGATTCATCTGAAGGAAAATAGTGGAGAGGTACAGGCAATTCCTAAAAAACCGTCTGCGAGTACTTGCTATTCTTTTCTCTTGGTGGGTGGAGAGGGAGAAGTATAGTCATGACTTAGCCTGTCAAATAAATCCAGGTTTTTCCTTCTTACTGGAGCAATTCCTTCAGGAGCTCTTTTGGAAGTCACCCTGGAGGTAATGACATCCTCCCCTTCTGCAAACACATCTCTACACCCTCAATGAGTAACACAGTTCATTGCTGAAACACAGGGATTGAGGTTTTTGAAGTGTACAAGAGGATAGAATTTACTCCAGCCCTCCCCATGCGTCAGGCCCACCCCTCTCTTTCCAGCTGCTTCCCACACCCTTTCCCTGCTTCATGGACCCACTGTCATTTTCTCCCTGTATTCAATTATGATGCCCATGTGCCAGGACTGCTGTAAAATGACAATGTGCTGTACCACAGATGACTTTCCCAGCCCCATTGTTGAGAAGGAAGATTTTTCTCAGCAATAAACTCTGTCCCCCCTGGAAAACCAGGCTCTCCCTGCTTTGGTACACCTTCTTCCCACAGAGCTGACCATGCAGCTAGCTTGAGACCCTCCATTCCTGAGGCAGGCTAGTTCATTTTCCAAAGTCTAAAAATCTTTCTTCTGGCAAAATTATCTCATAGACAACAAAATACAGCCTTCCTCAGGACTGCTACATCCTTCCCCTTAGTCCAACACTTTTCTTAAGCTTGCAACAACAGGCTGTTTCCCAGTACAAATTCCCATATTCTGCGTGGTGCTCTGTTACAACAGATACATAGCCACATCTTTTAGTGGTTTGGCTTTATCTGTCCTTATTTTCCTCACAGCAGCCAAGGGGCACAGCTGAGAGCAGCCTTGGAACAATTCCCATCCCTGGAAGTGTTCCAGGCCAGGTTGGATGGGGCTCTGAGGAACCTGGGGTAGTGCAAGGTGTCCCTGGCCATGGTAGGGGGACTGGAAGGAGATGATGTTTAAGGTCCCTTCCACTCCAAACCATTCTGTGATTTCATGATTTAACAGTCTTAGAGGCAGTATTTTATGTTAGTCCTTAACAGCACTTACCTTACCAGTTAGCATCTCTTCTACCATCCAAATCCAAGAAAATATCTAGACCAGGATTGCTCAGATCTCACAGCTCTTTGCTACCCACAAGCAAATCCCATAGATAATATAATATATAGTTTAACAGCTGGCCACAAACCACAGCTATTTTAAGCAGATTTACAACAAAGGATCAGCAGCACCTGTGTGTAACTGAAGAAATCTGCTTTTGTTTGGAAACAAAGCTGCTTAAGACCTTTTTTTCTTTCTGGAGTGTTTTCTCACATTCCAGGCAGGCTTTAAGGTCTTAACATAGCCGCACCTTTGTTTACCGAAGGGGAAGGATGACATAGAAAAGACAAAAGTGTTTTATTTCTGTATGTTTGTCTCCATCCTAGCTTTTCCACCCAATAGACATGCTATCACTAGAACAATTTTTCCCTGCTCCTTTTTTTTCCCCAGCATCAATACTTGCTTCTCTGCTGACCCTCTGAATCTGGGCAGATGTATTCTTCCTCAGAGGGATCCTTGTCTTCCTCCCTCCACAAGTATTGCACCAGTGTCTGTCTTTTCTGCCACAGTTCTGACATTGTACTAAACAGTTTCCCCTTTAGTATTGCAATCCCCCATTACTGTTTTCCAGAACAATCTATTTGATGTCCCTTTTGCCTCTCTGTATTAATCTCACAAGTCACATTCTACTCCTGACCTAACTAAAAGACAGGAACTTGCTCCCTACTTATAGAGTCAGTGCCACACACAGAGATTTTTAGGGCTGCCATTCCTTCGAATCTAATTCTTGAGGAAATTTCATCACAACTGCTGGCAATAAGAGGAAAGTTGATGTGCAACTCATTAATATCCATTACTGAAGTTGTACTCATTCCTGACTAGCCTGCAGTGCAGAGAATGAGTGCAACCAGGTTTTGCATCTGTAGTCCATGTTCTTGCTGAAAGGAAAGTAATACTTGAGAAATAAAGATCACCTCTTCTCTCTCAGGTAAGGCAATACTTACCCATCTGTTGATTCCTCAGAAAACACCAACACACATGCAGAAGATGTTCAAAAGAAGGGCAAAAGATTGGGCTACAGTGTTTTCAAAAAACACATGCGGATTGAGGGTGGGTATCAGAGGCAGAGTGTGGCATAAACACTGTGGGGAAGGCAGCAGCACTGCAAGCTGAAGACTAAATCCCAGGAAACCCCTCTCCAGCTTCTGTGGAACACAGGAACAGGGGCATGTGTTCACTTCTGGATCTTGAGCTGATGTGGATGCCTACTCAAGAGCTGCCTCTGCAGCCACTGCCAAACCTCACAGTCTGGGGTACTGAGTCTACAGCTGAGTTCTCCTCCTGCCAGTTACAACCTGCTGGAACTTCCTGGGCTCTGCCAAAGGCTGCTGGACTACAGCTACAGATGTTGGCAATGTGAACACATGCACCAGCATCAAAAAGCAGAGTCAGCAGGACCAGGGCAGTGATTTTCCCTCTGTACTAGGCACCTGAAATCCCACATCCCATTTGGGCCCCTCAGTTCAATATTCAGGTGCTGGAGTACATGCAGGGAAGGGCAGAACTGGGGAATGGTCTGGAGCACAACTCTGATGAGGGGCAGCTGAGGGAGCTGTGGGGGCTCAGCCTGGAGAAAAGGAGGCTCAGGGGGGACCTTGTGGCTCTGCACAACTTCCTGACAGGAGGGGACAGCTGGAGGGGTTGGGCTCTGCTCCCAGGGAACAGGGACAGGATGGAAGGAAATGGCCTCAAGCCGTGCCAGGGGAGGTGCAAGTTGGACATCAGGAGGAATTTCACTGAAAGGGTGATTAGTCACTGGATGGGCTTGTCCAGGGAGGAGGTGTTCCCTTCCCTGGAGGATGTCCAAGGAACAACCAGACATGGCACTCAGTGCTCTGGTATGGCTGACAAGGGTGGGATTGGTCAAAGGTTGGTCTATATGATCTTGGAGGTCTTTTCCAACCTAAATGATTCTGTGAACAAGAAGCAAAAGTCAGCAGTAAACTTTCCTGATGGTTCACAGCAATTCACCCCAGCTCTTCCAGGTGCCAGATTCATTCTCATGCCCAGAATTACTCAGCTGACAAAAATGCTACTTCACAGGTCTGCAAGAGCTCAGTGGGGACATGGCTGCTTTCAAATTCCCATGAGAGATTTTCCCCTCCAGGCTGTCGCACACAGCTACGTAAGAAAATCAGATCAACTATTTTCTGGAGTAATTTCAGTCTCTGCAAGACACACAAAAGCATGATCACCATTTGACTTTTTTTAAATCACTTTTTTTTTTTAAAGAAGGCCCATGAACACAGAACAGTGCAACACATTACAGAGGAGAGCTGCATGGTTCCCTTAGACAAGTGACAGTGGGTAACACAAAGATGACAATACATTCACACATCAGCAGAGCCTGACACCCACCAATTCTGCTATTTCTCAAATAAATGCCAACCTCGTTGCAGAAGAAAAAGGGGAACAAGGACTACTCAGAGACATTTGTATTACCAAGAGGACAGAGACCAGAAACTTCCAAGAACACAGATGAGATTGTACAGTAAGCAAGCACCAGGTACAGGAACAACACATCTGTTCTGGTAAGTCCATAGGCAGCCCCCACCAGAAAGTATTTTAGAGGAAAAAAACCAAAAACCCACTTAAAAGCCATTTAGAGTAGAAATACTGGACAACTTGGTAATTCTTTAGGCTAAGGGTTCCACACTGGTGTCTCTGCTCTCTCCCATATCCATATTTAAACTGAGACAGGACAGCCTCAACTCTGCAACTGCTGAGCTGGACACTTAACTGCTCATGCAACTCACGCTTATTCCGCTTGGAAACCTGAGATTTGGCACACTTGTTGTAAGCCCTTGAGACTGCACCTTGCTGGCTTCAGGGAAACAAAGCCCCAAGCCAGCCAGGGAAAAAAAAAATCCTGAGCATACACTAGGGAATGTGCCCTGCCAAGGGCCCAGGGCCATGCCAGGTGCCAGGGGACAGTTGTGGCAGCAGACAGGCTGATGTCAGGAAGCCCAGCTGGCCCCAAGGCAGAGCCCAGCCTGGCTGCCCTGAGCTACCACTGCCTGCACATCACCCGTGTGACAGCCAGCCTCTGCCACCCTCCAGGGAGGTGACAGCAAAAGTGTTACAGCAGTGACATTTTAGGAATGTATTCATTCACACACACCGAGGAAAGAGGAATGGCCACACCTTCCCTGACATGCTCTGACAGTATCTCCCATTCCCTTCCAACACGGGCCATTGGCATAGGAGTGATTTCCTGCTTTATCCCAAAAACACTTAACAGGTTATGCAACTTTAACTCCTTGCTATGCATCAAACAGTGGGATTCATCAACATAGCAACATCTCCTCTCCCCCACAAACAATATATCTTACTCTTTATTAAGTATCAAATTGTCTCCAACATAAATTACATCCAAATTATGTAAGTTTCAAGAAAGTCAGATATTTTATGTACAACGTTTGTCTTGAGTCAGATAAACCTTTATCTTTTTAACCTGTAACATAAAAAGCAAACCTACATCAGTACCAAATAAAGCATTAAAAAGGTAACAAATATATAACATTTTAGAAATGCTCAAGGCGGAAGTTAATAGTGAGGATTTTTATAGTGCAGGAATCTTGGCTCGGCAGCCCTTAGACCATCTCTCTTTCCCTGCGGATGGCACAGCACAGAACCATACTGAAGATCATGCCAACAATCTGGAAAGAAAGCAAACCGATCAGAAATCAGGAAAGCAAAGCACGTGCTTTTATCAGCATGAGGACAAGCTGCTCTTCCCAGCCCAGAGGTCACATTTGTATTCTGTATTTTTACACTTTACTCTGCCATCCCCACCCCATAATCCCCAAAGTTCATTCCCAGGAATCCCATTCACCTCAGCAGCTGAAAATAGATCACAGAATATGTCAAGTTGGAAGGGACCCACAAGGATCTTCAAGTACAACTTCTGGCCCTGCACAGCACCAGCAGCTATAAACCACTGCCATATCTCCTGAGAAATCTTTGACCATCCCAGCATGTGCTTTTCTCCAGAGAAGTCAAACACAGAAGTGCAAGTTCTTCTAGCAGCCCTGTTATTTCAGCCCTGTAGCAGAGCCTGTAATTGTTATAAAGGAAAGAGAGAACCCCCAAGGGACATCAGGATCAAGATGTGGGCCAGCAACATGGCCAATACATGTTCACTCCATATAAACACACATTACTGGTAAGATTTCCCCACTGCTGAAAGTGCAAGGAGGCAGATCCTAATCCAAAGCAGAAACAGGGAGGCCTGAGACATCCCAGCCTCTGCACTGCCTCAGGGCCCTGCAGCACACACCCTGATCCTGCTGGGACTTGTCCTCAGTGGAATGGCCTTGTGAGCTGCTGGGCCAGGCACTGCTCTACAGGACTTCTGCTCTGAGTATCCTCTGAGCACCCTCTAACTAATCTGGAAACTCACCATCATTACAGCAATGCCGAGGCCAACTGCTCCAATGACGTTGAATTTGGATTGGAAGACATGATCAATGGCATCAGGGCAGGACTGAAATGGAACAGATGGTTCATTAGTGTTTTACACACACAAGGTTCACCTGAAGACTCATCTTTTAAAAGCTGCTTTGATCTGGCCTTCACTGCCACATCCTTAAAGACAGTCAGGGATGGTCCTACATAAAAGTTGATGGAAAAGTCTAAATCTACTCTTTAAGTATCTCAAACCTGTTAACAGCACCTTGACCACAGCAGGATCCCCCTCTCAATCTGAACATGCAGTTTATCAGGCTTGGCTTGTTACTAATGGCCCTCAGCACTTCAGATGATGCATTGCTCATCCCTTATAAAAAGAGACTTAAAGCCACTCTTGATACTGCCAGTTGCTACTGTAATTTTGCAGACACCTCATGAACCCACAGTGCATGGGAACAGCAGGCTATTCTAGGCTAGGATCCATGTCAGGGGCAGATTCATAGAGGGGCCAGTTAATGTTCCCAGGATAATGAATTACCCTTGCAACTGGAAAAAAGAAAAATATGTAAGCATAGTCCTTTCCCCAGAACAGACACGTGCTGGCCAATAAAAAGAACAACACACTTTTGCAGAGGTATAAAACTTTAAGAGGCTGGTAGCTGGTCAAAGTGTCATCCCAGCTTCTGTCCTGCTTGTTCCAGCAGAAAACATCAGTGAGCTGCTGAAAGCTACCTTTTTCTATTGTTGCTCCTTATCCAGTCTAGAAAGAAAGACTGAATCTGGGATTAAAGGGTTATACTGGCAAGAATGAGTCAGTTCAATCCGAATACCAACACTGCTTCTTAAAGGCACACTATGACACCCCTTTGATCTTGCAGTCTCTATCCACTGTTTCTCTCCAACTGGGAATAGGCATCACAAGACAAAGTCAACAGATGAAGCTAAAACACACAGCAGAATAAAAACAAACAATAAAACCTGCATGCTGTCTCAGCTACTCCCACACACCCTGACTCAGACTGCACGGACAGGATTAAAGATACAGACTGAAGGGTCTCATGTGGGCAGGTATGTGAAGTTGTCAATTAAAGTGAAAAAACCCCCCCAAACAAGTCATTAATTGAATTCCTGCATGGTAAAAAACCATAGAAAGACGGGATGGTTATAAGGAAAAGAGGAAGAGGGGTGGTTAAAAACCACACAAGCTGTTTTCTCCTGTTATTTGCTGTACACAGGCACCTCTGCAGCAATATTCCAATAGGGAAATCTCATTCAGAGAGCTGTCTTCACATTCACAAACTCACCTAAGAGGCTACCAATGCCTTACCCCTGCTCCCCGTCCTTGCTGAAGCTTCAGACTTGCTCCCACCCCAAGCTCTACTTCTCCCTAACCAGGAGGGAGGTGACAGCTCTCAGCAAGCACCAGGAAGACACAGCAAGAACAGAGCTCTCTCAAGGCACTCTGAGGGGCTTTTTTTAGGCCAAGTTTTCTCTTCCACTGCCCACCCCACCAGTGAGCCTGTGACACACAAACTGCACATTTCCTGAGCCAAGGTCAGACTTCCTGCTCGTTCCTTCCATGGTAACGGCGGGTTTGTTTTCCACAACCAGCCTGATCACCCATTGCCACACCAGTGTGACATGGGGATTTCCCATGGACTGGGAGGGTTTCCTGAAGTGTGTTTCTCACTTTACCCACTGGGCAGAGCTGATGGTGAATTGCATCAAGCTTTACCTTGATAGAGAATGACTCAGCCAGCGTCTTTGCTGGACAGGTGTCCATGAACTGCTGCTCCAAAGCTCCAGTAATGCCACAGCAGTTTAGCTACAACAGAAAACACAAAAAAGGGACCCAGGTGAAATAATCCTTATTTTTGCTCAGTAATCTGGTTTTAAAAAAAAAATTACATTAGTTTTTATTACAGACCAAGTCCTGTCAACATGACTGCTATAAAGCTGATTTTAACAAGCCTTTATTAAATGAAAGGACAAGGTTCTGAAAGGAAGAGCAAGATCTCCAAGTACACACAAAATCATTTTGGAGACAGCCTCTTCTCCTTACAGACACAAAGCTGAACCACTCACAGATATGCAGGTATGCATAACAGGGTGCCAGTAGCTCAAGTCCAGGGTTTACTGGCCTCCTGCTGAGTTTTAGAAAAACAAGAACTAGTTATAAACACTTCAGAGGAACAAAAAAAAGAGGCCTCCTGAATTCATTTATACTACACAAAACATCTCTGCAATCTTTTGTTTCTTTTAACTAGTCAGACTTGTACCAGGGACTGGGTGGCATGGAGAACAGTCCAAGGAGCAGCTGCATTACTGTCCAGGTTAAGCAGAACCATATACTTACAGCAAACTGAAATGCTTTCAGGGTGTCTCTGGCAGTTGGCTGAGTTCTCTTTCTGTAGGTGTCCAAGTAGAACTCCTTTAACTCATCAATTACCTAAGGGAAAGCAAAGAGTTGTCTATCAATAGTGCATTAATGTCATATCTTGTATTAACTATAAAAAACTTGCTTTCAGGAAGTCAGTCATCAGAAGTGGTGCAGCCTAAAACACCCATTCTTCTGCCATGTACAAACAGAGGGTGGACAGAAGGCTCACCTGTTTCAGGTGAGAAATAACTGTACACTCACTTTAACAGCCATAGCTGAACAGGTAAGACTGTTTCCCCTTCCAAATCTCTGAGTTTCTAAGAGGAGTGAGAGAACCAAGTCTCTGCCCACTGGCTGCCCAAAAATGTTCCCTATTCTACTGTAACCCAGGAGTTTCTGCATTTCCCCACTGTATAACACCATGTGAGCAGAAAAGCAACCCTGGTGACCAAGCATCTGATTTTGAAACAAGACAGAATCTTGACTGCTTGGGAGGGACAGGCAATCCCAGTCATGATTCAGGTGCAGAAACACTCAGGTGCCAGCTGACCCAGCTCCCCTCTGGAAGTAGTAAATCTTCCCAGCCAGCCTGCTTCACCCTCCCAGCTCAGCCAGGCACTGTCTGGAGGTCATGCCTCTTGGATTCTGGCTTCCCTGCTACAGTCTCATTTTTAAATATTACAGTTAGACTGTTTGTGCTGTTTTGCTTGAATCAGCCTTTTTCCTCTCCCCCAAATTCCCTGGGAATAAGGATTTGACTTGTAGTGGTATAGATGTCTGCAGACTGCTGACTGTGGGCACATTCATAGAATCATGGAGTGTTTGGGGTCAGAAAGCAGCTTTCAAGATCACTTAAGTCCTGCCCTCCTGCCATGGGCAGGGACATATCCCACTATCCCAGGTTGCTCAAAGCTCCATCCAACCTCGCCTGGAACACCTGCAGGGATGGGGCAGCCACAGCTTCTCTGGGAAACCTGTTCCAGAAATCCCACCACTCCAAACTTTGAAGTGCAACCTACCTTTTCTTTATTTGAAAATCCCCAGATCCCAGCAGCAATTTCGAGGGCAAAAATCACAAAAAGGAAGAAGAAGAACTAGAAAAAGAAAGACCACGTTATTCAAGACGGCCAGAGCACCACAGACCAGCATCACACACGTACACTGCAAGTTTGTCCAGACTTGTGGGAGCTGTCACTCAATCAGGTTTCAGCTGGAGGTCTGAGACATTGGTAACACCAGGAAAAAGGACACTGGGTCAGCATTTCTTCCCAGGAGCGTCAGAAAGTCTGGCAGTGCTCTCCAAGCACCAGTCCTGCTTTTTGATCAGTGTTAATTAAATCTGTTCACTCTGACTTTGAAGTTGTCCAAGTCATTCAGACACATCACAACAGCCAGCACCAATTCTTTACTCTGGTTTGTCACTCCTGCTGCTTTAGGAGTCATTACTTAATTCCTACCTTGCTACCAACTCCCAGAGAGCTAATGGTCACTGTGTTGTACATCCCATAAAACACAAATAAAAGTGCTCTGTCTCTCACTGACTACCAGATCCAAAACACCACTATCTTTAAAGAGATACTCAGAGTTACAAAGAGCTAGAGGCATCATTGGGCAAGAATTACTGGAATTTAAGTTCTTCTGCAACGCAGAAGGGGAATTGTTCTTCCAGTGGCTATAGTATTTGTCTTTTATTAACTAAGTCTTCTGGTTATTTGGATGAGTAGCTCTGCAAGTGTACAGATGTGCACAAACCCAGTAAGTTCTACTGGCCCCTCCAGGCTGAAAACAATGAGGCTGCTCTCCAGTAATTGGCTTGCAGAGCACTTGTCAACTAGAAGAGCTCATCCTGTGATTATGAACAGTAGAGCCTTGTTGTTTCAAGCATCAAATACCACAGTCCTGGTCTCAGAGATTAAAGATTGCACAACCTTCAGAGTCCAGGATGAACTGTCTAGCAAAGATAGCACTGGTCCTATCAATATTTTAGTTCTGTGCTCACAATACTCCCAGTGTTGACACTCCAGTATCTGTCAGACATATCCAGCCTCTTGATGTCATCCTGTGTTCAAATGCAGCAGGAGCATTTACATTTCAGGCCAGAAATGAAAACTATATTTACCATTTTAGCATTATGTAGGTGACCATGAGTTTAAACACTGTGATTGTTTTGAGTCCACAATCTGCTGCCCTCGAATAATACAGTAATGTTTTCCTTCCTTTCTCATCATGCTGCTTAAAAATTTAAGCATTACAGCATTACTCTGAGCACTTACCAGGCCAAGCATACACTGAGATTCCTGTGATGCACCACAACATCCCAAGAAACCAACCAGCATCATAAGGGCACCGGCTCCAATAAGGATATAAACACCTAGGGAGGAGGAAAACAAAGGTGAGCAGGTCACTGAGACCTTAGCAGCAAGGTATGAAATTAATTGCTCCACAAACAGAATTGGTAGCTTTTGCCAAGGTTTAAGTTTCTTTTGCAAGGTGTTTCAAGTGCAAAAAGAGAGGGGGGGTTGTGCTTAATTTTCAAAGCAAATGCATTTGAAAAATTGATAAATAAAACACTCAATTTGACACAATTAATGTGTATCCCTACTGCAGTTTCCCAAGTTTTAGAAATTGGGCAAGATAAAGCCATCTAAGACAAGCTGCAAGATACTTTTTAAAACAGGCTCAGAGCCAAGAGTTATCAACTTCTCCTCAGGTGAAGACAGAGACAAACTGGAATCAGAAACAGCTGGAATAGTGATTTATCAACAACTGCAAAATCTTGAAGTGTCAGAGTTTGTAAGCAAAGAAATTAGGTAGTGAATATGTTGAAGCAAACACCCCTGAGGTAAAAGGCTCCATTTATGCCAAATCCTCTGGCTCCTAAACTTGGGAACAACCAGCCTAACCATCACAGCTGTGAGCTGGAGACAGCAGCAAGGTGTGGTGAGCAAGAAAACACCCAAAGGATGGCAAGGAATATTACAGGGCCAGTGAAACATCAAAGAATCAGCACAAAGCATGTGGAACAAGCAGGGCATTTCTATCAGTAGGGACAAAAATACAGTTCAGAGACCAAATCAATACTAATAAAAAGGAAGCCAGATGTAAGCATTTGCAAATGATATATTCTAGATGAAAACCAGTAAGATTAGCTGCCAAAATAAACATCCATTTGATGCAGCATTTGTAAGGGATTAAGCCTGACATTTCTTATCAAGAGGAAATTCCAATATGGACTTTTAAACCTCAGCTTAAACTTACTCCATTTTGAAAAAAGTAGAATAAAGAGTCCATCAGTACCTCTTATGTTGTTTGAGTTGTACAGAAAGCTTTTGAGGTAACTTGCTTTATAACTTACTGCAGTCAGTAACTACTCTCAGAAAATTATGTTAAAGCAGAAATTCCCGTTGAGCTTCTTTTTAAAACTCAGTTTAACCTACAGAGATTTCAAGCAAGTTTCACAGGCTGCATCCAGGCAGTAGCTTAAACATCACACCGTAAAAAATTTATTGTTTAGGAAGTGAAAGAGTTGTTATAGACTACCCAAAATACGATTTGTTATAAATTCAGCTCAATGGCCAAGTTTAGATTTCTGTTCTTTTTCTGAGGTTCACTTAAAAGCATCTGGGAATCTTGCTGGCAGCTCCAAGAACCACCCAGTTTGCTAAGATGACATCATATCAAGGGCAAACCACAAATTTTCTCACAGATAACCTGTCTGCATGCCTGCAGCTTCTTCATGAAGTCCCACAAGCATCTCAGTATTCCCACCTATGGCCTCTATACCATTCCTAACAGTATTCCCTGTAGGCACAGGCCACCCTAGGCCTACGAGGCTGCAACACAAGTTGTACCTCCTTGCAAGTGACCCTTCAGGAGTCACTTGGAGTGTCACCTGTGACAGTCTGGGAGCTGTCACAGGTGAGCAGCTGAAGACAGGAGCCAGTTTTCTGGCAAGAGAAAGATGAAGCCATCCTTTAAAGACCACCCAATTCCAACCCCTTGCTATGGTCAGGGACACCTTCCACTAGCCCAGGTTGCTCCGAGCCCCATCCAACTTGGCCTGGGACACTGCCAGGGATGGGGCAGCCACAGCTTCTCTGGGAAACCTGTGCCAGGGCCNGGGAAGAATTTCTTCCTGATACCCAACCTAACCCTCCTGTCAGTGTGAAGCCATTGCCCCTTGTCCTGTCACTCCAGGCCCTTGTCAAGAGTCTCGTTCCATTTTTCCTGTGGGTTCCCTTCAGATACTGAAAGGCCACGATGAGCTCACCCCAAAGCCTTCTCCTCTCCAGGCTGAACAATCCCAATTCCCTCAGCCTTTCCTCATAGCAGAGATACTCCAAGGGTTTGAGTACCTACAGGTGACAATAACCAAATTATGTGTGTTCCCCTGCCCAAGCTTAAAAATGACTGTAGAACTCAAAATCAAAGTTCAGATAAAACCCAGTTCACTTAGGAATTCCTATGATATTAAACTAAAAATGTGTGTGTCCCCTAATTAACAAACACCTTCCACATGGTCCAGCTAAAGCTACACTGATCCTTGCTGGCTGGAATAATTCTCATATCTACCAAGATATTTGTGCATTCTTCCCATGCAGTTCAGTATGAATTAGGAGTGGGGCTTTAAGAGTTAGACAACAGTGCATGTGCTCCTTCTGAGAGATGAGGCAACAGAGTTGTGTTTTGGGTAGCTCAGGTTGGTCACTCTGGAGAAAAATTATTAATTACTCAATTAGCTTAGCGTGAAACTTTGCTGACGCATGTGGTGATGAGCATCAGGAAGAAACGTCCTCTGTGACTTCCAGGAGCCCCTGGGATTACAAAATGTTTACTGAGGCAACAAGGACAAACTACTGTGGGAAAAAGGATGAAGAGCCAAGAAACCACTCACAGGACAGCACTGCTGTCTGCACAAGGCTCATAAGGGAAGTTGACCCCAGCGCCAGCCAGGGGAAGCTGTTCTCAGGATGTTTGGGGCTGTTTTGCCTTTTTACCCTTCAAGGAAGACCAAGGTTTCTCAGCAGCCTGGAAATCAGGGCACAAAAGTGTGACCTATGCCCTGAGTGACCCCCCAGCTCACCTGTGTAAAACTTTGTGTCAGAATCCAGTTCAAAGACGCTTTTGGTCTGTGAATCAAAGTGAAGCCATAGTCCAATTGCAAGCACTGCTGTCCCTGCAAGCTGTAAGAACAAGGAAGGCTTGTTAAATGATACCAACTAATCCACCCAGCCTTACATTAGTAACAAAAGCAGAAGCAAACACAGGATACAGCTTTTATTTAAAGAGGTGGTGACAAAGAACAAGCATAAAAGGATGGGGATACCCACACACAAAGTTCCAGACATGAGGCACCTTGTTGACAGAGGAATTTACATAATATAAACTCCAATGCCACAGCAGAACAATGCCATTCTTGTCCTTTTCTGAAAATATCCAAGGTTTAGCCAAGTGTCAGTGTTTCCACTGATCCTTCCACCCATTGTTTTATTCTGGGTGGCTGCAGACACTGCGTGGCTTAGTGACCTTAAAGCTTCACATTGAAGAGCAGCAAGTTTATCACAAAGAAAAGTGCCTCGTAAGGGTCATAAACAGACTGCTGAGAGTTCAGTGTACCCGGGAAGGGAGTTCAGGAAGAGTGCTCTTCTTGCAAAACAAGATAATGCCAACCCATTAAGTGACCACACTGACAGGACTAAGAAAATACCAGCTGCAGAAGCAGAAACGTTGCTGATCTGCAGCAATACAATCAAATTTTAGGTAATGTTTAGTTTTATTTCATTATCGTCTCTGCCTATGTGCCTCCAGGTCCCTCTTAACATTGGTGCCTGTGTCTGCAGCAAGTCACTGTGTATAAATTAGCCTCTGGATGAAACATCTGGCAAAAGCCATAGGAAATATTCCAAGAAAGAGGGAATTACACTCTGATAAGGCAAATAGCAACAGTTTGCTTTGAAGAGACTGAAACCTCTTTTAAAAAGAAAAAAAAAGTTTTCTTGCATGTAAAAAAATGAAGAAAACAGGACAAAGTAGAAAGCTGGAGTCTGCTTCTCAGCCCTTCCTTTGAAGGCCATTTAACTACTTAAAAAAAAACTCTACAAAAGTGAGATGAGGACAGAAATCCCAAACCTTGCACCAGACATTAAAAATTTAAACCTAAGAGTAAGCAATAAGTTTCTAAAGTCATGCAAAGCACGCATGAAAAGCAAAAATAATATCCCAACAACGCCTGATCTCTGATAAGAAGGTCCTTGTAGAAGGGAACAACATTCCTGATTTGCCTCTAAGAAACTGAGAGGTGTTTAATAATGGCAATTTTGAGTGGGAATATGGGCAGCATTCCCTTGGCAAGCACCTGAGGTTACACCCCTTCCACACCAAGCCTACCTGAGAGGAGGGAGCCCCCCTTCTCCCTGCTGGGGAAGAATTCCTGCTCCCAGACAGCCCCAGCTTCCCTAAACCAGCTTTTCTTGTAGGGCAGGAACCCGAATGCCAGGCCTGCCTCCAAGAGGAGCTCGCAGGGTTGTAGCTGGGAAAACAGATCAAGTGACACAACCCAAAGAGCCAAACCCACCTGGAGGTTTCCAGACCTAAGCAAAAGGCCTTTGTTCTTGTTTCTGGTGCTTACTCTCCCAAGACACACCTGCACTCACCTCCTGCTTGCCTTGCTAGGGTTACCCTGACAAGATGATTAAGTTATGCTGGAGCACCTTGGTACCACACAATGTCACAACAGTGTCATTATTTCAATTTCTTGTGCCACAGCTGCACCCTGAGGGGAGGGAGAGGCACAAAAGGGAGCTGACAGAGAGAAGGGCTGCTGCTCTACCTGCTTCTCCTGGCTGCAGCATCACTTCAAAAAGCCTTTGCTACCTCATCTCACCCCAGTGGCTCAGCTCAAACATCAGAAAGGCTTAGTGATGGAAAAAACTCTGCTTTGAGACTGCTGTAAAGTCACCCAGTATTTAATAACACACTGCTTCAGACTCCCTTTCCTGGGTCATCCAATAGTCTTCAGCTTTTATAGCTGATCCAGATGCCCCTCATTAGAAGAAACCTCTGCTGGTTTTGCCAGGAAGTCACAAATTGTGAAGCCACAAGCCTGAACACCCAGCTCTTCTCATCTACCAAAAAACCTATTTACAGCTCGACAAGCCCCAGTGTTTGAGTAGAGAGCTCTGCAAATGGAGCAGGGCACAGAAAAGGACTGTAAAACTAAAGAAACTCTTAAGCCATACTGTAATCACGCAGATAATCTTAAAATTCCAAGCAAAGGAGAGGGCTCAGTTAAAGCCTTCCAGAAACAAACTGGTCTGCTCACATTGGGCAGACATGATGTTCCTAATATAGCTCCTTTCAAAACACAAATTTAACCCTTCCCCACCACCACCCAGAGGTGCAAGGTATGTTTTCTCCTTGGAAAAGCAGCCACTCTGTGGGAAAGGTGAAGAAGATGCCAGGGAGACAAGAGACACAGAACAGTGATAACACTTCATCATGCCAGTGAACTGGCACCAAAAAAAAAAAGGTAGACTTAAACAGAGTGACAATTCTCTCCATGGTGGATTAGAAATAAAATGCAGCTCCTTCATGCAAGAATAAGAGACTTTTTGTCTCTGTTTCTTAAGGAAAGCAGACTTATGTTCTCAGTTTGTGCTCTTCCTACCCACACTGACCACTGAACTATAAAAAGGCAGTTTTACAGCAGAAGGCAAGAAACTCGAAGCTTCAAGTTTCCATCAAAACAAGGGAGAAACGAGGACACAGCAACACCAGCCTCTGAGGAAGAAAAAAAGCACAGCCCCACGGGCACTTGGCAGCACCTCTGGCCAGTGTGGCACACCAGAGGCTGAGGCACTGTCACCTCCCTGCTCACCCATGCTATGCCAGCAGGATGGGCAGCCGTGCTGGGCTGGTTTGGGAGCAGCGTTTTTCCTTCCTGGGAAAGGGGTCCAAGGCCCCCAGTTTCGGCTGCGTGGCAGCAGATCCCCAGACAACCCAATTGTTGGGTTTTTTGTTTGGTAATCCAAGGGGATTCCCCACCTAACAGAGCTATTTTGTCACAGGAGTTGAGTAATACTGTGTGTTTCTAAGTAGCTCCATCCTGTGCTGAAAATGAGCAGGAAAAGAACATCACCATGTTCCTGAAAGCAATCCATTTTGTCTGGTTTCACACACATAAAGAGTGGGTTTGTGTGCTTATCAGACAGGTATGTAGTATCTTTCTATAGTGATAAGTACAACAAAAAGAGCTCAGAACACAAGGTTGGGATTTTTTTTTTTTCTCTAATGTGACCAAAACATGAAGTTAAAGGAACACTACTTACTTGCTGTTTTGGAAAAGTTTGTGGCAGTGATTTTCCAGTAACAGCATGTCCTGGCACAATTACACTACAACTTCCCTGCTCCAGCTAGCCGGGCTCCCTTGTTTTCCCTAACCACTACCCCCAGCTCATTCCTGCTCTGCCTGGCTGTTCTGCAGCTGCAACAAGGATAAAACTACCTGGCCACTCCTCTCCTAGCCCTGTGGAGGCTTCTCGGGTTGGTTTTTTTTTTTTATTATGCAAAAACACACCCCTTGTGCCCCTAAAGCTCACTCCTGCACGCAGCTTTCTGCCTGTTGCAACAGGAAAATCAGCTTTTTTTTGGTCTATCTTCCTTTCTCACAGAGTGCTGCACCTCCCCTAGTGAGCCTCCTGAGCAGGACTTCCCTCCTCTCAGCCATCCCACCCCACACCTTCTCCAAATCCACCCCTTCCCACGGCTCTGGAGTGTCCCCCTTGCTTTGGGTACATCCAAGGATGTGTCTCAAACCTCCATGTGAGAAGAGGTAACTGAGAAAGGACCTGAACCGGTCAAAACACACTTGAGATGAGAAAACCTGCGTACTCTGGAGGCAGCAGCCACACAGAACACTGTGCCTTCCTCCCCTCACCTTCCCTGGCTAACTTAGAGCTGAGCTCGGAGTGCTACCGAGCAATTCCCACGGGATTTCCGCCCCCTGTGACACCCAAAGTTTCACAGATGTCAGGTCCCCCAGCAGAAGGCTTGCACAGGAAACCGTTAGATTTCACGACAATGCCATAAACACGTGTTAAAACCTCGAGGGTTTTTTTTTTTTAAAAAATAAAATCCCCAAACCATTAATTCTGTTGACACATCCCACAGCAGCACAATGTGTGACGCTATTTTGGAAAGTTTATTTTGGACTTAACGACGATTTTGCAAGGACGTTTTGTTCAGTCCCTTCTGACCTTGTCACCTTGATAAGGGACAAGCACCCCACTTGCCTCAGACACCTTGGAGCATTTTATCTTTTCATAGGCAGAATCACCTCTCAAGAAGTTTAAGGTCCAAGAACTTACCAAGGCCTTAGATACTCCTTTGTCTGTCCTGGCAGACAAACCTTTGGGAAGGGGACACCCTTCCCCAGCCCTTCCTGTACTTCCCTAGGATGGTGACACGGATAGGGAAGAAATCAGTCACTTCAAGTCTGCCTGATAAGGGGCTCAAAGCCTGTAAAAAAAAAAAAAGAGCCTTTGCACAAAAAAAACCCTAACAAACAACTGGGTTTTGCCATTTTGATACCTCCAGGCCAAGTTTACACACAACTGCTACCATGCTCATGGCATTACCTCCAGCAGAAGGTTAAGTCATTATATGAAAATAAAGAAGTCAGTCAAAAATAAATACTACTTTCAGCGTTGTCAGCTACGTATGACATCCAACTGTAGCAATGCATTTGAACAACTTAGGCCACAGTCTGCTCCAGCCAAACCATCTTTAGTCATTCTTATCAGAACCCGCTAGAATTCGTCAAAGTTACTAAGACAAATTGCTCTAAAATAAGAAAGAAGAGGCTGAAAAACAGAATACCAAGACTGCAAGAGCAAGATAAAGGAGAGCCATGAAGCACCAGACTGTAACCAACCATATTTCCCGAAAAGTGCATGCTGAACACATGGGCAAGATAAAAGCACCAATGACGTAATTCACAATTTAGAGTGGATAAATATAGCTTAATGTAAGCAATAAACAGCTTCTAGTTAATCATGTTATGATTGTTGTCCAGAAGTCCTGAGTTCTGGCATCTAACAGAACATTTATTTTTTTTCTTGAAGTAAGAAGGTATGTCAGGCTCTACACTACTGTTTCATATATAGGTTTACCCCAGGATGATCAAAAAAAGTCACCATCTTCATAAACACTTGAACTTTTAGCTAAAAATCGGACTGCATAAGACAATTTACTTCTCACTGTTTTAGACTGAAGCAACAAAACCAGGACCAGATCTATAATGTTGCAAAGCACATGCAAGAAAATTGAGAACACTGTGAGTAGTAATGAACTGTTTCTGTCCTGTTACTGGCTGGTACTCTATAAATAAAACCCCATGAACAGCAAGTACAGGCAAGACTCAACATCACTCAACCCTCAATTTTAAAATTAGTGTTACCCACAACAGCACAGGTTTTCAGAGCTTTCAAAAAGCTCCCTTAACACTTGTGCTATGTGGGCTTGTAGTTATACAAGAAAGTGCAGCTATTTTCAAACTAGTTTGGAAAAAAAGTGGATTGGAAAGGAAGTATTTTCTTTCTGCTTAGCTAGTTTCAAGAATGTTGTGGCCTATGTTAATGTCACAGCACTTTTTGCAGTAAGATGGTGTTCCAGTACAGTAGGAGCAGCATTACAAAATTCCTGAACCACTGCCAAGACAAGTGCCCATTTCATACAAGTCCCTATTCAGAAGCCAGTCTACTATATTTAATATTAGAATTGCAAATAGGAGCTAGGACTGCTGGGGCTCTAAGTAGCTTCACATCACATTTCTCAAGGCAACATACTCCAAACTCCATTCCAGACTTCACAGAACTTACTGGAGTCAAAAAAACACTTAACTGAGCCCAAGCAGCATTAGAGTCACACACTGTGGCCATCAACAGCATCAGTTCATTACAGAAAACAAAAGCAACTGATTCCTGGGTTTTTCATATGTGCCTGCGTATATACATACTAACAGACACATGCATATTTCCCTGCCCATCCTGCAAGTCCTCTGCACCACTGGAGGAGGAAAGAACCTCTGAACTTCTGTTCTTGGTGCACAAAAGCAACTGAGATTATGGCTCGGAACAAAGTCACAAGTATCTTCAAGTCACAGAAGGAAAAGAGCTCTCCAGGCCTAATTCTTCTCACCTTACTTTAGCAGGTACTTCCACACACAAATGTATTTATTCACCAAACACACAGCACTCTGGAGAGTGGGAAGTCAGGACAAGAGAGCTGCCCAATAGTGGAAAGGAACAAGAAAATGATTGCTCAAAATGTCAACATGAACTCTACCTCTGTGCTACAGCACTTGCTTGCCTAAAATATATTAAACCACAAATATCAGCAGCAGATGTCTTCATATTGCACCAAATTCAGAAGGGAAAAAGCCAGCATTGAAGTTTAACAATGCAAGGCCTTGGTTTTGTTCAGCAGCAGGAAGCCAGTAGGAGAACACGCAGGCACTTGCCTGGCGTCATCCAAGCTGCTCAGGAACCCACAGTTTTCCTAGGAAAAGACTTCACCACCAGGACCAACAAGTCCGAGCAAACCCAGGGAGTTAAGGGAGCACAGCTAAAGGCAGTCACTCACTACACAACTCAAGGCAATCCAGCATTGCTCACACTAAGGTTGGGTCAAGCCAACTTTGCTAAGACCACATCATTGCTCAGGTTTAAGGCACAAAGTGTGTTGTTTCCATTGCCTTCTTGCCAAGCTCAAGCCAGCCTAGTGGAAAAAAAAAATTAGTTCTGTATCAGGCTTGACACCTCCCTCCCACATCCCAAATCAGCCCCTAAACTTCTATTATTAGAGAGCAGACTGCCAGAGATGCCAGGAGCTGCACTGGCCATGCCAAGACAGCAGAGCTGTTTGCAAACCCAGGTGGGAGAACACCAGCCCCAGCAAGGGCAGCACTAGAGGAGCAAGGAGCCTGGTGCCTGCTGCAACACTCCAACCCAAGAGGAAACACAGTCATCCCTAATTCCCCCACCTCTGAGAGGGGACTGAAGCTCAAAACTTACTGATCCATGCTTAACCTGACTTGGTGCAAACATCCAAAGATTGCTCTTTCTTTCATTTAGGCCACAAGCATTTTTTAAGCCAAACTCTCAAGTCCTAAATGTTTCAGAGAACACTGTGTTAGTGCTGAGCCTTCCCAGCTGGAGAAGTGCTTGATTCATCTGATGGCCTAAGATCCTCAGGAAGGGTTAAAGACAGACAGTAGCAATTCCCAGGACCAACCTCCTGGTCTACATGTGGAGCACTTAAAGATTGTGCCAAGACACAGACGGCACCTTGAGAGAAGAAAAATTAACAAAAGGCTGCTGAATTCCACGTTAGCAGGTTGGACTAGATGATCTTAAAGGTCTTTTCCAACCTAGTTCATCCTGTGATTAGCCAGGTATCCCTTGACCAACCTATTCCTCAACTCATGTTGAGGAGAAGGCACCACCACTGTCCTCACAGTGACACTTTTTTTCTGAAAATGTCTTCTTTCCTGGCTTAATAGCCCACAGCTCTTGCTCACTGATTCTTTCAATACAGTCAGGCCCTACCTTCTGCCTTGACAATCATGATCCTAAGGATCTCTAGCACACTTCCATGCTGAAGAATTCCAATTTATTTACAGTTGCTGATGGCAGAAACCCTCCTCTTTCCCAAACATTACCAAGCTCCACTATGATCCTCTCAGGGCAGGCAGATAACCAGAGCAGCCTGCAGCACTGCAAGACACCAGCATGCCACGGATTCAGGGAACTTTACACACCATCTTCTCTCAGTCCTTCATTTTTGAAGCTGGTTTTACTCTGCTGACACTGAGCAACCACCTGGTGCTTTTGTAAAGCCATCATAGATCCTTTTCTCCCAAGGCTTCACTGCTCCATGGCAGCAGCTGCCCCTGAACCATTTAGTTCCTATCTCCAGGCAGCTCCCTGCTGGTGCCTCCCATGGGAATTACTTGATGCCTGCCTTTGGCAAGAGTCTCACCCTGCTGTGTCAGCACACGGCCATCACCTCATCAGCCTGGACAACAGGTGCCAGCCAGCACCCCATGGGTGCCTCCTGTGCTTCCCCAGATGAGGTGGGGCTAGAGTGACCACCACAGAGTTTGTGCCAGCACCACTGCTTCTCCCCACAACAGGAGAGCTGCACCTCACCACAGCCCTGCCTCCACTCCAGCAGCCATCTCATCCTTGTCAGGATCTCAGTCCAAGGCTGCCTGGTTTTCACAAGGGGCCTGAGATTTCCAGGAGACATTAAACAAGTGACCAACACAAGTCCTTGTCCTCTTCAACATTCAGGCATTTGAAGGCTCCAAAACAGCAGGTTCATGAAGTCTGACTTCCCCTCGCAGTAGACAATGTCCCATCTCCACACGAACACCAGCTTTTAAAGAATCTTCTTGTGTTTTTCCAGAGACTCCATTTATGCCAGTCTCTGGGTATCCCAAACTACCATAAAGCAAAAACCCAGCCTCCAATTCACTGCATTCCAGCCCTCCAGCACTGAAAGGGATGGTGAGCAGGGCAAGTTACCTAATCACAGCTCACTTCAAGTTCTGAAGTGTTGTGTGACCTTGGAGAATTGTTAATCAAACATTTGCTGCACCTCCTGTTTCACCTCCTTTGCATCAAGAGATCACTTCAAGCCTTTGCAGGATTCAGAGTCAAAGACAGGTTATGGCACAGAACTTTGTTAAAAACTTCTCCAGTAAAATAATGTCCTGCTGAACATTGCTTCCAAAACTTTCACACCTGGAGCTATTACTGCTTGGAAAGACTCCGAGAAACTCCCTTTTTCTCATGTGTCTGAAGAGGGGTATGCTACTTGGGTTTGCTTTTGCAAATTACTCCTGAAGCTCTCCTTTGGCTAACGTTATTGTATATTTTATTTGGCTCACCAGCATTTATGAACCTTAATCTTCTTCCTTTGGATCCAGCTTCAACTTTGAGAGTTTATTTTTATTTTAATAACTTCCTTTACCATGCTGTTTGAGCCTTTCTGCTTCCTCTTACCCTTGTTGAAGCCTCGGATGGAAGCAAATACATTACACCTAACATGGCATCCACAGCCATTTGCAGGTTTGCTGCAGACCACTTAGAATTCCTCACCTATCCTTCAGAGGCAACCCGTTTCAAAAAAAGGAGGTACAGAATTGCACTTGGGCACAACAGGTTTTGTCAACATACTTCAAACTACTTCACAGACTTTTCACATCTGCAAAGCCATAAGAAACATTAAAGCCTTTTTTCTTACTAGAGTGGTTCTTGCCTTTTAATGGTGGCAGCCCCAGAACACCTTTCTTTTCACACTGTTCAGCACAGAATAACCCAAGATACAGCTACTTTATTTCCCCTCAGAGGACATGGTTTGTTAACATCATACCCCCTAAACTCCCCTCCAACTGTTTTCAGCAGGCCACAGTGACATGTGGTGATTCCCAAGAGCCAAGGACCACTCCAGCTGGTCAAACACACTTATCTGCCTGATCCAAGCTGTTTGCATTTCACTGCCTCTTGGGGCCTCCAGACACTGAACTGGGATCTCCAAGATGCATTTATCTCCCTTTAATTCTTTTTTCTTCCTCTTCTCTTTCCCACATCCTAGCTGCACACTGCCAGTCTCAAGAAGGCAACTTCAAAAGCCATCCTCTCTCAGCTCCTCTGGGCAGCAGCACCACTCCTCTTCCACCCACCCTGTCACCAGTACAATTCTGTATATACAAGCACCCAAAGGTACGAGTAAAGCCTCAGTGCTTTATGACCATGATACTGCCAAGCAACAGGTATATCCCAAGCTAAACAAAACCCCCCATCCCTAATTCTCAGCCCTGGGCCCCAGACAAGGTGGTGATGCACAGGTTAAGAGCTTCTTTGAGGCAATGCCTTTGCCACAACAAGAAATTTTTGTCCCATAAAATACTCTGCAGAAAATTTGCAGCTTTGAAACAAACAAAAAAACCAAGCACAAGGCAAACCACGATTACTTCAGTCTCTTTTAACGAGAGGTTCAGAAACTCACTAACTGTAAGTTTCAATCGGTGCTTTATTAGGCTTTTCCTTCTGATCAGCCCTAACCATGCAAATGTGACAGCCCTGCCCGCTGTCCCGGCGAATCCCTGGTGGCAACATGTTCTTTCCTGGGTCCAGGTCTGCACAACTTCCCTCAACCGCAGCCCAGCTCTGTTTTCTCAAGTCTGCTGTAACCCATTTCGACATCGAGACATCCCGAGCACTTTACCCATTAACACTGCAACTTCCACTCATCCCCCGGGCAGTGCCGCGACTGACTCCAGACGTGGCTTCTTCCCACAGCTCCAACTTCATTCCTCCACATCAAAGCCGCACACGCACTTCTCCACCGCGGTAAACAGCCCAGAGAAAACCCAACTTTTTGAGCCATACACTTCGCACCTATCCATTAGGCGCAGAAACAGCTCCCCGCGGTACTTTTCCATGCAAGGAGCCGGCGCTAAATCCAGGAGTGCCCACACCTTGGAGTGCTTGGGAACAGCCCCAACCTCTCGGCTCAGCCATGCTGTCTCACGCTGCCCGGCCACCAAACCGGAGATGCGATTTCGACGGGTGCTGGGCTGCTCCGAGAGATTAAAGCCGAAGGGAAGCCACAGCTCCCACCAACACGAGGAGTTCACATACACAAAACAACCACAGGCTGCAACTTCCGAGGAACCGGCTCACCTCGGCCAAGCCACGGCGGAGCCCGACCTGCACACGGAGTTTTAGGGCGAGGATTAGGTGGAGTGCTGGGGAATGCTGAGGGGCCGGGGGGGGCTAGCCACGAACCCAGCACCTCCTCCCCGCCCGGCAGCACACTCAACCCGCCTTACGACAAAACCCGAAAAACGTGAAAAAAATAAAGCGGTGAGCACCCAGGCATCCGCCCCTCTCCTTCCGGGGGGCAGCAAGTGGGGTAAGCAGCAAAAAACACGCATCAGAAAAGCAAACAAAACGCGGCTCCTCAGCGCTTTCCCTCTTCCCCCCTCCCCTCCATCCCCGTCCCGCGGGCTCCCCGCCGGGCAGCGCGGGGGGCACAGCCCAGGGCGCCTCACCCAGAAGATGAAGTTGAAGCCGAAGAGGAGGTACTTGATGCACTTGGTGCCTCCTTTGACGGGCATGGTGGCGGCTGCAGGCGCGGTGACGAAGCTCCCGCGCTCCGACGCCGCTCCTTAAATGCGGCCCGGCCCGGGTGTCTCGGGGACTCCCCCGCCCGCCCCCCGGGCCGCCCCCGGCCGCGCCCCGCTCCGCCCCAAGGCCGGGCGGGCTCCCAGCGCTTCGGCAGCGCCACACGGGGCCGTGCGCGGCCATCCTGGCGGCTGGGATTGCTCCGGGATGGAGGGGGAGCACGGGGAACGTCAGTCTCCTGCTCCCGGCCTTGCACGGCGCAGCCTCAGCAATCCCACCCTGTGCCTGGAGCGTTGTCCAAACGCTCCTGGGGTTCTGGCAGGGTTGGGGTTGTGGCCATTTCCCTGGGGAGCCTGTTCAGTGCCCCACCACCCTCTGGGTGAAAAACTTCGTCCTATTGTCTAACCAGCCCCCCTGCCCCAACCCGACCTGCTCTTGCATAGATCATGGAATCCTTTGGATTGGAAGGGACCTCTGGAGCTGATCCAGTCCAACCCCCCTGCCAAGGCAGGGTCACCAAGAACAGGTGGCACAGGAGTGTCTCAGGGTGGCTTTGGAATGTTTTCAGATGGATTTGGAATGTCTCCAGAGAGGGAGAATCCGCACACCCTGCCTGGGCAGCCACCCTTAGCGTAAAGAAATTGTTGTTGTGGTGAAACTTTAGGTTATGTCCATTGCTCCCTGCCTTGTCACTGGGCGCCACAGAAGAGAGTCTGGCACCATCGTCTTTGACACCTGCTTTGAGATATTTATATGCATTAATGAGATCCCCTTTCTGACTTCTCTAATTAATCAGGCCCAGCTCCCACAGAGATGCTCCAGACCCCTCATCACCTTTGTGGCCTCTGCTGGATGTTGAGTTTAAAATTAATGCATCAGTGTGGCTTGAATGGGTGTTTTTGTTTTCCCTTACAAGATAAACTTACAACATAGTTTAACTCCTTTAATCTTTCAAATATGTCTGTATGAAGTTACAAACATCCACTTTAGGAAAATAAGGCAGGATAAATTTCAGCCCGCCACTGATCCATGGTAACAGGTTGCGTAGGTGCCCTTAGGTCACCCCAGTTGTGAGAAAAAACACGGTCAATTTCAACTAAGAATTTCCCTTTCGTCCTAACAGGGTGTTCAGCACTCAGCTTCCGACCCTTTTAGCTAAGGGATAAAAACTGAGGGCTTGTACCTTAATTTCATACTGTGGGATTAGGAATTCATCAGGTACCGAGAGTTAAAAAAACACCCAAGCAGAACAGTAAAAACAGAAAAGCCAAACTGAAGTGCAAATAAAAACATGTTGGAGTTATTGTTGCCAAAAACAAATGATAAGATACAGCACATTCCAGAGGCAATACGGAGGGGGAGACGCTGGCTTGGGCAGCTGCTTCCCAGAGCAGGTTACAAAACAGGAATACATTTCCTATCAAAAAAAAGGAAGCAGAGGGATGGAGGCTGGCCAGAACAATACAGATCCAGCAAGAATGGAACTAATAAATGCATGTGACTAAACTGAAAACTGAGCAAGGGGAGGTCCTGTATCTCAGTCTTGAGCTCAGATTGGTTTTCTGGGTGGCTTTTGGGTTGGTTTTCTTTTGTCACTTTGCCATGAAGAATTTACGCTGTTAGTGTCAGTAATGTGGCTTCCCTTTAAGTTTCTAAAATTAAAGATCACGGAAGAACTTTGGATAGCTCCCCTCCTACCTTTGTATTATTAAGCTTTCATGCTTATACTGTGTTAAAGCAACTCTCATTAAAATTCATGGGCAGTAACCTTTTGATCAGAGGCAAGAAATGGACCTGTTGGATAAAAACCTCCTGTGAGTTTGTAAAAAATTAAACTCTCCCCATTCAGGTGGCAAATTAAGTTATGAGGAAATGAAATGAGTTTGTGCATCTTTAGTATTCTCAAGAATATGGGATGGAAATAATACTGTGGCTTTTTATTTTTTTTTCTTTCCATGTGAAGGATCTGGAGAGAACATTTACGTTTCACTCTTCCAGGGTGTGACAATCTCGTAGATGCAACTCTCTGACCACACCTGAACTTCTCTGACTAGTGGAATGAGATAATAATCAACTGAATTCCTGTGTGATAGAAATCACTAATGGAAATTCATGATCCTTGTAGAAGTACTTCAAACTGATTTATTATTTTGAAAGTTTGTATTTGCATGGGATAATAGGCATTTTGCATGAAATATTTATTACCTGCACTTAAAATTGTGCTGGGTGGTTAAAGTGTTGTTTTGTCCTACTGGCACAGAGAGGAGCAAAATTCAGGATATTGCTGACAAGAAGAAATCAGAGTTTAGCAGAAGCCTTTTAAATCACCCTTCTAATAATCTAGACACCACACTACCTGTAGAGCTTTTCTCTATAGGTAGGCTGAAATATTTTATCGTATTTAAATGTGAAACTGAATGTCTTGTTTGGGCCAATAGTGAAAAGGAGAAGTATTTGCTTCTCACCAGGAAAGATTTTCTCCTCAGGCTGCACAATCCAAAGGACCCTGATCCTTTGATTAATATAGGAAGGCAAAGGAGAGTAGGGGATTCTCTCCTGACTGTATTAAAGGATGGTGGGAGTCTCTGGTAAGTACTGCAGAATTTCTTGCTGCCTTGACCTGTTTTCCCCATATCTCTACCTTAAGAACATGTGGAAGGACTAGTGTCAGCTAGCTTGAGGCCTTTAGCCTTCTTTGCATAAACAACTCCAGGTCTTTTTAAAAGGTTTCAGCTCCCTTAAAAAGCCAGGCATAAACGGTTGGAACTGCCAGGAGATAAAGTACAAAGCTTTCCCCACCAAAGGACAGGGATTAACAGATTCCTTGAGTGTCGGTTAAAGGAGAAATAAAATAACAACATTTTGTTCCTTTGTAGAGAAACATCTCTGACTGTACAAGCCAGACAGAAAAGAAAAACCCTAAAGGTTGTTTTGCTTGCTTTTTAGCTTCAGTGATTGTTTTTTTGCCGTGACTGTGATGCTGGGCTGGATCCGTCTGTCTGGTGAGGGGTGGGGCTGTACAAACACATCACTTCTCTGCTGTCAGGGAGCTGGGGATGGATTTGGAGAGGAAAGAGGAAATAGGAAGCCACAGACCCTGTGTTGATATCATCTGGGTCATCCTAAACTCTTGAGTTCATCCATGAAACATAACACGATGTGCCTTACTTCCGGTCTCACCTTTCCAAACAAATTTTAAGGCACTTTGGTTTATTTCAGGACAGTCATATTTTGGAATGGTGATGGGTGAGTGGTTCCTTCCACATCTGGGCTGCGAGGGAGAGGCTGGTCTTGGAGCTGGAGAGTCAAGACTGGCATTCGATTGCAAAATGGAATGAGTCACTGCAAAAATGACTCACGGGGTCAGTCATGCTGATAACACTATGTGGAAGACACTGGCCTTTTTTCCAGGGCTGGTAGAAATGTGTTTGGTGTTTGGTATCCATAGCAGATAGATTCTGGAAGAACTCATGCTGGGAATAAAATTGTGCGTCCTGGAAGTGTGTCTGCTTTCTGCCACGAGAGAAAGGCTTTGAAGAAACCACAAAGCCCTGGGGGATTTCGCTACAAATTAGGTCTTCTGCTATAACTGGAGGTGTATCTGGAAGTGAAAAGTCAAAGCCAGAGTTCTTCATTTTCCATGTTTTTAAAACACTTTTTTGTTTTTAACTGAGATTTGAAGAAGTTTAAAAGAGATTTAGGCACATCCTTGCAAATATTTGGCATAAGATATTTGTGTACTCTGCATGAGTAGTGATAATGTCAGGAGAGCAACTGGAAAATCTCAATATGAACTTAGGAGCCTGCACAAAATTGTTTCATTATCAATTATCATTTTGCTGGAAAGTCTCAATATGAACTTAAGAACCTTTATGAAATTGTTTCGTAATCAGTTATAATTTTCAAATTTTGAGATAAAAAGCATGGGATAAAAAGCAAAAATTCTAAAAATTCCAGAAAACATCCATTCAATATCATTCAGACATCCCTACTATTACCAGTGATGAAAGTAGATTCCTTCAGGAAGGAAGGGTGATAAAAGGATGGAGCCAGGCTCTGCTTGGTGGTTCCAGGCAATAGGACAAGAGGAAATGGGCAGGAATTAATGCCCAGGACATTCCACCTGGACATGAGGCAGAACTTCTTCCCTGGGCAGTGACTGAGCACTGAACAGAGACCAGAGAGGGTGTGGAGTCTCCTCACTGGAGACCCTTCTGGACACAATCCTGTGCCGTGTTTTCTGGGATGGCCCTGCTGGAGGAGGGAGGTGGGACCAGTTGAGCCACTGTGGTCCCTTCCATTCTGGGACGTGGAGTATGTCATCATTTTACTTGGGGAGAAGAAAACACACTTGTTTTTTTTAATTGCTGTGAAATACAAAAAATAGTCTGGATGCTCCTTAATTTTTCGCAGCAGCAGTTTGACATCACTGAAAGTGATTTAACTCCTTTTCAAGTTAAATTACCATTTCAGTCCCTCATGCTGCAGATAGCAGTGCTCGTACCTGGTTTCAGTGTGAGAGCAGGCTCGTGGCTGGAGGACGGGAGACCAAAGCTTTACCAAACAAATGCTGTGACTCTGAAAGATTGCAAAATGCCTATTTGGAAATCATGGCTGTAACACGTGTGCAGCTCCCAGGGTGATTCATCTAACTGCTGGGTTGATGTCTGCGTGTGTCAGACCTTTCTGTATGGGTGAAGTTATTTTAGGAGCAGGGGACAGGAGTGGGGCCACAGGCTGTGTCTGCTGTCGAGGTGCTGGCAGGTTAGGCAGGCTCTTGAGCACAGAGCCCTGTGATGTGACATGTCTCCCTTGCCATAATACAGCCCTGAGATGTGTGTGGGGACTTAGGGCAAACCTTTCTAGTGGCAGATTAAAAATCAGGAATGTGAGGCTCAGCTGTGCCCTTTGTGGAAAAATCATCCTGGTTTTTCTAGTGCACCCGAGAGAGAAATGCAGGCAGCATCAGAAAAGAGGGAGATGGCTTCAGGTGTGTGTGTGACAGCCAAGAAAGTCACAGCTAACAGTCTGAATAGTCTCTCTACATGCTTTTATTTCCCCCTTCAAAGGAATAGAATAGAATAGAATAGAATAGAATAGAATAGAATAGAATAGAATAGAATAGAATAGAATAATTCAGTTGTGAGGGACCTACAACAACCATCTGGCCTGAGCACTTCAGGGCTAACCAAAAATCAAAGTGTGGTATTAAGGGCGCTGTCCAAATGCCTTTTAAAAGTGATTAGTAACAGTGGTCCCAAATCTGAAAATATTTCAGGTCTTTGTTCTGTTCCAGCCAGAGGTGGATTTCCAGGTGTTTTCCTCAAATTCTCCTGGCAGTCCCAGTTTCATGGATCCACAAAGCACAGGTTAGGGAGGTTCTCAGGCTGTTCTTCCCAGTGCTGTCAGGTGGATGACTAGGAAATTGTCAAGATATTACTTTTAATCAGATTCACGGTTCCATTAAGAATTTTACAATTTAAATTTCTGGTGCAAAGTCATTTGAACACTCTGGCAGAATCCCAATTAACTGCGTTTATAAATCCTTTTTTTATGTATAAGTATAAATATTTTTCGTAACTACCTAGAAACATTAGTTATGGAACTGAGCTTTGAAATGCTGGGGGATTATTTTTCAGTCAATTTAAGAAAGCAAGAACAGTAATGTTCAACAATGGAGAAAGGGGTGTGTTTCCCTCCAGTTTTTCACTTATGCAAAAGTGTTTCAGGACATTCTACCTCCTGTCCTGTAATAAAGACAGTAATCTTTCTTTATGCAAATGCCAAGAACAAAAAAAAAAAATCCAAAACCCCAAAAAGTCATACATGAAAATTTTAAAAAATTAAAAAGAAATTACTAGATGCTTTTCATTTTTAGCAGGAATGGTTTAATATTAGGATCTGTTTCGGTACACAAAAAAGCTCCCTAATCTCTGTCCTCACTGAAAATTAGCAGGACTTAATTATTTACTGGATATTTTAGATAAGATGTTGCAGAGTAACTTCCTTCCTAAGCACCCTGTCTGCAAGGGAGAGGATTTTATTTCTGGGCAACCACACAGCACTTGCAGGTGAAGTTAAATAATTTTTAATTCTGAACTAGCACTCATCTGAGGGAGCTGATCTAAACATATATTCCAACACAGATCAAAGAATGTTGGACTAGATCAGGTTGATTCTGTTTTCCGGGTTTGTTTTCAACTTCATTTTCCAAACATGGGTTTGGTTTTAAGCTTGCATTTCACTCTTTGGTAATTAAAGCAGCTATGCTTTTCCTAAAGTGTGTAGATTAAAAAATAGCTGCTTGTAGGATTGAACTTTATGTTTTATTCTATTGATTTCTCTTTCTTATTCCTTACCCTCCCCGCTCCAATTCAATTCTTACATTCTTCTCATATTTTCTTGGTGGTTTTTCTTTTTCTCCCTTCAGTTTCTTCTGTCTTGAGAACTGAGGAGGAAATAGTCCTGAATAGAAGTTGCAGTATTGAATATTGCTCCTTTGAAGCTGTCAGTTCTTATGATGTCATGTGAGGTCTCTGAGAAAAAAGTGGTATGGAACTATATTTCAAAATGAACTGTCTATTTTTGCCATTTTAGTGAGGTCATTGACTTTAATAACTTCTGTGAGATGGTCAAATGAGCAAGAATAGGATTTCCAAATATTTCTGGTTACAGACTCTTTGTGTCCTTTGTGTCATTTCCTGCTGATCACACCACAGATTGCTCCATAGCTTGGGAAGCCTGTGAAAAACCACTTCCCCTTTCCATCAGCATGTCTTTTTTCCCTTTGTAAATTATTTTCCTGCAGGCCTGGAATATTGTTCAGGGTTTTCAGGTGGGAACTGCTGCTTTAGACCACAGTGTATGGGTCATTCCAGCTGGTGTCATAGTAGGCCTGCTGTTATTATCCATAAGAAAAACTCTTAACAGGGTTTTAATTGCCAGTGGTGTTGGGCTGCAGCTTATCTTTTAATGAAAGGGAGGCTTCTAACCATCTCACCTATTTTACATGCTGAAAACCAGCTGACAAAATATGCTTTTTGTGGAAAATATGCTTTTAAAGTGCAGGTGAACGTTTATCTCTGAAATTACTGGGAGGTGCTCGAGTATCTTCTCAAGCTTTGGTGAATAATGCCAATGTCACACAGCGTTGCCATCTTTACCTTTGCTTGTTTCTAATGCTGTCAGAGTGGAGGGCAGTGTAGTGGGCAGGCCTCCAGCAAGTATGTGCAATCTGTTATGTAATATATTTAGCCCAGCTGCTATGAAAAGCATGAAAGGATGGATACCTTCGCTGCTCTCAGCACTTCAGAGCCTTTGAGCAATCACAATTGCTGTTGTCAAATGTAAATCAGTGGGGAAGCTCTTGTAGGAGACTTTGTACAGGTGATGGATGTGATCTTGGGAGCTGAAATCCATCTGCTTCGATTCTTTTGCTGCCTGTGCTTCCTTGGGCATTTATTTTATTTTTTTTTATTTCAGTGATGGAAACAGAGAAGCATAGATCATCAAGACCTGCTTGAGGCAAACTAGTCTGTGTCTTCCAGAGCAGAAGTGAGAAATAAGGCTGTTGCAATCAATCTGTGAGTTTCAAGCATTGTAAAATGGAAACAACTCCCACCTTTCCTGGAAAGAATCTTAAGACTTCAGGAAATAGCATGGAAAAGGAATATATCATGAATTGGCTGCTCTTTAGAATAGGTAAAAGGTGTAAAAGCCTGGGTGGGGAAACCCTGGATGTTGTGATTCAGTTTAGACGAGGGAGGTCACAGCAAACTTGAGCTGATTGCTCAATATTCTGTCAGTGAGTGTATTTTCATTAAATCCAGCAACACAGCATGATATTCAAGAAGGAACAGGTTGCTGAACATGCTTTCCCTTTTCCATATAACATCAGAGGTGAGGCAACATCCTCTCCTCAAAGACAAGATATGGTGGGTAAAGTAAATATATTTATAATAAAGTAAATATGTTTATAATGAAGTAAATATAAACATGTTTACTTTAGTATACTACAGCTTACAATTATTCTCCTGTGTTTCTTGTTACGAATCACGTTGCCTTGAAATGATGGACACACTTCTCCCAGTGCTCCAAATCACCATTAATTAAATGATGATTACTTAAACCCTCCTGAAGGGAGCTGGGTTAGCACATACCCTGTGGTATCTTCCAGGAAGGTTTGTTTCTGCGGGAAGGTTTTTTAGAGAATCAGGGTTGCTTTTAAAGCCTTGGTATTGCATTTCTTCCTCTCTCAACTTCAGTTTGTGTTAAACTGAACATCTTCCTTTAAAGGCTGTTACTCTACTCATGTCCTGTTGACATAACATGTGAAACTTTCTTTTTGTGGAGCAAAATTATCAGTTTTTTGATTATTCGGTGAGCCCATAGGTGGGTTTAAATTTGGCACTGATAACTGCAATGCCACGAGCTCCTTTGATTAAACCTCTGATGAAACTAGTGGATAAAAACAAGGGTGAGGGTAAGGTGTAATTGAAGATAGATAATCTCTTTCATACCTATCAAATGAAGTAATGGGTGAAAGCCTCCTTAGAAATGCTATGTGCATTTTTAATTTTTTTTTTTCACTTTTGCAAGGAGGCAGCCTTCCATCTAAGGTTTTGTTTATTTTCTTATCTTAAATCTTGTAATATTTTCTGAAATAAGTCGCCACCTGTGAAGTTAAAGAGCTTGTAAATTAGCACCATTATGTTGTTTTGGTTCTTTTTGAATTGACATCATTAAAATCCTTTGGGTTTGATTTAAGAAGTCATCTTGTTCAGCTTGCTACTAAATTTGAAATTATATTTATACTGTGCATGACCATAATACTGAAGGGGAAAGATGTTAATAATTAATATAACTGAAGCAGGGGGGAATAATTTCCTCTTCAGAAATCTTTTGGTTTAGCTGGAGGTGTGCTTTCTCAGAGCTAGGCTAGGTATTCTTATTTTCTAAAAATATTTTAGCTGCTTTAACAAAGCCTGTGAAAAATCCTTACGGAGGAAGGAGAGGTAGTCTCTTCAGATCATAGGGAGGATCAAGGTTTCAAATAAAATAGACCCAGACCTGGATAATCCAGACCTGAGGAAAAAAAAAAATATAGGAGCTGTAGACCTTTTAGAGAGTCTTAGGAAAAAGAGGAGTGGAATTTTTAACTCTAACAACTAAGTCTTCAAATGCCAGTAGGCAGAGGCAGACTGTGAGGTGTGTCTCAAAACTGGCATGTGGTTCTAGTCTATTAATAGCTCTGAAACTTCAAGAAATGCCAAGTAATAAATCACCTTTCTAATAGAATACTGTTATCCTACTTGTCTGGGGGCTTTGTGTGCTTCCTTGTGAGTACATTGATATTAGAGTTTGATTTATAGCAAGTCAACTTGCTCCTGCCAATTGAAAATAACCTATTGTACATCTGAACCTAGACACACCTGTACACAAAATGAACCTCAGTTCTGCCTGTCTAGGTATGGTCTCTAATATGATGTAAAGCCTGGCATGTCTTGTTAATATTAAGTGTGGATCCAGGTCTTGCATAAATACTATGGATTTGTTATTTTTTTTTTTTTTTGTGATTTAATTTTTACCTTTCATTACTCGCATAAAAACTTGTTGTCATGAAGGTAACCAGTGTTTGGTGTGACTCATCATAGAAACCTGAGGGAATGTTTGGCTGGAATTTCTAACCAGCTCTATATAAAGCAAGAAAGGGTTTATTTTGCTCAGTTGCAGAGTGTGGTATTGACTTTAGGCTGCAGTGCTCAGATGTCCTCAAATCACAGGGCTTTGCTCTCATTAAAAATAAGGGTCTCTTAACAATGACTTAGGTGTGTGGATATTTGAATTTAAGTTTCTGTACTTGGAATTAAGGGTTTAACTGGAATTGCTAAAACTGAAGGTACTGCCAAGTATCTTTATTCAGAAGCAAATCACAGAAAATAATCTGAAAAGGGTTTTTGATATTCTTTAAGATTACCTTTGTGACTTTTAGCAATCATAAAAGGTAGTGGAGAGACAGGAATGGAAATAGATTACACACAATCCCGTGTGGCATGAGTTGTAACAATGGATTTACTGTGGCTCCACCTTGAAAGGAAGAGACCAGCAGAGTTTTCCCAGCAGAATGGCATCCTTTTACCTGGCATGGATATCCTGATGCCTGTCACATGCCAGGAGCAGGCATATTCCCTGTGGGTATGGCTGGAGGTTGCAGTTTAGGGCATAGCAAGTGTCACTCTGTCTGAAAGTGTCGTTCCCTGAGTATTTTGCTCTCAGTTCTTTGTATGGAAAGAATGAGAGATGTAGCTATTTGTTTTTGGGTTTGTGTTTTTTTTTTCCCATGTATCCTCAGCATCCTCCCTGCACTAATTTCTCATCAGAGTTGCTGGTTTATCCCTCTTTTTTTGCTCTCTAAAATTCTGTTCTCCCTGCTTTGCACTCCTCGTAGCTAAAACACAAACTTTGTATTTCCACAGCGGGATTTGAATAGTTTCTTTAACTTTCTGGGTGGAGGAGGGAAGTCTTTTGAAAAGAACACGGGAACACTTTGTGCAAAGGGCTGGATTCATAATTCAGCATTATCCTGGAGCACACTAGGATAGTCAGCAAGTATGTGATATTGAAGATTTGCCAGATACCAGAGCTCTGGATGACTGGAATATATTCTTCAGAAGGCTGTGAGATCTGACTAAACATCTATTCTTTTCTAACCACAGAGCTAACAAGTGTGTCGAAGCTGGGTTTGCCACTGCTCAGCTGTTACTTAGAAGCAAAACTTCTAGGGAAGTCCCACATCCTATTTGAGTGCCTGGGTTAGAAATGCATATTTCAAAAAGTCTCCATGTGTAACTCAAAGTTGTTAATTTTGGCATCTAAATATGTGTTGTTCAAGTGCTTGATCCTACCACGCTCAAGCCTGGGATTAGATGATCTAAAAAAGCTGATAAAATCACTGCAATGATGTGATATTTGGGATGGATATTATTAGTAATTGTTTTGCCATTTAATATGTTCTGGTCCTTTCAAAGACAGGGGCCATGCATCTAAGTGGGGGCAGGTCTTTGCCTTGCCTTGGCTGCTGTGACCTGGAATTGGAATTGGTTGGGAATGGACAGGGGGAATTGTGCTTTTTGAGGAGCTTCAAGGGCAGGGTGGGAGACTTTCTATTTCTTAGGTGTCCTGCTTGAGATACTGGGTCAGGAAACAGAGACTATTTCAATCCTCAGATGTTTATGTATATAATTTCACAAAATACCTTCTATATGGAACACCCCCACCCCAGTTTCTCCAAGGAATCTGTGGAAAATTTGCAGCTGAACTGAGGTGTCTGATTTTCTGGATAATTGTCTCACGTATATAATAGATATGTGTAGTCTGCAAGGAATATACAGCTGTTCTGTTTGCTTTGTTATGGGTGTGTCTTTACTTTCTTTTCTCTTTCCTTTTATTTTCATCAATAGAGCTGATCTCTAGTTTGGGACAAAGGGGAGGAGAGGAATGTCATTCTCTCTGCAGATGATTTATTTTATGTGTCTAGGACTAAAGCAAATATTTCTTTTCTCCTATTATATTTCATTCCTAGGGCTGCATCCAGAAGTGACAGCCTTCCCATTAGTGTGATTTGTGGTTGGTTTGTTTTCGTTTCAAGGGCTCCTCAGCACAGCTAGCAGCAGCCCAGTAGGTACTTTTCCACTGGATGCAAATCCAGGTGTGTTCTTGTCATTTTAAAACTTCACAGTTAAGAGTGCAGGGAAAATATTCCCCCAAACCAGCTAGAATTGTATTTGCACAGTTAGAATAATGTAACTTGCCTTCTCTTATCACACCAATCCTCGTATCAGTGTTGAATCAGTACCAAGAAGAAATTCAGGGAAATGAATTTAGAAGTTCAAAGACGTTTTTTATCTTAATACCACCAGCACGTGATCTGGGATTATAGCAAATATAGTCGTGCTTCAGAGCAACCTCACCCTGACACATCTTGGGCTGGCAAAGTTAGTGCTGTCTAGTGAGCAAAACCTCTGCTCAAAATCAATATTAATAAACCTCAGATTTAATCTGACCCTTGCTGGGCTTGGTCTCATGACACTGCAGGGGCTCGTGCCTGTCAGAAAGGGAGTTTCCCTTGTATCTGAAGATGTGCCCAGATACTTGCCACAGCCAGACTGACTCTGTGGCAGCAGGAGCTGCAGAAGGATAACAACACACTTGCTGAAGAGCAGGAAAACTGAGGAGCCAGGGAGAAAAGTCCTGGCAGGGGAAAGCCCTCAGAACTTGTCCCTCCTCCCTCTGCCAGCGAACACAGCTGAGATGGAAAGCTTAGGGTGCTTGAGGCTGGGCTCCTCCTGCTCTGTCTTCTGCTCTAACTCTGGTAGAAATGGGTTATTGAGGCCAGAAATGACTGCTGGGCAGCCTCTGTAACACCAGCAAGAGAAGTTTAGATTTATTCCTGCTTCCCATTGAGCAGAATGGATTTAAAGTATTCATCTCCCCACAAAACAATCCCTGACTCCACATTTCTTGCTTCTCAGCAGATGGCATTTATAGCACCTTGTTAGGCCCTGGGTTTGGAGATTTCTTTAACACTGGGAAAAACTTAATCCTGCCCATCCTTATTTTTCCATGAACAAGGATTTTTGACAATTGCTGGTTTGTACAGATGTATGCATTTCTGAAGGGATTTTTTCAGGACACTTCTTTAACCCTGGCTGACTCTTTTGGAGTCTCTGGCTTCCTGGCAGTGACTGTGTGGGACACAGTGCTTTGGCTTTGTGCTGGTTCTTTTCGTGTTTCTTGACCTGCTAAGCTCCCTCTTCACACTTAGTACAACAGTTTCTGTTACTTCCCACGTGGGCCATCCTAGGATGTGTTAATTGCTTAAAATGGTCAGAGAGATCAAGAATCAGAGGCATTGGCTGGTCTGGTGATGAGGCTGTAAAGGACTTTTAGAAAATATGATTGAGGACCATCATGTTTTCACTGCAATAGCTAGCAAATGCAGGGTCCCAAAATGTTGGGACACAAATATGCAAAATGACCTTTGTAAATAACTGAGGTGGCCTCGGGAGATTCTTATTTGAGGGGCTCTTGGTGTGTAGACAAGGAAGGGGGAAGCCAGCGTGAACCTCTGATGGTTAAAATCTTCTCTGAAATAGTCCCAGTGTTCATTATTGAAGGGTGTGAAGCTGCATCTCATGCTCTGACACTGTATTTTTACTCCTTTCATTGTACAAAGCTTTGTCTAGACCAGGATTTATGTCACTTGTGTGATTAGCTCCTTGGTGGCTGTAAACTCTAGCCTAGGTATGAATGTGTCTTTCACCACTTGCAAAGGCTTTACCTTCCCTCCATTCCATGGGATTAAACTTGACAGGTTCAGTGTGGCAGAGCTCATTTTGGCTTTGTTTTGTTTTAGTTTTTTTTATTATTATTATTATTCCCCATGTGGTATGGTTGCTGATGCTATTTGTAAGGCAGAGTTGTGGACCCACTCTAAGCACTGCACAAACTGGAAACAGCATCGAGGTGCCAGCTCCAGATCATTTGCCCTGTATGAAAAACAGGAAACAAAAATTCCTGGTAGACAGGAGGAGCACAGAAATTAGTAAACCAACACTGGCATGTCCTTGGCAGTCCCTGCAGTCAAGCCACCATCCCAGTTCTGTTTTGCCCTTTTGCCCTGGTGAGGTGATGGTCTGAGCAGATCACCCTGCCATCATCACACATTTAAACCTTTGTCAGGATAGATGTTGTGAGGAATAGTATTTGCATTTTTTGGTGGGGCTGAGCTGCTCAGTTCCGGTACAATTCAGCAGTGACTGGATAAAACCAGACTGAGAACAGCTGTAAGCATTATTCTGTCCAGAACATCTGTATCAGATTTATCTTCCTGTGTGGTTGAGTGGCATTTCTGGGTAAGTTCACAAGCCTTCCTTTGTCCCTACCATGAGTCCTTCAAATGATCTCCTTGTTCTCTTGGCGCATTACTTGTTAAGCAAATTAATTGATGAGAAGGGACACTGTGGTATTGTTTGACAGGAATTGTGGTTCCTGACTTGGTCAGAGGCTTTCTAGCATTATCACTGGAAATTTCTAGATCTTTAGAAGGTAGGATGTGCCTGTGGCACCTTTGGTTCAGGTATCCATCCACCCCCTTGCCCAGTTCCCTTATTTTTCAGCACGTTGCTTGATTAGACTCCTAGGGATCTCAGGAGGCCTCCCAAACTGGGATGAAAACTTTCTGGAAATGCAAAATTATCTAATTTCTCCCCCCACCCCTTAGCTCAGTTATCACCAGATTGTAGAGTTTTACAGGTCTAATGGGACTTTCCAGGCTTTGTGCTTCTGGGCTTCTTCCTCTTTAATCAAGTTGGAGGACAGGAACTTTGCAAATTCCATGTCAGATTTTCCAGATGGACCATTAAAAAAAAGTCTGTTTATATATAAATAATTTTGGGAACAGTAGCAGAGTTAAATATCCCTCCTTTGTTTACAAACTACAGTCAGGGGGAAAAAGCCCAAACATGGACTGGTTTGTAGTGAGGCAATGCTGGTAAATGCTGAGTGGGTGTTTCAGCTTTCCTTTTCTGGGAACAAGATTCCCTCTTCCCCCCAGGTTGCTGAAGGAACACATAAACCCCCATGATCTGGTCAAAAGTGGCTGAGGAATTAAATATATATTAAAATACGTATATAAATAAACTTTAAACCAGGCGTCGAGTACATATCTTCAGGAAATTTTGAATTTTGCTTTTCAGTGCTGTTAATTCCCAGCTGTCAGTCAGGAGCCAAGAGATTTGGAAGAGCCTGGTCCCACAGGGAGAAGCTCGGGGTGAATTTGAGTTCAGTGCCCCAGAACCACCTTCAAAGCAGAGCCCTTCCATAGTTCAGTGGCACACAGAGCTCTGGACATAATAAAATGTCATATGAGATGTTTTCTGGTGCTTAAAAAAATGGCAGCTAGATGTTTTTAAATCTCTGGAGGGATTAAATCTGTATTTTACTGATTTTGTAGTTCCCAATGCTAGTCTAGTTAACTTGCTGGTTCTGGTTACTGGAAATTCAGGTTCCAGTGCTTTTCAGCTTTTCCTTGAGAAACGCTTTCTTTGCTTTACCTTCTCTGAGCAGCCCTTTTTGCTTTAATTCAAGTTACACATTTTAGACTGCGAAGCTACAGATAGCTGAAAGTAGTGTTAAAGTGTTTAAAGCTTAATTTACTTGTAAAGCCAGTAGGTTCCCAAGCCATGCTGAGGTCTGCTCAATGATCTGTGTAATTTTTGGGGGATTTTTGTTGGTTTTTTTTGCATAACTTCCTCTGTTAAGCCTTCTTTCCGTGGTCTTCCTACTGATGCTTTGGTTTGGACAGTTTTTTTTGTCCTGAGTTTGTGCAGTACTTAACATAGTGGGACGCTGGGCTGTGGGTCTTGTAGGTGCTCCTAGGGGTCTATAATTGAGGTATTATTATTTCCCCTTTATCAATAAGACTCTTTAATAATGAAATAATAAAACTCCTTTTCCTTCCTCTTTATAAATAAAATGTAGTGTGGAAGGTGTTTTCAGTTTGAGATTTATGCAGTCGGCTCCGTGCTGTTGAGTCTGGAGGAAAATCAGTGTGTGTTTATGAGAGCTAAGCCCAACATTGGCTTTCAATAAACAAGATGTGACTGTGGTCCTCATTTAGAGAATGAAAAGGCATTGCTCTTTCTTTTTCTTTCTGTTTTCCCAAAGAAATGCCTCTACTATAATGTTTTATAATGGCTATAAAATATTTTCAGTGTTCTTTATTTACAGAGAATTCTATTTTTGCTACCATCCTGTATAAGAGTAATTGATGGCTCTACATGTTAAAGAAGTAGTTTATTTACAGAATCACAGGATAGTTAGGGCTGGAAGGGACCCTCAGGAGATCACCCAGTCCAGCCCACCTGCCCAGGCAGGGTCACCTGGAGCAGGTGACACAGGAACACATCCAGGTGTGTTTGGAATATTTCCAGGGAGGAAGACTCCACACACCCTCCATGGGCAGCTGTTCCAGGGTTCTGCAACCCCCAAGGTAAAGAAATTCTCCCTCATTCTGAGGTGAAACTTGTTTAGTTTATGGCTTACAGTTGTAATTAAACTAGTAGCTGCTCATGACTTTGTAAGTGAGGGACAATGCTCCCTGGAAGTAGTTGTGGCACTTCTGCTGTCACTGTAATGGCTATAAAATTGTCTTTATGCAATGAGTGGGGCACCTGCTCTGGCAGTGCATCTCTACTGTGCATCTCTGCCTTCTGTCACCTGAGAATGATGACATGACCTGGGATGTGATTCCTAAATCAGGGGAACAAGGAGAGGAAAAAAAATGAGAGTAATACATGGAATGATGAATGCATGGATGTCGCAGAATGTTAATGAAATAGTCTGTATTGAAGTAAAATGGCTGAAGGTGACTTGACTTTTGGAAACCTTTGGCGTTCATTTTCTGAAGGAAATTTGAGGGAAGGTGATTTTCATGCCCAGTGTTGGAAGGTGGGATGGGAAAGAGGAGGAAAGGCACTGCAGCCACCATGGTAATCCACCAGAATACCAAGTCCTAAGGCTGGGTGCACTCTCCTCTCATCTCACCAGCTTCAAATTAAACCTGACTTTTGCTATTCTGTATACTGTAAAATCTGCCTTAACCTTCCTGAGATCTCTCCATATCCATGTGTGAATCTGTCCTTCCAGAAAGCCTGGCAGACTGCTGGGATCCATAGCTCAGGTGTGTAGGTGCCTTGTGACCTGAGGACTTCCAGAACTGTTTGGGTTTGAACCAGAAGGATGTGAACAGAAATAAAAAGCCAATAAAATATACAGATATAGTCAAGCTTGCAAATATCCTCAGGCACTGTTCTTTGAATACTGTGCATTTTTCTGCTAAGCAAGAGAAGGAGGAAGGAATATGTTCCAATTACTTCTGTTTGACAAAGGAAGCCTAATTTTTAACTGTTTTGTGTTTTCTGAACAATTTACGGCCATGATTTTCCTATTCAAACACACAAATGAGGTGTCCTGTCTTTTTACTGTGCTTCTAAAGATAAAATCTTTGGCAATGGGCTCACAAAATAGGGAGCTCAAGATATCTCTCAGCTTCGAGATGTTCAAAACCTAAATTTTCAGTAGGATGCAGTTTTGTATAGTTCTTGTCCCATGCCAAACGGAAAAAGATTGGATTACCTGGTGCATTTTCTTTAATCAAATCAAACTTAGAGGGTATTTTTAAATGCAATTTCTACAAAGTTCCATAGCTTTAGGAACAGTCCAGTGGAGAAAGACACACTAACACTCTCCATTACCTCCAGTCTGTGAGGGGTGAGCACCTGTCTCATGGGTTGGACACAAAGGGAATTAGGGTGACATCAGGCTTATTCCATGATCTTTGGTCCCTTCCAGCTCAGCATGTTCTATGATTCCAATCCATTATCTGTATTGTCAACTTGTTTGGTGATGTTTCGGAATTGTAGAGTATTTGGAGAGTTTTATCTTTTATTTGGATGTTACATGTGGGGATTGGGAATTATTGTGAATGTTTCAGCTTTGTTTTTCATCTTGAAGACTCTACCCTTCATGTTTCTGGAGAAAATCTTATAAATGCTAGTCTTTGATGGTAGGAAAAAAAAATCAAAAGGCATATGAGAGAGCCAATTAATATTCTAGAATTTCAGAGTCCTTGTATTGTGGTTGATGTCTTGTGATTTTAGGATAGTACTGTGTACCAATACATGAGTAAAAAGCAAGAATTGGAGGAAAATTTCACCATCTGAGCTTTTTGCCTTTTTGCCCCCCCTCACTCCTTGTGCTTATATTGGATGACTGCAGGAAAAAAAAGGGTGTTGGTGGGGAATGTGCATAAGACACAGATTTGCTGATCACATAATGGTGTCAATTGTTCCCAGCAGAGCAGTGAATGTTTCTGGGACTTAATTGTCCTCCACAATGAGTAACATGCTCTGTCTTGTACTGGGGTAAATCAGCCTTTCAGAGGGAAAAAACCACGTGATTTTTATCTTAGAGATCTGCTTTTTCTTGGAGTTGGTTCTTCCTTGGCGTTATAAAAACGAGGGAAATAGATTTTGTATGGATGTGACTTCTTTCCTTTTCAAAAGCGATTAAGATAATGCTTATAAATGTTTAAGGTAATGGAAGGAACTTCCATAGGCCAAATGTCAATCTTAAGGCACCAAGACCATCCTTCCTGGTGAAGACCTTCAGAAACACCCTATTATTCAATGGGAACTGGCATCTCTCTGCAGTTCAGTGGAATTCATAGCACTATTCCCAAGCTTTTTCAACTGTTTTTTTTGTTTGTTTGATAGATTAGTGTTTACATCATGCTGCTTGAAAGTTTTAAATGAATTTTGGTGGGTTTATGAAAAACAGTGTGTAACAAACCTGACAGATCTTTAGTGAGATCACAAATTTGGCAAACTGTATTAATGCAATAATGTTGTTAATAAAGGTTTTTAGGCACCTTTAAGATATGACATACCATCATTCAGCTGAGTAGAAAACACATCAACAAGTGGGTGCTCATCACATTGGTTATATGCTGCCAAGTTGATAATTTATCCTTCTGAGGTGTTTTATTTCTGATTATTGGTAGTATGTATCTCTGTCTTATGCTATTTAAACTGCTGAAATGGTGAAGGGAGAAAGGGATATGGATGATGCTGCATTCTAGGAAGAGCAGCAGTGTTAAATAGTTAAACCTGATCCTGCTTTTGGTATCTGGAGTTAGAGATGAGCTGTGAAAACCGTAAAAAAATGGGGAGAAATGCACTTCAGAGAGGCAAGCTGGGAGCTCAGTTCACTGAACTTAAAAAGAGGATGGTGGAGAATTGTCTTGAGCTCATTGTCCAGGAAGGCATGTGGAGAAATACATGGTAATGGATGTTTCTTAAATTTCTATTAATGTGAGTTTCTATTAAGGTGAAGCTGTCTGAAGCTTGTGCTAGCAGAAACCTGAGGTACAGTGAGTGTTTTTAACATGGTGTGGCTTTAATTGTCAGAACAGTTTGCTAACAGTTGTGTTGTAATGTTAAATGAACCCCTGGTGCTTTTCTTGTTTGAAAAATAATTAATTTGGGATAAACCTACAGGGGTCAGCCTTGAACACAGAAGCTCCAGCTGGCTCCTGAGTTGGGCATTTTATAACAGTTGCTACCCTGGAAGGAAACCTGTGCTCCTTCAGGAGCATCTCAGGAAGTCTGTCATTAGTAAACTTCTTAATTAGTGAATCTCCCAGGGCCCTAGACTAGCCCTGTGTGTGGAGCAGAGGATGTTAATTAATTTATCCTTGTTTACATGCTTGTGATGCAAATACACGAAGTGTTGTTTCTGTGACACTGCACGAAGGGGAGAGGAGTGAAATTGCTTCTCAAAGCAGCAGGATGGGGTCTTGTGTTTGCTCCCTTCTGTAATGGCAAAGCCTCACTCTGCAAAAATAACCACTCGGGCTTTTTAATTCTCGTCTGGGAAACTGTGGCTCTTGTTTCAGTGGCCATAACTGCTGAAATTCCTGGGTTTATATGGATGATCAGTTGTGCTTTAGGACTAGAATCACAGGTACTTATGGGATAGGTGATTCAAAATCAGAACTTTTTTTTTTGGTAAGAACACACACATGAGAAAGGCTTCCCTCCTCTATTTGTTTTCATCTGCCTCCCCACACGAAGGGGATACTTCCCGTCTTTTGGCTGTTTATTTTTCTTTCTTTCTCAGTATATTAATATTTGCTTGTCAGGACAAATTTAATTTGTGGATATATGCAGGTGGGTGCATGCATTGGTGTATATCTGCACATGCATGCATTCCTTATGATTGATTAAACCTCAGGGTAAAAGTTAAGAGACCAACTGAGGATATTTTTCATATCTGAAATTTGGAGATCTCTCTGTGAATCTGAGGGTGACTGGCTCATTAAGTAATTAATTATTCTACTGAACCTACAGAGTCACAAGGTGAATTGTTACTGCAAATGTTTTACAGCCCTGCAGTCCAGAAGTATTGGCTACTCATTATTTACATGCTTTCAGCTAAAGATATTTCAGCAGCCCTGCATCTGGAAAAATTGAATCCCAAGGGGGGAGATGAACTGCTTTTAAAGCACGGAGTTGAAAAACTGACTGGATGTCACGCTGCATAATACAAGCTCTCATTTTCTCTTATTATATTAATGGAAAAATTCCTTTGCATTTTATGTTTTGGGTTTGGTTTTTTTGGGTATTTTTTCTTTTTTTCCCCAGCAGCCTGCTGGTGATTTTGTGGTGGTGGAGTGATTGGTGTCTGATGTCAGTGCTGATGTTAAATTATGACAAGGATGCTGAAATATTTTGCTTTTTCCAGAACAGACTCCATGAATGGCAAACCTCCCACGGGGTATTTGTGAATAACATGCATGTATTGGGTACCCTGCTTACAAAATCTTGTGCCTATAATTACACCCTATAAACCAATAAGACTACAGACTTTTAACTAGTTGGGAGTGGGGGGGAAAAAATAGGAAAAAACACAATTCCGGGGGTGGGGGAGGAAATCGTTGAAGTGTCCTTGGCTTGGCTCTCTGTATACAGGGAATTTCAGCCCGGGGTGGAGGTACAAAGACATTAACAAGGAAAAGAGAGAGAGCAGTGAGCACCTCGCTCCAGGCTCTTGCAGGAGGAGACTGGAAGTGGGCGATGCCCGCCCGGGCTGTGCTGTTCTGCCCCGGGAGCACACGCCTTTCCCGGGAATGCTGAGTGGTTGGCGTGTGCATGTCGGGCGTGTCTCGGCGAGGGAGAATTTACCAGGCGAAAAAATCATCTCCCCCCTGCCCTTCTGTTTAATTTCTGGTGGCTCTCTGTAATGCAATGCGAATTTGTGAGGCTTTTGTCAGCAGTGCCACTGATTTCAGCCGAGCAGCGCTGGCTGGCACCAGCTGAAAATGATGTTGTGCGGCTCTGGTATCCTTATTCCCTGGGGATGGAGGAGGGATATTTCGCTTTGATGGCGTGCAGGGCTTGCAGGATGCTCCTTGGCTCATAAACTCCGGGTCGGGATGCTCCCTGGCAGGTTTGGAGGCTGAAGAGTGGCAGCCGAGAGCCTGAGGGTCCCTGTGGCTCCGCTGCCTCTGAGCGTAACCCCAGGGAGGGCTGCGGAGTCGGGAATCCCGTGAGTTTGCCACCAGGGAAGGAGTTACATTGGTAAAAAGGATTATCCCGGATAATGCCCTTCCCTGCCCAGTGAGAAGGGAGAGTGTTCAAATGTTTGCTTTGCCTTGTGACATTCCCAGCCTGTGGAAGGATGTCCGGAGGCTTTCAAAGGCAGAATAAGGGTCGTTAGTGCCCCCCATCCTCTCTGAGGGTGTCTTTCTTTAAACCATGGATTTTTAACTATGCCAGGAAAAGGAGCTGAGCACTGATGACCCTAAAAATGCACTAAAGCCCCTGCAATTCATAGGAACTATAGCTTTAGCCCCTTTCCTGGTCCTTTTGCTTTCTTTCACTGTTGGATCTATAAGGGGAAAGTTAATTTGAATCTCAATTGTGGAAAAACACTGCAACATATCTTCTTGCAGACTGAGATAGGATAAAGAAAGCTGTCTAGTTTATTTTATTTGGGTGGGGTTTTTTTTTGTTTTTTTGTTTGTTGGTTTTGGGTTTTTTTTCTGTTTTGTTTTGTTGGGTTTTTTTTTGACCAAAAAGTCGGATTTTCGCGGCTAGCAGCAATTGCTGAGGAAAAGAGAAGTAAGAAATGAAATGTGACATTAAAGGATGGGATTTCTCCTTCTAATACACAGCAGGGTAAAGGTTTTCTAAGCCAAAAGCTGTCTCTGATTCATCACTTGATCCCTGAGATTTGATCCCTGTGATGCAGGGGCCCTTCATTAATTTGTCTGACTCCTTTTTGACACAGTGACCTGTGCTGAGACCTTCCAGTTATGTGTTTTAAAGGCGACCAACCCCCTGAGGATTTCATTGCTCGCTCCCAGCCTTTACCCTGGGAGAAGAAAGGAACAATGGTTTCTTACCTTCTCCGTGCTACCTGTGATGGGATACACAAGGACCTTCTATGATTTCTCTGGTTTTCCAAGGCTGGAAGTTTCCTCTGCTTGCAGAGGAGTTGCTTCCTACCTCTGATCATAATTTTATCTTTTCCCTTTCTGTCCTTTCCTACATTTGAGTGCACCCTCCTGCATTTGATTTTTTTTTTTTTTTTGGTGTGGCATCTGAGGATGTGGTGTTTGGGGTTTCTGTTTACTTTAGATGCCAGGAACACTTTTTTTAGATCCCATAAAATCAATTAGTACAGAAATTGGCTGCAGAAATTAAGTAACCCTCATGCAAACAGACTGTCCAGGGTAGAGTCCTTCAATTCAAACATACTTGTAGCAGGGCCAGGACTTGTTGCATGCAATCTGGTATTTGAGCAAAGCAATGAAAAACAGTATTATGGATGATTTTTCTCAGAAGTCCTTCCTGTGCTGTTTCCAAGAATGGACTATAGATTTTTTTTTTTTTTGGCAACACTTCATAGTTGCTTGTATATTTTCTCCCGTGTCTCAGGTGTACTGTTTGGAAAATTACTTGTCAGAAAACCATCACTAAGCTTTGTGTAGAAACAATGTACAATATCAATGAATAAATGCACTCTTTGATTACCATTTCCTTATTTGGGGGGGGGGGAGAAAAAAAGACCCAGGATAAAAAAAGGAAGTTTGTTCTTTGTGTCTATCTCAACTAATTTTATTTGTTGTGTTCCCCAAGGTCCCTAACACGCTTAAGGAGCATCACAGTGTCTGGCCTGTCTGAACCAGCACTGTTCTTATTTTTAAGGAATTTTTCCAGGTATTCTCACTCCACCTTCCTTGTGTGCCAACTGAAAAAGTGCAAATCAAAGCCCTGCTGGATTTAGATTTGCAAGAGGAAGTTGCCAAATTAAGAGAATTACTGGGCTCAGGAGGTGAAAGGATTTGAACTGAGAAGATGACAAGAGACCATGGTGATAGGAAAATCTAATTCCCCCTATCCTGAATAGTGCTGGCATTCCCAGATGTTCCACAGATGGGGAACATCTCTCTGGGATCACTCATGTTCAGGCTCTTAGGGCTAGGAAGGACCTGCTGAGAGGTGGCAGCTGAATCCAAGAGGAGAGAACAATACCCAGTCAGTGCAATGTGTTGCCTCGTAAGGCTTTTGTTAATCCTAGTATTTATTGAAAAGATGAGAAATGGGACATGTAAAGTCAAGTAAGACTTGACAAACTCTGGATTTTGTGTGTTTTTGCTCAGTGCTGTACACATGCCATAAATATGGTGCCCACTCTGCAAACAAGTCAAAGCAGGATTAACTTATTACCATGCGTTGTTCCAGAGGAACATTTCAAGGATCAAATGTGTTGTTCTGATAGAAGGTGGAAAAATTCAAGTATGTTTGCACCTAGAGAATAAACCCAGGGCCTTACTAGCTCTGAATTTTTCTTTCTCCTTTAAGGCAGTTGTCTGGAAAAAAAGGCTTAAGGATTCTGTGGCCTTTGAGGTGTGGAGCATCCTACTATTCCTTTTGAATAACATTCTGTCAAATAAATATGCTGCCTGTTGGCTCAGTGCGATTTGTCACACATACACATGTGAAATATATTTCAAAGGCTTTATCTGTCAGTTTTTAAAACTATTTCCCCTCATTGTACCTTCCTGGCAATTAAGAGTGCCTGATTTCCACGATAGCAATTTAATCTATTGTCTTGAGAATCAGGCGGATGTGACGTCTGTGTTTTTATCTTTCCTCTTAAATGGACAAGAGTTCCTGGCTTGTACAAAAACAAGAGATTTCAAACCAAAGCCATTCCAGTCTTGACTTCTGAAGCACCAGGGGAGCAATGGTGGTGTAGGTTAGAGGTGGAAACTGGAGGAGTTTCTTGCTCATGTGCAAGAGGAGTCTCACACAGAAGGTACATTTGTTTCTAATTAAGTTTTATCAGTGATAAAACTGTGGAGGGTTTTATACTGGCAGATCTTACTGGATTGTATTCTGATTTGTTAGTGGCAGCTGCTCTGTTAGAATTGGGGGAAACTCCATCTGCAGTTCAGAACAGAGCGGGAGGTGGAAGGGGACTGATGGGAAAGGATTTACACCTTGCCTTTTTCTCTGCTTGCTTTATAAAACAAAAGGGTTAACAAAGAACAGCAGTGTCTGATTCATCACAATAACACTGTGCATGCACCAGAAATACAGTAGTAAGTGTGTAATCTGAGAATAATGCCTACTGTTTTCTTCACTATTCTTTACAGTATCATTCCCATGCAGTTTCCACTTCTGAGCTATCTTGCAGCCTTAGGTCAGTTTGGGATTTGCAGCATCATATCAGTCTGAGTTATAGAATAGATCTTTCTTTTCCTGTCTTGTGTAAATAGGTCAAACTCAGTGTTTATTTATGTGACTTGGAGTTGGACCTACATAATTAACAGCAATAAGTGTGTGTCTATATCTGAAATCTTAATTTGTCTTTGAAAAATGCATTCTAGTCTTTAATTGGAGGGTTCCTTTCAGAAAAAGTGTGTCTGGTTTTCTGGCATTAATATATTAACTTTGCTATATTTAAGTCTCTCTAGTTGCTGATATGATCACTGAAATTAATTCCCTTAGATGGAGCTCCCTACAGCTTTCATCCTTAACAGTTGGTGTTGGCCACAGAACCTTTGTAGTTCACCATCTGCATGACCCTCCTATCCTATTATTAATTATTATTTTTACGGGCCTGGTCATCCTGGGGATTGTTTATAGACATATGAAAAACCAAGATTGACATTCTGGTTGTAGAACGGAGGCGGCAATGCTAAAACTGATTTTGTTGAATGAAAATTTTCACCCAGGGTCTCTAATCTCTGTATGATTTGCTCCCTTTCCTTCTTGCCCCTTATCTCAAGCCTGTTATCACCCTGAAATCAGTGGATTATGTGGTTACAATGGTCTGCCAAGCAAACCTGCTGGCTGGTGCAAAACCTGTTATTTTCTTTTTTTGGTTTGTGGATCTTTGGGCATGGTGCAAATCTTGTGCTGCAGAGGTGAGTTCTGGAGCTGGCTTGGCTGAGCCAGTCTGGGCTGCTTCTTCACATCAGGCTGGCTGAGAAATAATGCTGTGCATTGAAAGGCCTTGTGTGCAGGGTGTTAAATGAGGGGAATTGCAAGATGTGTCTGTGTTGGCTTGCCATGGAGGTAGCTCACTTCCCTGCCACAAGTGAAAATGGGATCAAAGAATAATTAATAATACCCCCAGATCACTTAGTTATAGCAGGATGGAGGACAGTTGAATTGCCACATCTGTCTGCATGGATTATGGCTTCCTGAAATGTTGCAGAACCTCAATAATAATTTTCTTTATAAGGAAAGGCTAGAAAGTGATGAGGAGGTGTGAAACAGACTGTGTCTCAAACGAAGAATATTCTAAATTGTCTCTTTTTTCGTTTTTTAACAGATGTTCCTCTTGACAGTGCTGCAAACAAACCTACTGCTGGCCACTGTAGTCGCGGGTAAGAAAACAGATTTGGACCAGAATATATTTTCACTGTTTTTTGGTGAGATATGAGCCCCCCTTCCCCTTTTTGTACTGACTCAGGGATTATTCTCACCATGCTGAAGGCATCAATAAAGTCATTCCTTTCATCTGTTTGCCTTGAAACAGGCACTGTGTTGAGTCCCAAACAGCCCTTGAAGTCAGGGATGTTTTACTGACCAGATATGGGGCTTCCCCCATGCCCTATAGGTTTTACTGGGGTTGCAGGCAGGCACAAATGAATACATGACATTCCTCAAAGGGTCAGGACTTAAACTACCCGTGCAAGGTTTGAACTGGTGGAAATAAAGCAAAAGAAAGCATTTCAGTAATGCATATAATAATAATAATAATAAAAAGCTGTGGTCCTATGGACTGTCATACCAGGCTTACAGTCTGCCTAAAAGCTACCAGGACATCAGTGGGGATAAATTCCAGCCAAGAAATTCCTGAACTGCAAAATGATTGCTTTAAATTGCAAGTTAATGTTGTGTTTTGATATACCCAGAGTTATCAGGTGCTTCACTTCAGGAGTCATCAGTTGCCCGTTGCAGCCTTTTTGGGAATGATCACATCAAAACATTTGATGGTTCCTTGTACAATTTTGCTGGGGACTGCAGCTACCTCCTTGCTGGGGACTGTCACAAGCACTCCTTCACACTCTTAGGTGAGTCTGAGCTGGGTTCCATCACTGGGAAAAAAGACAAATAATTCCCCTTTGTCAGACAGGATGAACCACTGCATAAAAAGGGGTCTTGGTTGGGGTTCTTTTTGTTTGTCTGTGGGTTGTATTAGAGTTTTTTCGCCTTTTTTTGGAAAGTGGGATTACTTCTGGGGCTTCTATTATCCCTTGGTTATGTAGCTCACACATAAATAATCTGCTGAGAAACAGGGATTTTCTTTCTACTCCTACTAAAAAGGAGAAGACCTTTATTAATTTCGATTTTTTTTCAGGGAGATATGGTTGTGTTAAAGCTGAGCCCAGGAAGAAGAACTATACAACCCTTTAGAACTGGTTTTATCTGTATTCTAAACCACATCAGTAAGAAAAATCCCATCTTCTAGGACAGAAGACCTTGGAATTAGCATAGGCCTCTGTAGAGTTATTCTTGGGCATGATAGAAATGATGATATATGTATAGAAAGGATGATATATGTATAGAAATGATGATATATGTATAGAAATGATGATATATGTGTGTGACTTTCATACCAACTGCTTCGGTAGGTGCTTTTATATTCACTAAGAACTGTTCTGCGTTGGTCATAGTTTAAAATAAGTTTTTACTGGCTACAGATTGTCCTCCTGAGCCACAGAACTAAGAGTATTTGGTTGTGTCTCATCTCCTCAGGTGATTACCAGGATGGGAACAGAATTGGTTTCTCTGTGTATCTTGGAGAATATTTCAGTCTTCGCCTCTCTTTGGATGGAGTCGTGATGCAGGAAGACAAAAGGTACCTGTAGGAACTATTATTCTAGCAGAAAAACAACCTGATGGGTTGTGTGTGTGACACGCTGAGAATTTCCTGTTTTTTCACCACAGGCTTTCCATACCTTTTGCCTCCAATGGTATATTTATAGAGAAGGAGGCAGGTTATTATAAAATATCCAGCGATGAGCACGGCTTTGTGGTGAAGATTGATGCCAGTGGAAACATTCAGATACTGCTTCAAGAAAAGCACTATAATAAGACCTGTGGGTTGTGTGGCAATTTTAATAAATTCCTTGAGGATGACTTCAGAACTCGAGAAGGTAAGGTTACCACTAACTGATTGGATTTTAATGGATGCTCTGCACACTTTTCCTGCTGGGTGACTCAACAAAGATCTTGCTGATCCAGCAAAATGTTTCTGCAGAACCTGTCAGGTACCTCAGCTTAGTGTGCTGAAAAGCTGTCTAAGTCCTTTCATCTTCCTTTCTCCTGAAAGGAAATGGCTGTCACATCTCATTCCTGAGGAAAGCCCAGGCATCTGAACGTAGCACGTTTAGAAACCTGGAAACTTCCAAATGCAAAGATAAAGCTACAGGTTAATTCATGTTGGAGACTGATGAGAAGAAGAACCCAGCAAAAAAAGCTGTGTGAAATACCCATCGATTCAACTTCTAATTTTTTCATGAATTAGCCAAGAGGTAGTAAGAATAGATAATGTAAGAACAGAAAGATTCAACAGCAGGAGGATTAAATTCCTGCAGCTTGCAGGTTTGGCATGGGATGCTGTTCTACAAAGGGTTTATTTACCTTTTAATGCCATTTCCCTATGTATAAGGACTGTTGGATTGGAGGTGCACCTTATATCACACCAATTCCTGTGGGAACAAGAGGCAAGGCTGCTTTTGCTGCTCAGTAGACTTCTGTGTGAAGACTCAGGTTTTCTGAAAAAGCCCTGAATGAGATTTGAAGGATTGGTCTTGATTTGAGGTATTTCAGAGTGTCTTTTAATTCTGAGCGTTTACCTGAGGAGGAGAGGTTGGAAGTTAGTTAATACATGAATATATTAGATTGATAATATGAAATGTGGATTAAAAATAAACTATACAGAAGATAGAAAGGGAGGCAAAGCATCTTGGAAAGGAGCCTGGCACTGCTCCAGAGATGTGTCCTACTGGCACTCAGGATACATAAGCATAGCTTCAGTGTAGAGAAAAAGAAAGAACTTGTGGTATGTTAAAATGATTAATCTGTCCTTCAGCAGTGTAAATAATAAGAGACAAACTCTGGTCACAGAACTGCTTGCCAGGGCTTGGATCCCTTGATGTCTGAATGAGATGAAATGTGAAGTTTGTGGCTTTTTCTTGAGACAGTAAATAGCAGTAAGACTTAGAAAAAGCAGGAGCAGAAAAGGAGACTGTAATGCTTAGGATTGTTCAAATGTAGGAAAGACCCCACTGCTCCTCATGTTTAAATGTGTTTCATGCTGTATTTGTTTCACGTGCTGGAGGCTGTTATCTTCTCTGTTAAAAAAAAACATTCCATTCACAGCCACAGACTTTGGAATATAATGAAGTCCATGACAGGGTCTCTGCTTGGAGGAGCTGTAAAATAATAGAGGTGACAGAGAAAACGTGTTCTCTGTGTCTCTTACAGAAGTCAGGGATTTCCTCGTGTTTATTCACCTGTGTGAATACACAGATCTGTGATTTTAACCTGAAGAATAGAACTGTGTGTCAGCAATTCTGCCAGTTTTCCCAGTGATACAAAAGACCTTTTATTTAAACTAATTTAGAAGGAATTAGGCCGAATTATGCTTGAATTTGTTGTATCAGTGAGGGACGTCACTACACCCACGGACTGTTTGTCTCCTTGGCAGCTCTGCTGGTTCACTGGAGCGTTTCTTAACTTGCTCCAAGTAAATCAGTTACGGAACAATTCAGATCACTTCTTCTTGTTTGTTTTTTTAATATACTGTTGAATCTAGCTTCCAGGTGGGGGGCAACACAAACAGCTGGGAGAGGTAATATTCTTTAAACAGAAAAAGCAGGCAACCTCTTGGAAGCCTGTGGAGCATTTTACCCTTTTCTTTTCACTGAAGCTTTTAGTTGTTCTTCTTTCAGGTTGGTTAGGTTTCCTGAAGGTCAGCCTATCCCAGGGTGTGAGCTTGGTGTAAGGACTTAGTGATCTGAGGGCAGTGAAGGGTTACCTTAAGGTTGCCAGCAGACTGAACTGTCCTGTTGGTGTGTCCAGTGCTTCCTGTTAAAACCTGGAATTTATCAGACTGGGACTTCAGTTCTAATAAATCAGATTTCTGGGATGGATTTATATTGATAAGGGATGCATTCAGATCTTTGGGCTTCAGAATAACATGCAGTGAAAACAAATGAAAACATGATTTCCCCATATCTTAGGGAAAGAAATTATTGTGGTTTAATAACAGAGTTAGTCTGATTTTTCCCTTAAGAAAGTGGAGTATGATAATAGAACTTAATTGATTATATCTGGATTGCTTTTAGGGTGGTGGTGAAAGGTGAGGCAAAGCACCTGCTCTGTGAGTGGATATTGCCACTTACAGCAAGTAAATAAAGGAGGCATTAACAGAAGGGTGTTTAAAACTTAATGAACACTGTAATTGCTTTTCTTTTCTCTTGATATATTTATACTCCTGTTCTATAATCTATTTAAATGTGCTGTTTTCACGATGCTCTTATGATTCCTCACTGTGTTTTTAGTGTGGAAATGGAGAACTGATGAGAGAATAAAACAAACACACATTGTTTCTGTGTACACTTTGGATGCTCAGCTATTGAGGTCCTGGAGCTCTGAATGCTGAGAATAAAATTGATACCCTGGTAACTTAACGCTGGTGGGACTGAGCTTTGAAATCCTTAGGTGTTAGTTCTTGAACCTCCCAAAAAAGCCTTTCCATTAGGTTTTGGAGTTCATAGACTATCCTGAGTTGAAAGGGACTCACGTGGATCAGCAAGTTTTGACCCTGCACAGGACATCCCAACAATCCCAGCATGTTGTCCAAATGCTCTGGGAGCTCTGGCAGCCTTGGGGCTGTGATGATTTCACTGGGGAGCCTGTTCAGTGCCCCACCACCCTCGGGGGGAAGAACCTTTTCCCAAAGTTGCAGACACACTGCCCTTGAGACAGGCTGGGGGTGCTGAGTCACTGCCATTGACTGGCTCCTACAACAGCTCATCCTGTGGAGAAGTGCTCATGTCCTGTCCAGACTGACAAACAACACTGATTTTGTTCTATGGACTTGCTTGTTTATTGGATATGGAAGCAAAACCATGCCTAACCTTGAGAGTTTGTTCTCACGCTTTTAAGCATAACTAAAATATAAAAAGAAATGTCTCAGAAGCTTTCTGGGGTTTTTGTTTTATCTTTTGTCTGTTTGTTTTTCTCCTAGGCCCTAATGAAGGGTTTCCCCTCTGCTTTTTTCTTGCCAGATAAGGTCTGATCCTTTATGGCCGTTCTGTGAAGGCTTCTAAGTCTTGCCAATTGAACAGACTCTGCTTTCTGACCTCAGCATGCACTTCTAACTGGTTGCCAGCCTTTGCTTATATCAGAAACATGAAGCTGTGTTCTTTCTAGATGCTCAGATACCTATTTGGGCACCTTCAGCCCATGGCTGTGACCATTCTGACCATTGTCACAAGCATTTTACCACTGGGGATTGAAAGCACAGACCAGAAGAGATGCCTTCCATAGCATGACAGAGGAAATCTGACACAGCACAGGCAGTGTGATCCTGGAAGCTCTTCAGGATGGGCACACAGGAGCAAGTTGCTGAATCCCCTCAGCCCTGCAGTGTGTGAATGGGCTCAGGGCGTGTTCTTGTCCTGCAGAAATGGTGAGGGAATTCCTCCCCAGTGAGCAAGGCTGCAGCCCAAAGCTGCCAGAGCTTATCCGTGTGCCTGCAGCCTCACTCTCTGCCTAATACTCTTAGCACAGAATCATTAAGGCTGGAAAAAAACTCCAAGATAAAGTCCAACCTTTGGCCAAACACCACCATGTCCACTCAACCAGGGCACTGAGTGCCACATCCAGCCATTTCTTGTATTGCTGTGGTGGGTGCTTGGATGTCTGGGTCATCCTTGAAGTCTTTGTGCTAAACTGATCATTCAAATCCAACACGGGGATGTCACTCCATCGTTCTGTTCTTTGTGCATGCCACACACACTTAGCATAGTGGAAGAAAAAAAAAAATCCCAGCCCAAATTAATCCAGCATCACATTATGTTTTTTTCTTGGCACTGGCAGGAAGCAGGTTTCTGGGAAGCTGGTATCCAAATTACAAAGATGTTTATGATAAAACAATACCCATGGAGAATTTGGGGTAAAGCTTGCTCCAGCTGTGAGCAACATCCTCCAGCCTTGAGCTCCTGAAATACAGAATATATGATGAATATCTATATTCACGGGAGAGTCAATAAAGGTTAGACATGTAGAAGCAGGCAGTATTTGCAAGGAAAATCTGGTATTTCAGGTAATGATTTAATTTCAGAAGTAGTGTAAATGTATATGACTGAATATGTGACTCCTTAGCATGTGGTACCCAGCACCAGAAGCTTTTAAAGCACATTTCAAACTCACAGTTAGAGTAGTGCAGATGATAAATAATTTATTTTTTTGCCTAAGAAAGTAAACAAAAGTTTAGGCCATCCTGAAATGCAAATTTCTTGGCATTTTAAAGGATATCAGTAATATGATTTTAGGCAAGTTGAATGCTTTTGTTTAGGCTGAGTCAGTAATCCCATTTTCTTGCATTTTCAATTGGAAGAAAAGGGAATAGATTCCTAAGGGAATTTTAAAAGGTGCAGGTGAAGATGATTTTTGTTGTGGCTGTCCTTGTTTTATGTCATTCATCTGAGATGCCAGAAACCTGCATTCCTAACCCCCTCTGTGCTTTATTCAGGGTCTGGGATTGAAGTTAGACATTTCTGTTGTGAGGAATATGGCTGCATCACTAGGCTGTAGAGTTTTGGAGGTGGCTCTTTCCCTCTGCTGTTCAATATTACTGATTTTATATTCATTGAACTGGAGAGGGCAGGAAAGATTTTATAGCCCGTGACTTTGTTATTTCGTATTATTAATTTGATGCAAACGATGAATCAATTTTTGGACAGCCTTACCAATAGTTTTGCTTGTCTGGAACCATGTTAAAACAGTGTAAAAAATGCCCCCAAAACAACAAACAAAAAAACTCATCCTCACCCCCCACCCCCCCAATCCTAATTGCATGATAAATAACCAACATGTGAATGTGGGTTGTTTACCAACTGAGACTCTAAATACCAATTCAGACTCACAGGACTGTGGTGTCTTGACCAAATTCTTGCATTTATTTTATAGATGAGTTAACAGAGCCTGGCAGAGTTATCTGATGGGCCTGTGGCCATATGGAAAATCTGCAGGAGGTCCAGGGAAGGAGGTCAGGGTTCCTGCTTCCCTCTCCATGCCTGGAGCATGAGGTGGTTATTCCTGATGCTTTGCTTGCCTGACCATCAGTGTCAAAGTCAACAAGCTGGTGCCAGGTTCAGATTTCAGAAGGAACTGGTGACTGGGGGCTCGGATAATCACAATGAACAAAGATTTTGCTGTGAAGAGTGACCATCACCGATCTGAGAATGTTTCTGAAGGGAGACAGATGTGAGGGCAGAAATTGGAGCACTAAAGGCATAGTCCAGCAGGACACCCCTGGAGACCCTGCCTGCTGCTCAGGTGGTGGGGGAGTGGCCCTCTCCTCAAAGACCTCTGGAAGGTCGTGGATGTCATGATGTTTCTGGGAGGAAACCTTTCCCTGGGAGTCCTCATTCTTTGATATCTGCTGTAGGCCTAATACATGCTACCTTTAAAAGCCCCTAATTTCTACTTCACAAAAAAACTCTACAGGTCTTGATAGTTCTGCCTTAGCATTCTCAGTGCAGTTTTTACAACTGCTCCACAGTTTAGGAAGAGTTTTAATGGTCTCTATATTCCTTGTGTTTGTACCAAACAGGGAGCTCAATGGAATATTTATTATCTATACATGTATATGTTATTAAATATTTTGTAAGTATGTTTGGGAAGAACTTCTTTTGGTTTTCAGATACAGCCAGGCTTGTATTTCAATATATCCTCTGCATAAGCTCTTGGGAATGCATTAACACTGGCAACTGATATTCTCACAGGCACCACAATGGGGTCGGAAAAAGCAACTGAGGGTCACAAAATTGTTTAGTAGCAGGTCCCCACAATAGGAAGCAGAGGATAGTCCTGGAACCAGCAAGGCCATGGGTGGCAAAAGAGGGTGGAGGGAACATTCCCTCTCTGGGAGGATCCCCCTTCTCAGAAGGATGGAGCAAGAGCAGCAGTGAGGTGCTTTGTATCTCCCAGGAAGCTGCAGCCATACAAACTCAGCTTTGCTTTTATGCAAAATGGATGCAAATCTTGCTAAACCTGGGCCAGGAGCTGCTTGTCCTGGGACAGAGGAATGTGTTTCAGGACACTTCACCCAGGAAGAGGATGGGCCCAAACCATGACGGTGCATGTTAAGGTTCTTTGCACACAAGATTTAGTTTTGGACAGGAAAAAAAATCAAGACTACCTGGGATCAAGAGTGCCAATGCTTACTTTGATTAGGGAAAACAGCTGGGTTTGTTTGCCACTCTAATATATTGTGCTTTAGTGACAACTTTTAAGTGGTGAGAAGATGTGCAGGCATCCTTTGGCTTTTGCAGATTGCAGCTGACCAGCAGAAACTCCTACCATGTTCATGCAGGTGTGTGGGAGGTGGGAGCTGCCTTCTGCAGGCTTTAGTCTGTCCTTGGCCCTAGAGACATCCTTTACAGAAGAAAATCCATGCCACTGATAGAGGCTTTCCTCTAACAGTCAATCTGTTTGGAATGAAAATCCATTTGAGGCAACAGTTTATATTTTTAAAGATGACTTTTGGCAGACCTTAATAGCAGGCCATAATGTCCACTGGTTGCTAAAACCCCTCAAATAGCCATGTTGCTTCTTCTCTTCTTCATTCCCAGGGACCCTGGTGGGGAACAGTTACGATTTTGCCAACTCCTGGGCTTTGCACGGTGAAAACAAGCGCTGCAGGAGAGTGCAGACTCCGAGCAACACCTGCAACATTTCATCTGATATGGCAGAGAAGGTTGGTGCTGTGAGATGCCATTCTGGTTTCAGTCCTCCCCTCCCTGAAAGGCAGCTTGCCTGCCCTTTGGCAGAAGAACAGAAATCACGGAATATTCTGATTAGGGAAGAGACCCACAAGGATCATCCAGGCTAACTGCTGGCCCTGCAGGACACCCTGGCAATCCCACCCTGTGCCTGAGAGAGTTGTCCAAAAGCTCCCGGAGCTCTGGCAGCCTTGGGGCTGTGACCATTCCCTGGGAGCCTGTTCAGTGCCCGACACCCTCTGGGGGAAGAACCTTTTCTGATATCCAGCCTAAACCTGTAATGTATCCATCTATATATACGTAACCACCTTTCCCCCACCCCAACTGTTTAAACAGATAAGCAGCTTATTTGAGGCTGAATTGTGAGTTGCTGCCAAAAAAATGATGATGTTACTTGGGAAAGGTGTGTTTCAGTGATTCCTCTAGAATGAGGTAGCCAATTCCCTTTCTGATTGTGTCTGCAGGGAAGCATCAGTTCTCCAGCCTCTGTGGGCACTGCCTCCCCAAATGGTATTTGTGAATTTGTTGCAGTTTATATACTTGGGGGTCAGCAGAGGAGGGAGATGCTCCAGCCAGGCTGTTTCTGACAGAGGAGATGTTTTCTGTTGGTGTTCCAAAAGCTCTGTGTCACCAGGCTATTTCCCTTCCCAGGAGGAAGTTCCTTCAGCTATGTGCACAGATAGTAGTGCTGATTTATTGAAGAAACACTGAACTGTTTGCCTTGGCCAACTCTGTGACCCCTTTTGCTGCCTCAACCTTTTTCTTCTTGTCTTTTATAAGTACAAACAAGTCTCTTGTTTCCCTTAGAGAGGGTGTGGATGCAGGCAGATGGTCACCAGCTCAAGGAAGAAAGTGGCTTTGAATATTTACTGAAGCATGTGGTTTTAACAGGTTATGACTGTCATGGTAAATTGAGCCTTCATCCCTTGAGGGGTTACAGCTGATTCCATGTACTCTGTTGTAAATCAGAATGATTTCCTGAGTGCCAGGTTTAGATTTACACCAGAGTAACTGAGGCCAAAATGTAGTTGTTAGTTTCTGACTATACAAATCCTGTAGAGAGGTATTTGCTAAACTAAACTCAAATAGTTTCTCAAGAGTAGTAGCAATTCCTGGAATAGATCTGCTCTCCAGCTACCCTGAGTGCTGGTTTCCTACCTTCCTGGAAAAGGCTAACTAAGAGTTGGACAAGTTGCAAAGTTTTGACTCTTTATATACTTCCATTAAACTGTTGGATGGGAGTGCTCCAGATGTGTTGTGAATTCAGTGAAGGATGCTCCTGCCCCTCAGCACTTCAGCCTCACTACCTGCAAAACTGGCTGAGGAATTATAGCAGTGATTTCAGGCTGGGAATCTCCAGCTGATTTGAGTAAAGGTGTGCTATGCCGAGCACCAAAGCATGAGGGTTCCAACCTGGCTGAGGATTTTTTAGGGACAGGGATGCTCAACAGGACAGGGAGCTGCTGGAGGCAGTCCAGAGCAGGGACACCAGGGTGATCAGAGGGATGGAGCAGCTCTGCGGGGAGGAAAGGCTGGGGGAATTGGGATTGTTCAGCCTGGAGAGGAGAAGGCTTTGGGGTGAGCTCATTGTGGCCTTGCAGTGCCTGAAGGGAACCCACAGGAAAGATGGAGAGAGACTCTTGGCAAGGGCCTGGAGTGACAGGACAAGAGGGAATGGCTTCACACTGACAGAGAGCAGGGTTAGGTTGGATATTGGGAAGAAATTGTGAGAATGGTGAGGCCCTGGCACAGGCTTCCCAGAGAAGCTGTGGCTGCCTCATCCTTGGCAGTGTCTCAGACCAGATTGGATGGGACTCTGAGGAACCTGGAGAGTGGAAGGTGTCCCTGCCCATGGCAGGGGGCTGGAGCCATGTGATCTTAAAAGTCCCTTCCAACCCAAACCATTGTATGATCTTTAAACCTGATTACAGCTCCAGAGAGAGTAGTTCTTGTGACTGGTTGTGGTCCCTGGAATTTTATCTGTTCAGGTGAGTCTAATGTTTAGAAAGTGTCAACATTGCAGCAGAGGCTGGGGAGTGGCATGCAGGGTGAAATCCAGTCTGATGGGTTGAGTACAACTAATTTGGGTTTTATGCAGATATTGTTAAATACCGATGCTTTGTGGATAAAGTTTTATTTCCCACAAACAGAACGAAATTATATTCTCTCTCATGTGAGTTCATAAGCTCGGAGCATTTATCATTGCCTTAATTTATTCACTGTGCAAGAATAAACACAGCACTATTAATAGAAGTCCGGCCAAACAAGTGCCTCCTGAAGAATGTAGGGCTTTTTAATAGTGAGCTTTGTTTGCTTGCCTCAGCTTCAGGAATGTAAATCTCCTTGGTATCCCAGCCTCCCTCCCTACCAGGCAGTCAGCTGTTAGGTAAGGGAAACAACAGCTCTGCTTCAAGGCACTCCTCCCACCCCAGTGTCCCCACACTGGGTAGGTCTGTGGTTTTCTTTAGCCTCTCTGTCTGCCCCCCTCCCTGGGCAACACCATCGTTGGAGAGATGGCTTCTGGCTTCTGACAGCAGGAACTGTAGTGACAGGATGAGGGGAAATGGCTTCACACTGACAGAGAGCAGGGTTAGATTGGATATTAAGAAGAAATTGTTCCCTGTGAGGGTGGTGAGGCCCTGGCACAGGTTTCCCAGAGAAGCTGTGGCTGCCCCATCCCTGGAAGTGTCCAAGGCCAGGCTGAATGGGGCTGTGAGCAACCTGGGATAGTAGAAATTGTCCCTTCTCATGGCAGTGGGGTTGTAATGAGATGGGCTTTAAGGTCCCTTCCAACCCAAACCATTGTATGATTCTATGAGGTGGAATAAGAAAGTGCTGCTGTTCCTTTATCTTCAAATCCTAAAAAATGTTGAAAAAATTTTTTTTGAAAGTTTTTGTCTTGTTTAATGGCTCTGTGCGTCACCTGAAAAATCTTGAAGCAGCTCACACATCTACCCCACAGCTGCCAGGGCCTTTCCCTGCCCTCCACCTCTAAAACACACACACACCCCTGATGTGATTACCTGCCTTGCCTTGAGATCCAGAGAGCATTCCAAACTGGGCAGTGTTGGAGGGAGGAAAAAAGCCTTCCTACCGTGCCTTGCCCTCTGCAGCTGATGTTTAGTTACCAAAAAGGAGCCTTGCTGCATTGTCTGATCCATTTTTTCACTGGTTTAGGTTGTTCAACAAAGCACTGCAATTCAACAGGCTCTGAGATGACCAAGAGCATGGGTCTGAAAGTATAAATGGGTGGAAAACTGTAGCAACAAGGCAGCCTTGAGAACAAAAGCGTGTATGTTTTAAAGCATTGCATTTGATTGCTGTGTTCTTAAACATTACCTTTGTTTTCTAGACTTCCCCTCTAAGAGAAAGGTGTGTGGAGGCCAGAGGTCACTATATTGTTTCCATTTTTTCTTTTTTCTTATTAGGAAATTATACCTCTATAGTCTGTTAGATGTGAAAATTATTGAAATTAAAATTCAACTATTTTCTGCTTTTGCTGAAATTCAGCTCTTAGTGCAGCTGGTAAGAAGCAGTACCCCCATTATCCCATGGAATACTTCCATATGTAATAAAGATATATCATTTATTCCTGGATTTGAAAACAAGTAGAAATTTTCAGCTTTGGACCCTAATTCATCGTGGTTGGGGTCAGTGGCAGGTCCAGCAAAGCTCCAGAGGTTCAGCCCTGTCCCTGGAAGTGTTCAAGGCCAGGTTAGGTGGGGCTTGGAGCAACCTGATCTAGTGGAAGGTGTTCCTGCTCCTGGCAAGGGATTGGACTGGAGGCTCTTTAACGTCCCTTCCAACCCAAATCATTCTATACAATACAATAATACATTACATGGGTGAAAACGAGGCCCACGATATCTAAAATCTCTTTTTTCTTCATCAGATTAATCAGCATTCAAGGGAAGCGATTTCTTTCCGTTGTTACTTAGTCTGCTCAAACATACAGCCAGCGTTTTGTGTTAAACATACTGGGCTTGGATGCTTTTAATTTGGAGAGATGGGAAACTAAATCTTTCTCCATGAAATATATATTTTTTGAAAAATTATGCCCAGTTATGGCACCAAAATATGCCCTTACTGGGTGTTCTGGAGAAACCATATGTGCATCTGCACACCATAGGGGCTTAAATTCAAGGGAACAAGAGGGTGTCTTTGATTTCTGCTGTTATTTTTTAAGTTCTCTCTCTTTAATGCTAATTGTTGAGCCACAGACAAATGCAGTTCATGCAACAGCAGAAGGAAATGCCACAGAAATGGGAAGAATGTACAAAATTCCACCTCCAGCTCTGTGTGGTGGGCCTGGGGCAGAAAGGAGGTCAGCAAGTTTTGCGGTTGCTGAGGGATGCCAGGGCCAGGACCCTGCCAACCTATTTAAAGAAACAATTAAAAGAGGACTTGTGCAGAAGGGAAGGGAGAAATTTTATGACCTTCACCTGCATTTCAGATACTGCAGTCAGTCCTGCTAATTTTAATCTTTTAACCTTTACCCTAAGAACAGTTTCAGCCTGAGGCTTCACTCTGTCAGGTTTAAGTATTTCTTTGTGTGGAGCAGCTTCCATGAGCAGGAATGTTACAGCGGTGGCTGAGGCTGCCAATATCTAATACTCACCGTTGTCCTCTAAACTGAAGAATAAGAACCTGTCTTAGTCCAGCCTGACCAGTGAGTTTTAAAGGAAGGAAGGAGTGAAAATAAAAATAATTTGCAGAATGGTTGCAGTTGGAGGGGATTATTGAGTCCAATTCTCTGTGTCTAACTGGGCCATCCTAGGTCAGGCTGCTCAGGTCCTTGTCCACTCACATTCTGAATATCTCCAAGGGTGGTCATTCCATATGTGGTGGTTTTTTTTAAAATCTATTTGAATTTACCCGTATTTCAGCTTATTTGTCATGATCGTTCAGATATGTCTGAAAGATGGGAAAATTTCAGCTATAATTTTTTTGCATAAAATCACTGGCAAATCTGATGAAATTTGAATGGCAAGAAAAGCTTTACATAGAGAAAATAAACTGTTTGTTGCTTTTCAACATATATCATTTGGTTTCTAGATAATCAGCTGGAGCTCAGCCTTTAGCTTTGCTGTTAGTGAAGAATTCCAAGACCAAAGAACTAGAGGGAAAGAAAAATGGGTTAATTTTTTTTTTGGTGTGTAATCTCCTTTATTTTTTAAGTCACTCCCGTCTAAAATGCTCTTTCAGTGAAATATACAGCCTGAGTTTTGCTGTTTGAGTTGTATTAAGAGGCTGTTACCTTAAGAAACTTTATTAGCTCAGCCCCAAATGGGATTGGTTGCATATACTGGTTTTCTGCTGCACTTGATGCTATCTGGATCAAAGCTTTGATCCAGGAGTTGCTGTACTGCTCATCCTCTGAATGGCTCTGAGCTGGCTTTTGATTTTATCAGTTTCATCTCCAAGCACTGCTTTAATAGCTTTCTTGGCTGCTTCTCTTGTTGTTACTTCCACCCTTAGGGTACTTTTTCAGCTTTTTTTGTACTTCTGTAAGTCTTAGAGCAGCACCAACCACCATTTATGTAGTTCCTGCTTCCCCCCTTCTAGTCTTTTTTTTTCTTTTCCCATGTGATTCAGCATGGTGGGTGCTGTCTGGGCTTCAGAATTATCCCAGGCTGGAGCTGAATTTTTGATTTTCACCCTGTCCAGCTCTCAGTTAGCAGTGTTTTAAGTTCCCTGAGTCCTTTCTCAGAAAGCTCAAAACCTCTTTGCACACGTGGTTGTTCCCTGAGCCCTTTGCTAAACTTGGAATACATTCCCAATGGACTAGACATTTCTGGTTGGTTTGTTTTCATAAGCAAGAAATTCTGTCTTGGCTCAGACGTGTACTAGCTTGAGTTGATCACCTGAACAAAACACCCTTTAGCCAAAATATTTTCTACTCAGCAGTTTTCCTATACAGACACCACAGCTGCCATTCAGAGAAGATATCTTGAGCTTTTCCTGTGGGGTTTTTTGCTCCCCATTTTTCATCTCCCAGAAAATGAGAAAACAAGGTGATTTTTATTTATTTTTTTTTTCTTTTTTTACACAACAGCTTGTATGTGCTGTCACCTCAGGTACGTGTGAAGTTTTTTCGGAAGTAATGAATTGTAACTGTGAACCACTCTGAAGAATATGCCCCCCCCTCTAACCACTGAGTATAACACCTGCAAAATACACCATGGTTACATTTGCTTACATAAAACACTGAGAAATAAGTATAAAAAAGTTAGGTTCTAACTCTTTGTGCTGGGGTTGGATCAGAAAATCGTTTTTCCACTTACCTAAATTCAGTGCCATCCTTTCAAAAAGTTTCACTGAGGACCTCAGACTCATTGAACTGTGACATAATGTGCACAAAAGAGTTTATTTGGGAGCCTCCCCTGGAGAACTTAATCATGCACTAAGTTCCCCTTAGGTTTTATTTCACATACAGTTAAGTTTCCTCTTAGGTTTCTGCTGTCAGAAAGAACAGGTCTTGATACCCTTCTCCCATCTCCCTGTGGTGTCCTCCCCTCACACTGGCTGTCACCACGCTGATTTAACTCAGGAGAAGAGCAGAACAAATTGCTTTTCTTCCCTGGGCTATTGTTCTCCTATTTATCTGAGCTAAATTGACCTGTTGTGCTTTGGACAAGCCAGCAGGAGTGAAGGGAACGTGTGGCCAGAAGTGGAAAACAAATTTCATTCCTGGGATTTCAGTCAGTCTCAATCTTTCCCTTGGACACCTGCTCTGGTCTCTTGTTATCCAAAAGATTGTCTGGTTGTTTTTCTCCCTGTGTAACTCAGTTCTCCTCTGTTGCTGTTTGCATCTTCCTGGGAATCCAGACACCATCCAGTTCTTTTCTGGGAAGCCAGAGGAGGTAGAACCCCTCCATCCTTTTGCTGACTGACATGTTTCTGTGTGAAACATCCCTTATGTGATACTCCACTCTGTAATAATCACTATATTAATGTATCCATGGATGTGGTGAATAAGTGGGCAGAGCTCACTATTAGCTCTCGACTGTTATTAACTGCTTGGGGGTATAAAATAAGAGCTGTGACGTTGTTCAACAACAGTGGTGACGGTGTGTTTGGAAAAGCTGGGTTTTCCCTTGTCTTCCTGAGACTACAGGAAGTAATTTTGTCCCCTTTGCTCTCTCTTTCTCTGTCCCTTTTGCTCCTCACTTCTCATGCAGGGTGTCCTGGAGACCTGCCAGCTGCTGAGCACATCTCTGACCTTCTCCCGGTGCCACCACCGGGTGGATCCCGAGCCGTACATCAGCCTCTGTGAAAGGGACATCTGTGCCTGTCCCCAGGGTGTGGACTGTCACTGCCCCGCCTTCCTGGAGTACGCCAGGAGCTGTGCTCACCAAGGAGTCGTTTTGGAGGGCTGGCCTGAAGAGAGCTCGTGCAGTAAGCTGGCAGATTTATTCCTAGGCTGCTCGTCCCCAAAAAGATCGTGCCTGTCTTGTAGATTTATGTCCTGCAGCTAAAAGCAGCTTGGTGCTTTTTTAGGAGGTTGGTTCATTTATAGGAAGTGCCTTTGCTCGCTCCCCTCTCAGCTCTCCATCGCTCACCTTTTTCTAGAAGTTCTTGTCCACAAGGCAGTATTATTTGACTTATAAATAAAGAAGATCCTGAGCTGTTGCATGTCCCACCACAGTGTACACAGGCAGTGAAGGCTCATTTGATACACAAAGGTACAGACTAGGATGTTTAGGTGGTATTTCACATAAGAATCAGATGCATGACATTTTCCAGCCTGTGTTTTTAAGCCAGCATCTTGGTGAAATGCTCTCTAATGTTTTTTTGCATAAAGACATTTTTTTCACTTTTTATTTGTTTGAATCAATTGCCTTGAAATTGAGACGTTGCCTTTTCTAAGGCAATTTTTGCCTAGGTTAGAGATCCTGATTACATTTGAACTGCTGCCTTTATTGGCCAAATTTTGCTGAGTTCAGAGGTCTTGATTGCATCTGTGCTGAGGTTTTGCAACAAGGAAGTGCATAAACTTAGACGGATTGTGTTTATAGAGGAAAAGTAATGTTTGCACCTACTGCTGATACCTCCACTGGAGAACTGTGGTTTAATACAGAGCATTCAAAAAATAAATTTAAAAATGCACTAATATCATGTTCTCAGTGATTTTTCACATGTCTTTTTGTTACGAGAAAGGACAATTTCCTTGGCATGTTTGTGTGAATTGATTTCATGGGGTAAACTGATTTGTACTGACAGCACTTGGTTCTCTGGTAAAGGTATTCTGCTACTGGCCACTGAAGAAAAGTGTGCCTTCACAATGTGGTTGGAGGCAGCAAGATGCTGCCAGCCACTTTTTCAAGGGATTGTACAGTCTGAGTTCTAGCAGTAATTTATTACCTTTCCATTGGGACATAAAAGAGATCTATTAAAGCTCATCTCCTTGCTCAGGGTGTGAGTCAGAGAACCCATTTTTGCTGGGTCTCTTTGTAAGTCTGATTAAAAGCCACAAGTGAAATGAGCCTTTCTGTGATCCCAGGGGCTTTAGAGCTCATTTCTAACCCTTGAATTCACGAGCCACAGTTTGGTTTTTATCTCCTGAGTCAGGAAAGAGGGAAGTGTCCTGCTGCCATAGCAGGAGCTTGATTTTCTATCACCCTTTGTGCTATGGTGCTTTCTCAGGAGATGATGATGATGATGATGATGGAGGTATGGAATGCTCTACTGTGTGGGAAGGGCTCTAGTGCTGGGCACACTGTGCAAGTGTGAGTTGGTGCCCGAGCCCAGGGCACCCAGGGCAAGATCACTCCTTCGTTCCCCTCCCACCTCTTCAGCAGAGGATTTTCTTGGAAAGGGCAGGCTCTAACCTTTTCTTCCCACTCCACGCCCCCACAGTATTGTCAGGCATGGTGTGTGAATGCATTGCAGAGAAGGAATGGCTCTAATAGAGTGTGTTTGCATAATGGCCTGCCCTAGATAATGGCAGCAGTGGAGATCCCATGGAATGAGTGTTATCCTGAGCTGGTGGTTCTCTGGAAGAAGGAGGATGGGATTTCAGAGTTTTAACTGTCTCCTGGTTCTCCCTGGAAACACCAAACAGGATAATTTCACAAATGAGTGGAGTAAGTGCATGGCTTAAAGGTATAAAACAACTGTGTCTGTCCAAATTGCTTAGATATTATTGCAAAACTTCTCCCCAGATGTGATTATTCTTAATGCAGTTAGGTTTAGTCTTAATAACTAAAAAAATTGGCTTTAACCTCTGAATATTTACCATGCTACCTGACAGATGATGATATTGCAGCAAACTGAAAATCAACTATTTCTAAAATGTTCTGCTTCTAAAAAGGAAACAATTGTTTGGAAGCTGACATGACCTCTTGTGTCTCTGTGGTTCAACCTTTGATAATGAAGGGATTTGTTGGTTTAAGAGTTATTGAGGAATTTGCATTTCTAATTTCTTTTAATTGTTTCAGGGCCAAGATGTCCAGTTGGCATGGAATATAAGGAGTGTGTATCCCCATGTGCCAAAACCTGCCAGAGCCTGAATATCAATGAAGTGTGTCATGGACAATGTGTTGATGGCTGCAGCTGCCCTGGTAATTTATTTACTGGGTTATTTACAGAGAAACATTTGGCAATCAGGCTACCTATTTTATTAGAAGAAGGAAAGCTGTGTTCTTCCCTTAAATTTTCCTGAAATCAGAGACACTTATTTTTTTTTCTGGGACCATGCCCCAGAATAATCCAGTTTCTGTAGTGCCTGTATGCTCACTCCATGAAAGGGCCATTTTTCAGAGCCAACTACAGAGTAAATGTTTCTGTGAAAACCAGTACCAACTAATGTCCCAGGATTGCCTTTATTTCTTGGTGAGAGACTGCTTGCCCTTGATGGACTCTTTCTGAACTGCTTGGGTTAGAGGCAAATACAGTGAGGGCAAGAAACAGCAGAGAATACACTGAAGGAATTTCTTGCAGAAAAACAGTACACGTAGAGCTTGCACTGCAATTTCAAAGGTCTTCATGATTTAGGTGAATAATTTAATTTATTATTGAATCTTCCATACAGGAGATTTGATTGGATTAAAGGGAACAGCCTGGCCATGCCAATCTTTCACAGTTGTCTGTTGTACTTAAAACAACTGCAGGAGGAGAGCTTGATTCCTGGCTCCAAAGCTCCATATGCTTCCATTTCTAGCTGGTTTTATATTGTTCATTGGGTGCTTTGTTTGTTTTGCATAGGACTGTGTCTGCATTTCACCCCGTCTGGGCTTTGTGAATGCATGGAGGTGTTCAGTGTGCCCTCGTACGAGGTGCCAAGTACGATGGAGGTTTGCAGAGATGTGCTCTCCAAAACAAGGCAATAATGACAATGTCAGCCTCGTTTGAGGAGCCCCTGAATTCAGAGTTTGGTAGTTTCCCATTCAGCTGCCAAGTCTCTTCCTTGCTGGAGGTTCAAAGGTGTGGCAGGAAGGTGCACATGGAGGGTGACAGGTGATGTAACCAGACTCTGGAGATTATTTTGTTGTGAAGGATCTGGCTATTGTATTTATGCAGTCCTGGAAGTGTTGGGGAGAGCTGAAGGAGATGAATCCACTGGCTGCACAAGGGCTCTTGCTATATTTTTCTCTTGGTGGATGCATTTGTCTGTTCAGCATGGGAAGGGTCTAAGGAGAGAGGAACTGAGGAGCAGAGAAAGCAGGAGCTCCACAGAAAGGGTAAAGGGCATGAGAATAAAAATCAGCAGTTCTAAACTTTTACTGCTCTTTGTTGCACAGCCAGAAGGAAAGAACCTGGATTTGAGTTTGATAGAGAACCAGGAGGATCTGACAGATGACTAGTAGGGTTTTTGATGAGGATCCTACCTTCACTTAGCTTCCCTCCAGTGCTCCAAGTGCAAACAGGATCTGGAGGACGTTTGACAAACATCTTCTTTCTTTTTTTATTTTTCCCCTCTGTTAAATGCTCCTCATGGTTACATTAATTGCTGTAAATGGAATTACTCTTGCCAGGAAAAAAGGCAGGCGTTCTGTTTTCTTGTGCTCTCTGGAGAGCCACAGCACTCTCAAAAGCTCAGATCTTGTTGTGATTCTCTCTCACTGGAAGGATTTTCTCAACAGCCAAAACCTTTCCAGGCAGCTCTATGGGGAGAATAGGAGAAAGGATACTTACCTGGGTCTTGCTGTCAAAGGTGACTGCTGCTGCCAGGGAAAAGAGCCAAAATCTCTGCAGGTGATTGGAAGGAGTCCCTCAAAGAAAAGGGAGAGGGGTGTTCAAGGAAACAAATGTTTTGCCACGGCAGCTCTTTTGAAAATGGGGGAATATCAACTGTTTCTCAATATAAGGATTGAATAGAAAGCACTGTAAACTAGTAATAGAAGGATAAATTTCTACCTTAGGAAAGTCTTGGCTTTTCTACCTTAGAAAGTAAGGTAGAAGGGACTTGCTTGAAAATCCTTCTACCTTAGAAAGTGGATTCTTTCTCTCAGACCCTCTCTGCTAGACTTTCATGGTGTCCAGATTTGCTTCTTCATTCCCCACTTTGGCTCATCTTTGGTTCTCCTATGACAAATACAAGACCTGTGTGGGCACCCTTTACTGCAGCCAGTGAAGTTCATGGTTTTTCCAACAATCAGGTCCCAGACCACCTGTTATCAGCTTTGTGTTTGATTTGTCTGCGTCCCAACATGTATTCTGGATCTGAGGACGTGCTAAGCAAAGCGCTTTTCTGGGAGCACCAGGAATGCTTTGTTCAGCACGTCTGAGGGAGAGGCAGCACCAGAAGGAAAGCAGACGCCTGCACCTGTGAGGCTTTTTGGCAAGCCTCATTCCTTTTTATTGCTGTCTGTGACTAAGTATGGATAATAATGCATATGAAGTCTTGGCAAACCATATGAAGAAGAAGAAATTCTAATTGTATTTATGTTTCTGTCCCTGTGTGCTTGATATGGGTGTCTGATGCTACCTGACCTATCCAGAGGGGCTGCTCCTTGATGGTGAACGCTGCATTGAAAGCTCTGACTGCTCCTGCATCCACTCTGGAAAACATTATCCTCCTGGCTTCACCATCTCCCAGGACTGCAACTCATGGTAAACCCTGGGGTGCTCTGGTGTGGTTGCTATACATAAGTACTGCACTCTGGTCAGTGACTCTTTTGCATTATCTTTCTAGAAAGCTTTCTACCTTTAAAAAGTTTCCTTTTACTGGCAAAGGATTTGCTCCCTTATTGGAATTGCCAGCCCCTTCCAAGAAGTGAGCTGTTCACAAAGGCAAAATCAGCTCTGTTTTTACAGGGATATTTGATCTGATAGAACAACATGAAGGTCACACTCCTTCAAAGAGCAGAGAACTACCTGTTTCCTGTGGATAAGACAGACCAGCAGGTTCCCATGTTTGGGTAGTGTCAGCAGTGGTGTCTTTGTTTTGACTTCCTACATGTATTTAACCTCTAAACCCCATTTCTTTCCAAGAGGACTTAGCCTAAGGCACGTCCTTGAAACTTGTCACAGGGCTAATGAGTCTTCCTAGCATGGCTCATGAGTTTTCTTTCACTCCTGAGTACCAGACTGGAGGGGAAAACCAGCACTTTAAAGAAAGGAAGTGGAGTTAGTCACATATTCCTGGTCTGGTTTTGTGTTCAGTGTGGACATACTTGTGCAAGGAGTTTGAACAGCTCTTTATTCAGAGGTTTCCAATTAGAGCCCAGGAGGAGGACTCAGTGAAGACCATGATATGCAGAAGAAGGGTGGTCTGTGCACCAGCCCTGTTAATCAGAAGTTTTTCATTACCTGCACCACGTGTCCCAGAACACAAACCATAACCATGACATTAGCATTTTGTCTTTTTTCCCTGGAGTCCTCTGCAGCTTTGAGCTTGGCCACATTGTTCCACCTTGGTGCTCTTGGGAGATGAGTGTAGCCTGACAGGCTGGGTTTTTTATTGCTTGTGTTTTGTTACTGCTTCCTGTTATTCAAACTTGATGCTGCTGTGGAGGACGTCATTCCAGTGACTCTGCATTTAACATCCTCAATAAGCTGCGTCCCCACAAATGGTTTTCGAGGGCTGGGATAATTAAAGAAATGAGAAGAATGTAGTGTAGTAGCTCTTGAAAAAAGGAGTGCAGAGAGGCTTGTGGTGGACACTGGAGGTGATCAGAGCAGGGGAGTTTGACATAAGAAGAAGCAAAGGGGAATAGATTTGTTTAAGGGCTAATGAGGGAACTTTCACTGCCTAAAGATGGGGCCAAACTCACCTCAGAGGCCAACAGCGAAAGGTTATGAAGCAATGGACACAAGCTGCAAAGGAAATTCTCTTTTGACACAAAGAAAAATTCCTCTCCCTTCTCCAGTGCTGTACTGGCAGAGTTGCTCAGAGAGGCTGTGGGACCTCATCTTGGATATTTCTAAACTCAAATGGGCAAGATCCTCACCCACCTGATCCAGCTTTGTCATTGCTTTCTCTGAGTCGGGGATTGTAGTAAATGATTTTTCTAGAAGTCCCTTCAAACATTTTTTTCCCTGTGATTCTGTTGTATTGATAGATACACCTTGAGAACTGCACTGAACTCATTCCACATCAGTGGGATATAGCTGAAAACTCCATTAAACACAGAGATTTGGCAGGAAAAAACAGAAGTCCTTGAGTTCTGCAACCATACCTATTCACATTACCAGCAATTGCTGTCAAATGATGGGAAGAAGGGGTGAATACATTAAGAAATGAGGTTATGGGATATGGAAGGGATGTTGGGGACTGGTCCAACTTCCCTGGGACAGGAGACCATTTTCAGGTTTTTGGAAAAAATGTGCAACCGAAGATTTATATTCATGTACCCTTGTCTAACCTGCTACTATCTCTTTCCTAGCATTTGTCGACGTGGCACATGGATCTGCAGCAATGGGGAATGCCCAGGTATGTTGGCTTTACTTTTTTCAGGTTTTGACAAGTAAGCCTTGCCTACATCACTCCCACTCATGCCCCACTTATTTTTTTTTTTTTTCACCCAAAAAAGCAAATATTTGTTCTTTCTGGCTTGCTCCAGTGCAATCCAGCTGGGATCCTACTTTTAAGATTTTCTCCTGAGACAAGTCAGACATTGCCCTGTGTAGTTTATATATAGCAATGAAAAATCCTGCTGGTGGGAAGGCCAGTTCGTGCTTTGATTACTTAGTCTGCCAACTATAAGAGTCTGTATGTTTAGAGGATTGGCTTCCAGGTAGAGGAACACTCCTGGCTCTCTTTGACCACCTACAATTCCTCATTGTACCTTCTTGACCATGACAATTCCCTCATGGTCGTGTTGTGGGTGAAGGGGCTGCAGCTCCAGGGAGAAAGTGGCTGCCCTGCCTTCCTGGGGTGCTGGCAGATTGGAGAGGCAGCTCTGCAGATGCAGACTGGGGTTATGGTTGGACAAGAGTAGAGCAGATTTGGGGGCCTTGGTGTTTTTTTGTTGAGATGAGACTGTGCAACCCTCACAAATCACAGGAATTGCTACAGTCTACAGGTGTTCTATCAAAAAGTCTGTCTTTTTCTAGTAACATGAAACATGCCTGACCCATCAATGCTCTGTTTCCTCCTGCTTTAGACCAAAAGAACACTTCCCCAAAGTATCAGCACTTAAGGAAGAGGATGATGGGGGTTGGTGTATGCAAATATTCAAAACAGACATGACATTTTTAGTGAGCTGTCCCCTGTGCTTGTTCATTAAGGATCTCTCCAAGTGCAGAGAATCTCACTGTCCAAAACACAGCCTCAAGAACACAGCCTAGGCTGATTCATTCCATCTTTTAGCTAATGGGCAGCAGCATGATTGCACACAAGAAATAGCTGCCTTTCTAACTTCAGTTTTTCCCTTAGGTTATAACTTTTAATGTCCTTGCTCTCTGGGTGGTGAGGAATAATCCATGGACCAAATTTTTATCCTTAATTCTGGCCATGTTTTCTTCATAGTGATTATAGAAGTGAAGATAAATCTGGTATTGAGGCTCGCAAACAGATGTTGACATCCAGCTCTGTGGCAGAGGCAATATAGCATTGCAGCCTTTTTCTGAATTGAGAAGCTGTCCCAAATGAGCAGAAATGGAAAAGAAAGGCAGCTCATTTTTGTACCTTCTGCCTTTGTATCTGAATCAGTTTCCTGCTAGGCTTGTTTAAGACTGAATGCTGTATACCTGCAGCTGTGGTACATGTGCCTGCTAAAAACTCTATAAACTGTACTGAGACAGTATGGGAGGGCAGCAAAGCCTCCCAGAGTAGCCAAATTCATATCGTTACTTGTGCTGTTTATCTCTGTTTGAAGTAGTGTTACAGCATATTTTCATTGTTGGTTAGTTACCACAAATATTTCTAAAATCATGTGTCCAGAAAATTTATGTAGTTACTCATATCAACTCTAGGCAGTTCTGTTTCTTTTGACCAGCTTTTTTAGCCAGGAAGGATTGCTTTCGTATGGTGGGAGCGAATTGCCCAGCTGTAAGTTTGGTGATAAGGTGAATCCACAGCTGGAGCTGGCTGGCACTACCAAGAGGCTTTCAAGCTCATATCTTAACGGAGATAATTATGAAGGCAGAAGATTTCAGGAAATTTCGTGGGATGCATTACATCAAATGGAATAGACAGAGGGACCCATAAGAAAAGACTTGGCCACGGAAAAGAAATTTCACTTTCAGGAGCAATGCCAAATGCTGGGACTTGTCTTAGATAGCAGTCCCCAGTTCTCTGTGCTACAAAACTGTCCTCTTGTTTCCTTGTTGCAGAGAATGTCCTGGAAATCCAACTCCGAGGGATGACAAACATCCAGGAGGTGCTGGGCTTCTCTTAGAGTGAATCAGAGCTGTGCAAGGCTGGGAATCCTCAGGATCTGTGCTTTAGCACCAGCTGGTTAAAGATAGTAAACACTAAATAATATGCTGAAGAGGGAAATTTCCACATGATGTTCATTAGACAGATCTTCTGTGGGACTCAAAGGCAGTGAAGAGAGAATAACTCATGGAGCTCACTGCCAGCTTGTAGCATTTAACTTTTCTCCAACCTTTGGCTGGTGATGGCCAGTGTAGGCCCAGCACCTGAATTTTGTTCTGGATGAGGAAGTGGCTGCCCACCTTGTTTGCTGTGGGATCATTTCTAAGTGTGATGTTCTTCTCATATGGAAGATTTTCTCAGCAAGCTCTGTGATGTTGGACCCTTTCCATGGGTTTGCATGATGGGGTACTAAATCCCTTTGCTATCTGGATACTGCCTTCCTGGAAATGAAAAGCCACAACTTACCCAAACACCTTCAAATGTTGACATGTTTAAATAGCTCCTTTTTCTAGTAGAAAGGTGGTCAAGCCAGACTTCCATATTATTCTGTGAGGGCTTGACATGTAGCTATTGCAATTATGGAATTTTATTTAACTTTCTGCTAGTTGAGATGATGGTTCAGGATAAAGTCTAACATAAATTCTACCCTTGGAAGGATTCCCAGAGACATTATCTTCAGCTCTTAATTCTCATAAGGTATTTTATGTTTAAATAACTTACTGATACTTAAGGCATCCCAACAAAAAAATACGGGCTTTTCCATAGGCAAAAATTTCAGCCCTTGACTGCAGTTTATTCTGTGTTCCCCAGCTGTTGTTGGTTCTTCTGTTACTACTGGTTAGTGCCTTACAGAAATAAAGAGTGAGATAAGGATCTTGCTGGTGCTTTCTGGTCTGTGGAGAGCTTGGGCCTTGTACAGCCTGTTTTACCAGGGCTTCTCTTCCTCCTCAGAGGCTTGTGGGGGCTGAGCAGGATTTTGCTGGCAATTGGCACTGGGATGATTAATGGCTCTTTGCTTTTTCCAGGGGAATGCTCTGTCACTGGCCAGTCCCATTTCAAAAGCTTTGACAACAAGTATTTCACCTTCAGTGGGATTTGCCAGTACTTATTTGCCAAGGATTGTGTGGAAAATTCCTTCTCTGTGATCATCGAGACGGTGCAGGTAACATCAGCCTTGCTGGTGCCTCTGTGAGCACTCTTGAGAGAGGGGGCAGGGCTGTGGGACTATGACATGATTTGCAGAGGCACAGGCCAACAGAAGTAATTTCCCTATGAGATAATTAGTTTAAATAACAGATGCAGTCCTTCTCCTTAGTTAATAAGTGTTTTGCTTCTCCTCACCACCATTCCCAGGAGCCTGCCTGGGGATGGAGACTCATGATGAGGTTTGGAGAACGGGCTCTCGCTGACTCTTTGCCAGCTGAGCAAACAAACAGAGGCAAGGGTGCACCCCTTGTGAAGCAGCCTGGCTGCTGGTGCCTCCCTAATGCCCGTGGGGAAAGGTCATTTCCTTGGACACCAAGGAGTGTGCACGGGCAGAGCAGTGCCTTGTGTCGCTTCCCATTCAGTCTGGCTGGTGATTTTTTTTGTACTCAGGCAGCAGCTCCTGACTTTCTTTACTGCCTCCCCTGATGGATGTGTGAGAGGCAGGAAAGGGAGCCAGGCCGGTGCAGGGAGGGCTGGAGACTCTGAAGAGGGATGTCACAGGGAGGTTAACACAGTCGTGAAATGGATTGGCCAGTTGTGCTTGGGAAAAGGTGAACAAATCTGGAGACTGAAAAAGACCCTGAAGGAAGCAGAGGGGAAGAAAGGGATGGGGTCAGAGGAACTGAAAATGGGGAGAGGTGCAATGGGGACAGGAGACTGACAGGAGGGAAGGGGATATCAGCCTGTCCTGCAGCACCAGGGAAGTTGCAGGCTTTGGAAAAATGGGCTGTGACAGGTCTCTGCACCATCTGCACCTGTCTCCTGCGTTAGGGAGCTCCGATAGTGCAGCTCTGAGGTCATCAGTGCTTGGAAACCTGCAGGACAGGTTTCCACTGAAACTTCCCTTTCGAAACCAGGGAGGAGACCTGGGGCCCCCGCAGTCCCAGTTCCTCATCTGGGTATCCCACAGCCGGGAAAATAAACACCCCAGGAGTCTCGGGTAATGTGAACTGCGTGCCCGTTTCCCAGGCTGGGTGGGTCAGGTGGCCTTCCTGCCCCTGCCCCAGCTGTGGGGCTGGTAACTGCTGTGGGTCACTCCCAGGGGTCTGGTGGAACACCCACAGATCCCTTTCTAAGTTCTGAGACAGCGAGCTTAACCCTGGTGTATGATTAGCGGGATAATGGAGGGAAAGCTGCCAGCCTGCTGTTTGTGGGATGCAGAAACCAGATCTATAAAACCAGTGTGACACTCAACACCTCCCAAATTAGATGCCAAAATGCCTTCTGGGACTAAGTCACCAAGAAAGTGAAAACTTGATGTTTGAGGCGGATTTTCCCTTCTCTGCAGTGTGCAGATGATCCTGATGCCGTGTGCACTCGCTCTGCTTCTGTCCGGCTCCGGGATATGGACAACAGCATCATTAAAATGAAACATGGAGGAGGAGTTTCACTGAATGGACAGGACATTCAGATTCCTTTGCTGCAAGGTGTGTTCACACAGACTGACTCTGGCCAGCCACTGAAAGGCTCCTATTTAGCAGTGGTTTTAGACATTTCTTAGCCCAGCTCAATCAAAGGGTGTTTTCAATGTCAAACTCTCACTTTCAGTTTCTTCTAGAAGCTCTGTCATTTCAGCTTCTCTCCATGCAGCTGACACATCTGGACTTGGCTCCTCTAAAATCAGGAGAATTAAGCTGCTCTGCACTTGGGAGATATGTGAAAATCACTGTTGGTCTATTCTTTTTGAAATTGTTATTTTTCAACCAGAAGCTTGAAATCATGGAATCACAGAATGGTTTGGACCTTAAAGATAGCTTGTTCCAACCCTGCTATCCCAAGTTGCTCAGAGCCCCATTTAGCCTGGCCTTGGAAACTTCCAGGCGTGGGGCAGCCACAGCTCCTCTGGGCAACCTGCCCAGGGGCTTCAGCAACCCCACAGGAAAGAATTTCTTCTTAATATCCAATCTAAACCTGCTCTCTGTCAGTGTGAAGCCATTTCCTCTTGTCCTGTCACTACATCTTGGAGAAGGTCACTGACACCCTGTGGTTGCCTTCAGGTGCCCTCCGTGTCCAGCGCGTGGTGAGGAGTTCAGTCCGCCTCACCTACGGGGAAGATCTGCAGATTGACTGGGATGGTCATGGAGAGCTCCTAGTGAAGGTACTTCTTCTCTCTGTTTTATTTCTGCCAGTTTGCCCCCTCTCTCGTTCCACCCAAATATGTACAAAGATTTTCTTGTCTGGAGTCAGAAATTGCTTTGTGTTGCGTGTTAGAAATTCCTTTCTCTTTTGCTACCCCCAGAGTGATATACAGGTCCTTTTGTATTCCAGAAACAAACACTTCATCTTACAGCAGTTTGATACTTTTTTAATTTTTCTTTTTGTGTGTGTGTGTGTATGCAATGACAGCCATTATTAGCCATGAACAGTTTTGTGTTTCGTTCAGGAGATACCCTCCAAACTGGAGTTTTGTTTTTATTTGCTTTGACTGCCCACTCTAAAACAGCGGATGTGAACGACTTAAAATAAGGGAAGAAAAGGCCTCCAGGGACACAGTTACTCATAATTTCCAGGAAATAGAAATCAGCTCGTAGAAGATGTGCTGCATGCTCCTTCTACTGTGAGGAATGTTTGAAGTCAGCCTTGATTAACAATTAGGTTTTGTCGGTGCTGCAGACACAGCAGAGTGTAGAAATACCCGAGCGAGGTTTAACAGAAATTATCTGTAAGGAAGCTGTAATCACAGCTCTGCTGCCTTTGAACCTCCCTTGTAATAGGGGTCTGCTCAGAGAGAGGAGTTTTGCCAAGAAAACCGGTTTTTCTGGGATTTTCTGTGGAGTGTTAAACATTGCCCTCCATGAACCATGGCATTGCTTTTGCATTCTCCTTGCCCGCTCCAAAATCTGGCTTAAATGTCATGTCTGGCACAGCACAAAGGGTTATGAAAGCCAGTTCAGAATTGAGTTCAAGAGTTGAAAAGAAAACAGATAAAAAAGGTCTGGAATAATTTTAGAAAGCATCTGTGGGTTTGTGGTTGTTACTTTGATTTAACCTGTATCTCTGTGCTCCTAAAAGTTCTTTTAGGGCTTAGAATAATCCACTTCAGTCCCTTGGCACATCTCAGGAGTTTTGGCTTTCCTCAGTATTCAAAGTATTTTTCTCCCCGATCAGAGACCCATATGACCTGGCAAATTTTTTGTCCCACTGAAAACAAACCTGATTTTCTGCTCCAGATCATCTGCCCATAAACACAATGCAAGTTTCTCCAGTTGTCTGCTCCTTCCCTTGCAGGGCACCTAAAGCATCTCTTTAATTGCTTTTGGAGAGTTATTTTATGCTGGATTTGTAGACTGACCTGTTGCCAAGTATTGCTGACAATTGGAGGAAGTGATACACTTCCATTACCTTGTTCTGGCAAAAATTCTTCCTCTGTGTTCCTCAAGGAGGCTCCCCTTTCTGGGACTACCTGATAATTGTGATTTGAGCTTCCACTCCAAAATACTCCACAACTTGGACTTGTCTGAGTCATTGTTCCATCTGCAGAGTACGTGAAAGACTAGTAGTACTCTTAGGAGTAAGAATATTCATTCTCTAATTGTTCTTTTTGATGCTCCATATTTATTCTCTGAGCCCCGCGTTTGAATGCTGGGTAGTATCAGGTTGTATTTTTAGATGGTGGTTTTTATTTTTGTCTATACAGAAAACCAATTTTCTTTACAAATGTGGATTTTTCTACCTTTTTTTTTGGTTTGTTTCACTCTGATTACTCCTTTAAGCCAGCCTAAACTAGCACTCTACTACATGGATACAGAGAGTTAATGTAGCATCAAAGCTCCTGAGTAGTTGATAGTGTTTGTAATGTTACCAGAGCTTTACTCCTAACAGAAACTGACAGTTCCTACTAAAATTAAAGGTATCGGTGCCTTTGTGTTGCAGATGTTGCTTAGGAGATTTCTCCCTGTTTACCTCTAGGTTTAGGGTCACCTTTCAGATGTCCCTTGATTTGCAGCAGGAATAAAACAGGGTGAAAAGTGCACCTTCTCTGTGGATTGTTGGAAATTCTGCTTTTAGTGTGCCTGAAGTTCCTCCAGGAAGGAGGAATCTCTAATGTGGGGTAGCTTTAGGGATCTTAGTTTATTCCTTATTTTATCCAGGGTCCTCAATGTTGAGGGGAACATCTCCAATATTGCCTCAATTTTGTGATAAAACAGCCTGTTTAAGTTTCCTTCATCATCCAGTTTTCCTTTGAAATGTGAAACGCTCCCGGGTGCAGTCTTGTTCTCTAAATTGCGATTGGAATTGCATGAAAAGAAATGCAAACCCCCACTGCTCTGCTCATTTATATCAATGAAGGGGGACAATAGGGAAAGACTCAACTGGACTCCTGATCAAGGCATAAAAATAAGCTATTTTTCTCTTAGTCGCCCTCTGAAATTCACTGTACTGTGCAAAAATTGTCCTGCTGCTACTAATAGTAGCATTTTGGTTAGAAGTTTGAAAATACAGTACAATGGCTTTGTGTCTGTAGTATTTTGACGTGTGTTCGAGAATTTTCTTGACTATTAAATTGCGTATGGTTCATTCCTTAAAAAAAAAAATTCTTGCTCTACAGTGGTAACCTGTTCTGGAAGGTGACCAGGCTGATGTTGTGTTCCTTAGGTGTCTCCAGTCTACTCTGAAAGGATGTGTGGGCTGTGTGGAAATTATAATGGGAACCGAGGGGATGATTTTCTTACACCTTCCGGCATGGTGGAATCCCTTCTGGAAGACTTTGGAAACTCCTGGAAGCTCAATGCAGACTGCCAGGATTTGTTAAAACAAGACAGTGACCCCTGCAATCTCAATCCTCATTTAGGTACTGAACTCTATCCAAAATTAGGGTGTGCAGCAAATGGTGATCTTCCATTTACATTAAAAAAAAAAAAAAAAAAAATTAAGAAAGAGAGAAGAAGCTAATGTNAAAAAAAAAAAAGGAAAATTAAGAAAGAGAGAAGAAGCTAATGTTGCCTACATTACCACCAGGGTGCCTGTAATTATATGTTTTTAAAACCCAAATGAACAACAACAACAGCAACAACAACCAAACAAACACAAACAAAAAACACACACAGAGTCTTGAATTGATGCAGGGTTCCTAAGGAAAATGTAATATTTTGTGAAAATCGAAAAGAAAAATTAGTTTAATTTTGCAAATCTAAAAAGGCAGCAGAAAGCAAAGGCCCTGTAAAAGGAATTACAGCACCAGAAATAGTGCTAACAGAATATAAAAGCATTGTTTGTCCCTGATTTGTGTTACTAGTGAAACATTATTCTTTCAGTAGAGCTCATGACATATGAGCTGTGGTGCTATCAGGATCAGGTGCCTGCCTGATGCTTTTTTATTCTTGTGGGCTATTTTTTGGTTTGGGTTTTTTTTTCTTTTATGAAAGGAAGAGAAAATGCTTACTGTTAGCTCCTCTAGCTTTCCTTGGAAGCCGCTCTGATCGATGGAGTCAGCGTGAGCATGTAATTTTTCTCTTTTTAGCCAAATATGCTGAGGATTCCTGCTCAGTTCTGATGTCTCCTGCCTTTGAACCTTGTCACCATGAAGTCAGTCCCACTCCCTACGTGAAGAACTGCCGCTTTGATGTTTGCTCCTGCTCCAGTGGCAAGGATTGCCTGTGCTCTGCCATTGCTAATTATGCAGCCGCCTGTGCCAGGAAGAACATCCTGGTCCAGTGGAGACAACCCGACTTCTGCCGTAAGTTCAATGCTGCCCCAACCCACTTATTTTCCTCCTCCTGAAGGAATTTTTCTGGCAATGTCGGATGGAAGGTCTAGAATGAGATGCCCAAATTTCCTTATGGCAAATGATGAGAGTAAATCTTTCCTCCAAACTGGTAAGGATGTGAAAGGTGTTCCCAGGGACTGCTGAGCACTGGGGGAGAGAAGTGGTGATCTGACACAGCTCCACAGAACTTCTATCTGGGTTTCCATTTTTAGCTACTCACCTGGAAACTTTCTGAATGTCCCAGGGTAGGAATCTCCCAAGTGATTTGTAGTAATCCATGAACTAACTTTTTTTTGAGGCCCAAGCTTCCCACATCCTGACCTCATCAGTGACTCCTGACTTTGGGTGAATGTGGGGTTGTGGAGGAAGCTCAAATGGGCAAGACAAACTTGTATCAGAAGAGAATTTTGGCAGTCTTGTGGTACCACCCCTGCTCACAGCAGGGCTAAATTACTGTAGATTGCTAGAGGTTTTGTCCAGGCAAATTTTGAATATCTCCAAAAACAGAGGTATACTGCAGCCTCTCCCACATCTATCTCTTAACTAGAGCAAGATTAATAGCCAAACTGCCAAGAGGCTGGAGCAGAAGAATCCAACACCTTTCATTTCTTTTATTTCTCTGTGAGGTCAATGTGGTAGGAAAAAATCCATTGCCATGTAATTTTGATTGAGCACAGACATACTTTTCCCATAAATATTTGTGAAATGAATGTTTTTCCATTTTCCTGAGCAACTTTGTTATTAAGGAAAGAAGACAATTGAAAAATTTGGGGGAAAGCATGTGTACTTGGCAGCTCTCCAGATTTGTTCTGCTACTTCTTCCTAAGCAGAGAGTGGGAAAAACATTTATAAATTGAGTGTGTAGAAAGTGGAAGTGAGGGAGGTCTCTGGCCTTGGACCTGGTAGGGTCTGCAAGGTCAGTAACCACAACTTCTGCAGGCTGGAGAGTGTTTGCTGCAAATGAGAACACATCCAGTTCAATATAAACTGCTGCATGGTTTTATAATATTTTACCTAGTTTATGTAAATGTTCAGATAGTGGAACAGTAATGTAATAAAAATCCTTTCAGAACTCTGCAGGTCTGGAGGCTGAAAGAAAGAGCAGCGATAATGCGCCATCGCTCTTTCTGTAATTGAACAAGTCAATTTTTCACAATTAATCTTTAATAGTGCAGAGCTGCTTCTTCCTTTCTGTGCATTACAGAGAGCTTTGTGCTCTCACAAAGTGACGATTTCCCTGATTGCAGATCCATCAGCCCCCATTAAATAATCTTGGTGCCCTAGACATCTCCTGTCACATGAAGGAGAGCAATCCCTCTTTCTTAATGGGCTTGAGATGTGAATGTGCAGGTTGTGTAATTTGTGCTGATGGCCCAGTGCACTGAACGTGTGCTCCGGCCCTGCCTTCATCCCCAGAGATTGGGTTTCTTGGGAGATGACTTGACAGAGCCAGTTTGCTTGATTTGGAGTGTCAGGGGGCAAAGTCATTAGTGTAGCACAGCATTTCTGCTGTGTGTCAAGCTATCAAGTGCATTCAGCTCCCCTATCTTTGACATTATTTTAGTTGCAGCTTGATTATTTCAGACCTGACTTATACCCCTGTAGCCCACCATGAATAAGCACTGGAGCCAATCCCTTCATGCTGCAAGGGAGGAGTAGACAGACCACACTGTCAAGGGCTGTGTCTCTTGTGCAGCTACATGTAAAAAAATGGGGTAAAATCTAGGCTGAATGGCTGAGCCCAGAGAGTGGTGGTGGAGTTAAACCCAGCTGGTGGCTGGTCACCAGTGGTGCTCTCCAGAGTTCAGTTGGGCCAGTTTTATTTAATATTTTAATCAAGGATCTGGGTGAGGGGATCGAGTGCACCCTCAGTTACTTTGCAAACAACACCCAGCTGGGTGGGAGTGTGGCTCTGNTGCTGGGAACCTCAGGACAAGAAAGACATGGAGGGGCTGGAGCGTGTCCAGGGAAGGGAAGGGAGCTGGGGAAGGGGCTGGAGCACAAATCTGATGAGGAGGAGCTGGGGAAAGTGGGAGAAAAGGAGGCTCAGGAGGGATCTTCTCACTCTCTACAACTCTGACAGGAGGGTGCAGCCAGGTGGGGGTTGGGGTCTGCTGCCAGACAGCAAGGGACAGGAGGAGAGGAAATGGCCTCAGGTTTTATCAGGGAGGTTCAGATTAGGTTTTATGTAAACATTCTTCATGGAAATTGTTATCAAGCACTGGCACAGACTGCCCAGAGAAGTTGTTGAGTCACCATGCCTTGAGGTGTTTAAAAGCCATGTGGATGTGGTGCTTAGGAGCATGCTTTAGTGGTGGACTTGGCAGTGTGAGGTTAATGGCTGTATTCAGTTATCTTATGGTCTTTTCCATCCCAAATATTTCTGTTTTCCTGTCTCGTGTGTATATTGTTCTGTGGCACAGGGGAATCAGTCGACAGGTCCCTAGATCTTCCTTGAGTTTTTAGGACATGTTGCTAAGCCTATTATTTTCCTGAATATGGTAGTGCTGGGGCAGTTGGTGGCTTTGCATACCTTCTGTAAGAGGATTTGTATGGGATAACTCCAAGAGTGCTGGAGTAGGGAATTAAGGACAGGCTCTGAGCACCATTTGAGGATGGCTACAGTGCATGGTGGGCCTCACATGGTGTAGAAGCTGTGTTAAATCTAGTCCTGGCAGGGTGCACCTTCTCCCAGAAGTGGCAACATTCTCACCTTGTGCTACTTGAGGACTTGGTCATGGTTTGTCTCTTTCACTCTAATTGCAAAACCCGCCCACAAAAGCTGTGTGAGCTGTTCCATGCAAACATATTTTTTCCCAATGCTTTCCCACTGTTTCTCGTCTAATTCCTGGGATAGGCTGTGCTTCAGAGCACAGCACTGAGTTATTTTGGTTTTATAGAAGCCATCAACGGGGACTAGATGCACCTTGTCTTTTCCTCTCGTTTTCCTGTCAATAATGGGATGGGTTTTTTTTAGTGGCAGTGTATTACACCGTGTACAGACAACAGGTCTCTCCCAGGTCAGTTGTCTTGCCTTTTTCCTGTTAAAAGTGGATGTTGCTGGGAAGGGATAGAGCAGGGTATTGGGATGTGGAGTGTAAGCGTAGCATTGGGAAGTAACTGGAAAAACAGGGTATGTTCTGAAAATTTTAAGAGATGCATGGGCAAGAAAAATCTTAAAATGGTTTGGGTTGAAAGGGACCTTAAATATCATCTTGTTCCAAGGGACACCTTCCACTAGACCTGGTTTTTCCAAGTCCCTTTCAGCCTGTCCTTGAACACTTCCAGGGATGGGGCAGCCACAGCTTCTCTGGACAACCTCTACCAGAGCCTCAGCACCCTCACAAGGATGAATGTCTTCCTAATATCCAATCTGAACTTGCTCTCATTGAGTTTGAAGCTGTTCCCACACATGGATTATAAAGCTTTATCTAAGAAAGGGATCTACTGCAAAGTTGTCCTTGTGGATGGGGAGGGTTACCACTGACTAGAAAGTAGGGCAGGATGTTGGGCTCAGTTATTCCATCCTTTTTTGAAACTTGAAACTCAAACCGATGTACCCATCTGAAATCTGCCAAACCAGTTCCATGTTTCCAGAGGTTCATGTGTAGCAAATAATCCTTTTGGCTGAGACCTCATGGTTGTCCTGCTGGTTTGTACCTTTAGTGATGAATGTTACTTTTAAAGTGGTCCTCAGCCCTGGGCTGAGGGTTCAGGGTTTGATTTACTGCAAAGGTCAGGTTTATGTAAATTAGAAGCACATTTTTGTGAATGGCTGCCAAAGACTCCTGTAACAGTGAATGAGTCTATCTTCTGCTTGGTCCAGAGTTAGGAGGCATTTGCTGTATTGATGAGCACACATTTCTTGGGCTGTGTTGTGACAGGTACATTAAACAGTCTGGGCACAAGTCCCAAATTTGGGAGATTTTTGCTCTTAAGAAGGGTTCAAGTCACCTTATATGCTTCTGAGCTGGATTTTTAGTTTGGGGTGTTACACTCCCACGTGTAACAGGAGCCTCAAGAGAAGCTGGTACAACTACGTCTCTCTTCAGCAGGCAGGAATAATTCATTTCAGAAGAATTTTGTGAAGATTACCACGAGCCACTGGTCAGCATGTAGGCCTTGTGTTGCTAGTCCAGTGAACACCTGGCTGAGGCTGCAGGCCCATCCTGTTATTCCATGGTTGCCAGAGTTCCCAGGGATGTGTGCTAGAAGAGAGTAGGGATTATCACATCATTTTGCAGGAATGACAAGAGGAAGGACTTTCTCTGTAACCCTTTGATCTTGGTTCTAGCAAGGTAGAAATGTGCCAAGTTTCATTTGCAGCTGCTTCCCTGAACATTGTTACTCATCACCTTACAACTGTTTGCTGTGGAAGGTTGCTACAAACGGCAGTGTAAATCCTGGTTATCAACAGGCCTGTTGAATTCAAGCTTGATAAAACAAGCTCGTTTTTCTTGTCTTCTTCAATGTGTTGTCATAGCTGCCACCTAGTGCTGATGCTGATGTGTGCAGAGGTGAACGCCTCAAAGCCGGCCCTATAGAAGTGGAGGTTTTATAAACAAAAGCCGAAATGACTCCAAAGTCCATAATTAGTCTCCATATAAAAGAATGAATCATACAAAAAATTGTTAGTATCAAGGTTTGGCTCCATGATTGTTAAATCACTTCATTATTTGCGCCTGTTTCCATAGAAATCCCGGAGTACTTCTGGGATGTGAGGCTGTAAAATATTGCATCACTCCTGTTTACCAAAGCAGAAGAGTATTTTTCTACTACTTTTTTACTTATTTTGACCAAATAGTCCTTAAAGACATTGCAAAGGAAGAGAGGTGTGAATGTGTACGTGACACTTGTAATGCTCCTAACACATGGAATCATGGAATGGTTTGGGTTGGAAGGCACCTTACAGACCATGTCATTCCAATCCCCTGCCATGGGCAGGGACACCTTCCACTGTCCCAGGTTGCTCCCAGCCCCATCCAACCTGGCCTGGGACACTGCCAGGGATGGGGCAGCCACAACTTCTCTGGGAAACCTGTGCCAGGGCCTCACCACCCTCACAGGGAAGAATTCCTTCCCAATATCCAATCTAAACCTCCTCTCTGTCACTGTGAAGCCATTCCCCTTGTCCTGTCACTGCAGACCGTTGTAAATAGTCTCTCTCCATCTTTTTTGTAGGTTCCCTTCAGGTGCTGGAGAGCTTTAATTAGGTTTTCCTGACTGTGATCCAGATAATAAGAGAGGTTGGGCAGAGCTTGTGTTTCATGTTCTGGGTGAAATTTTGTGGCTGGATTTCCATCGCAGTGCAGTGCAGTCCAGCCCTGACATTTATTGGGAACTTCCTTTAGTAAGGTTTCATTTGTGTGTCTATATAAGCAGCGCCTTAGGCTACACCGGTGTTGCAGTTAAGGAGGGATGGTGTAACACTCCATGGACGAGTAAATTGAGCAGATATCTTTTAATCCCAAGCTTCCCAGTCTGTTTTAGGCAGCTCTTCCTTTAACTGGATTTTGATGAAATGCTCTTCTCCCTCATGTGTTTCACCAGCAATGGCCTGTCCTGAAGGCCAGGTGTACCAGCAGTGTGGGACGCCGTGCAACCAGACGTGCCGGTCCCTGTCCTACCCGGAGGAGGACTGTGAGCAGCTCTGCCTGGAGGGGTGCTACTGTCCCCCAGGGCACTACCTGGATGAGCACGAGCAGTGTGTGCCCAAGTCCCAGTGCTCCTGTTACTATGATGGGGAGATCTTCCAGCCAGAGGATGTCTTCTCGGATCACTACTCCATGTGGTGAGTGCGCCGTTCGTCACCCTTCCTCACACGCTGTCACTCCAATTTTTGGATGGCTTGGGTTGTTAAATGTGCATCCACTGAAACCAGTTAAAGAAAAGGCAAGATTTGGCCTCCAACAAGCCAAAGGGAGAGTTTTGCAGTTGTATCTCTCTCCATTTAATTCCAAATCCCACCTTACTCAGAATTACTCACTATTAAGCCCTGTTCTATGAGCAGTTCCTGCCAGTTTGAAATGGAGCTTAATTACTGACAATAGCTACTTTGTGGGCTTTTAAAATGTCACTTTAATGTACTGTGCTACACTTCTTAACTGTTACGATCTAATTACCTCTTGTCAAAGATACAAGTATTAAAAAACATTTCTAATTGTTAAATTGAGTAGCAGTACACCTGGAGTGGGAATGCAATTGGTGGGCAAGGCCCAGTTTTGGGAACAGTGCGTTCTTTTCCTCTCCACTGCAACAATCCCAAGTTTCAGGAACTAGGTGGTCCCTTACCTCTTTCCACAGCAAAGCTGACTATTGTCTTGCCTAGCTTTTATCCCTGTGCAGCTGCACTGGATCCAGCAGGACAGGGCCAGCAGACAGCTGGGTTGCCACCCACTATATCCCATCAACTTCCTTAAGGAAAGTTTGTCTTTAATGTTGGTAGACACCGTGGATGGAGAGCAACAGCTCAGCCCCACTGAGGTGCTGTTTTGTGTTCTGAAAAGTTCCCTGTTGACTGAAAATCAGCGTGAGTGAAAGCTAAATGCTGTTTCATTAAATATAAGCTCTGTTTGTTTTTCTTAGCTATTGTGAGAATGGATTCATGCACTGCAGTACAAACAGAGCTCCTGGTGCCTACCTGGCTGATGTTTTTGCTGAAGAGAGGCCATCTCCCAGAAGTTAGTAGAAATTAATATTTTATTTTGTGGGTGTTTTTTTTTTTCTTCAATCTCTTCATAGTGTAGATTGGAGAAAAAATTCTGGAGGTTGCAACAGCTGTGATATTGTGAGACTTTTTCCTAACTTTTTTTTTTACAGGACAGAAACAAAAGCAATGTGTAGGAGGCTGCAGGGCTCACTGAATCTTGCCTCTCAAAATTATAATTAGCCACTGCAGTCTCTCTTGAGCTGAATAGGTTAAAGGATGCCTTAGCAGTGACCTGAGGTCCCCAGCTGCTATTTTAGGATCACAAGACATCAGTAACTCATCAGTTTTGCACATTCTGCTTCTCACTAGTGGGATGCAAACTCTTTCCTGGTGCAAATGAGGCTTTTAGTGGCCTGAAGGTTACACTGCTGCCAGGTTTGCAGTGTGCCTTCCAGCCCCCAGGAATCTCCATGAAACCTCCTGCAGACTGACAGCTGCCACGTTTCCCATCAGTGGACAGGTTCATCAAACATTTTACTGGCGGCTGTGAGAGGTGCATGGGAACACTTCTAGCATCTGGCTGGGGTTTGCAGCATTGGAGGAAGGCCAGCAGTGCTCTGGGATCTTTTTGGGGGTATCCCACTGATACGTGAATGGAGCTTATGGGATTGTCGTGGGATAGGGAGTTTGAGACTGGATGCATCTCAGAGAGGACAGGGCTGGTGGGGCTTTGGGGAGGCCTGGGAATATCCAGGAGTTGGACTTGGTGATTCTTGTGGGTGCCTTCCAGCTCAGGATAACCCATGATCCCTATGGGGGCACCAGTAGAGCTAAACACAGTGTCTTCCATGCCACACTCACAAATGCACCTGTACTTGGGGTCTGGAGGAGACTCATGGTTGATATTTGCCAGTGCCTTGGAGACAAAGGGTTGTAGTTTGTCTTTGCACCTTCTCAGGATAAACCACCTTCTACAGGAAAACACTGTAAATGCCTCTGGAGGTACAGGGCAGTGACCTGCTCAATACTGCTTGCTGGGACACCAGTGACAGTGTCACTGGTTGGGTCACCTGTTTTTCAGGTGAAGCTTTCCAGGTGAATATCTCACCAAGCTCTTCCCCTAATGCTCCTAAGACATACTTTTCCTGATAATAGGATGACAAGACTTACAAAACCTCAGAGAGGCATATTGCTAGTACCATTTGAAATAAATAATATCCTGGAGCTTCTTGGGACATGTCAGATCCTGAAGTCTCAAAGAGTTTGCATTGAAGCTCAGGGCACTGTTATTTATACTCACCAATGTAGTTATATTCACTGTGGGAAATGGGTCTAAATGCAATAATATGCAATGCTGTTGCTTCTCAGCATATCAATTTTCTGCTAACTTTGTGCAGTGCCTAGAAGTGTTTGCATGGCCCCAGTGCAGTCTGGAATTGCACTTTTATGTTTAGTGCAGCTTTTTTGAGTCAGTATTAAATACCTGCTTGCATGACAGCCTAACTGAGGTCACTCCAGGGGAAGTAGGGGCTGTTTTCTTTGCTATATCATGTGTACTGGTGTTGCTCCAACCTATATTCTAAATTAGTATTCTAATCAAAGTGTTGATCCACCTTTTAGAAAAATACTTTGCCAACAATACTTGAGTTCTGATTGCGCTTTCTGTAAACTCATTTTTTTTTAAAGTAAAAAGGAGCTTGACATGTAGATTCCCCATGGAAAAAATTATCTGTCCTGCTGACAACCCAAGAGCAGAAGGAGTGGAGTGTACCAAGACCTGCCAGAACTATGACCTGGAGTGCATCAGCCACGGCTGCATATCTGGATGCCTCTGTCCAAAAGGGATGGTAAGCAGGTTTCAATGCAGCAGCAAGAAGCAGATCCTCTTTGCTTTCTTGCCTTCATTCTCTCCTACCAACAGTCTTCTTGCAGCTTGGGAATAAGTGGTTGTGAAGTATTGACTGTCAAGTTTTGCCTGGCTTAAAGAACGTGTATTAGTATATCTTCATTGAAGATGAACTTTAGCTTGTAAAAATGATTAATAATCAAAATTCCAAAGCTTGCTTTGAAGACTAGTTTGTCTTCCTTCAGCTCTGCTCCTAAAACCCTCCTCAGTTTTGCTGAACTTTCTCAGTCAGAGAGACAGAAGTACACACATATTCAGGCTGATCAGAGGGATGGAGCACCTCTTCTCCAAGAAAAAGGCTGAGGGAATTGGGATTGTTGTGCCTGGCAAAGAGAAAGCCTTGGGGGTGAGCTCATTGTGGCCTTGCAGTGCCTGAAGGGAGCTCACAGGAAAGATGGAGAGAGACTCTTGACAAGGGCCTGGAGTGACAGGACAAGGGGCAATGGCTTTAAACTTACAGAGAGAAGGTTTAGATTGGATATTGGGAAGAAATTGTTCCTCGGGAGGGTGGTGAGACTCTGGCACAGGTTTCTCAGAGAAGCTGTGGCTGCCTCATCCCTGGAAGTGTCCAAGGCCAGGTTGGATGGGGCTTGAAGGAACCTGGTCTAGTGGAAGGTGTCCCTGCCCATGGCAAGGGCATGAAACAGGGCGATCTTTAGGGTCAACCCGTTCTGGGATTCTCTGATCCAGCCACCCTTCCTGCTGATGCTGCTTTCTCCTTGTCAAGTCTCCATCTCTCCAGCTGCCTTCCTGTGGGTTGTACCAAATTGAAGGTTCCCTGTGAGAAGGAATGTGGGATATGAAACTTGCTAAGATGATGCCAGAGTGTGTCTTGGAGTTGCAGGTGTTGTACTAAGCACACCTTCCCCCCCCCGCCCCTTTTTTCCTTTTCCTCTTTTCTTTTTTTCTTTTCCTTGAAGAGAGGCTTTCTGGGGTCTAAGGTTATGTCCCACTGCAACTCTCAAATGTAATCATTAGTTTAAGTGTTTTCTACCCCCAAATTCCTTCAATTATCTCACTAGAAAAATAGCTCCTCCCGAATTCTCATTATGCAGTAATTTCTAGGATTAATATAAACATGTGCTTTGAACATTACTACTGTATGTTGCTGATAAACATGCATTTATGTAAATAGATTCTACTCCAGAATAAAATGCCTGTTCTAGGCAAAAGCTCAGGCTTGTGAAATGTCTTGGAGGTGAAATAGAACAGAAACTAAAGTCACCCATAATTTTTCACCACAATTTTAAAAACGAGTGTTGCTTCTTTTCACATTTCAATCTGTAAATGTCTGTCCCTTAAGTGAAAAATATTCCTAAATAGTAGCAAGATAAGAAAACTTTGAAAAGGTTGTACACTTGTGAAGTTCCAAGAGCTCCAAGGTGAACAGCTTTTTCATTGCATCTAATGTTCTGACCTCTGGTTGAGTGAAGAGGCTTGAGATTTTTGGTTTCAGTTCTGGGACACGGTAATAGTACACTTTTGACATAATTCTGGAAAACAAATTACAATAGCTACTCCACAGGAAAAAAGCCTCAAGGTTAATAGTCATTAACCTTCATGTTTGGTACAGTATTTCTTATTCTTTTTCAATGAGTTGGAACAATTGTTTCATAAACTTGTTGCCACCAGATCAGTCTTTGGCCTTTTGGAATTAGAAGCTCCAGCTGACTTTGCAGTGATGTGAAGCACATACCTGAGTCCAACAAGGTGGTTTTGTCAGGTTTTGGATTGATGAATCAGGCTCAATATTTAAAAAAAAAAAAGTTAGTAAATAAATTCTCTGTCCACTAGATGCCAGTATCGTTTAATCTTCAGTAAACTCAGCCTGGAATTGTTCTCATTGGCATCAAAGCCACGATGGGAGAAGCCCATGGAGCCATGATCTTGTAAGCTCTGCCATGCAAAGTCAGGATCAAGCCCAGTCCCTGTTCAGGTGTGTCCTGTTTGACTCCTGGCTCCACAGGAGCTGCCAGCCTCTTCTCAAAGAGCAGTTTCTTCCTCCTCACCCAATGGGATGAGGTTTGGGAGAGCCTTTGTTTCTGATTTCTGTGCTCTGCAATGAGGCTTTGTGCTCCCCCAGTAGAGAAGGATTTGGAATGGTGACCCAGGATCTCCTTTCCATCCTGTCCTTTTCTAACACAGAGACGGTGGGAGCACAGAGACAAAGCTCAACAGAGTCAAATCAAAGTCAAAGTTTGTGTTTCACAGGTTTTTACCACAGAGGTGAGCAATGAGGGGGCTGGATCAAGGAATTACCATTTTCCTGGTCAGTCTCCCTCACTGATATTCTGTAATCCTGCCTAATTCACAAACACTCACAGAGGTGAACTGCTGTTTGCAGGAAGGTCTGTGTGAAGTAAGAGATTACTCAACATGTATTCCCATGCATATTTGCACATATTATCATGCTGGAAGAAATTGTGCCTTCTTACTTTTGTGGTACAGTAGCATATGAAAGTTGTCAATGCTCACAGAACTTATTAGCTTGAAGACATAACTAACTTCTTTCAACTGAAAAATAAGTTTTCTAATTCATCCTGACTTAGTATTTTACACCGTTTTGATTTATAGCAAATACAAATGTTCAAGATGTCATAAAAATAATTCTTCTGTCTTTGATCATCTGGAAGGTGGGAAATTCTCCAGACTTGTCACCCTTTTGCACAGCAGAAAAGAGAAATCATAACATATGTGCAGAGGTGTGAGGAAAAATATGCTTTCTCAGATTAGTTTACTGCACTTCAGTTTTTCCCATTGGAAAATATTAATAAATATAGAAATGGAGTGTTAACCACCTTTCTGAGAAAAGAGAGGAGCAGAACAATCAGAGAGCACAAAATCCAGACCCTTTAAAAGTAGAAAATTAGTTTCTTTTTATTCCCAAAAACTGACACAAAATTAAAGTTTAAAATCTAAATTAAGTATTTTATTTCATTCTGACTACTGAAATAACACTATTTCTAAAACTTTGATACGTTAGTAGAAAAAGGATAAGAAATACAAACCCTAAACATCTTCACTAAAAAAGTTTGGAAAGCTTTTTTTTCTTCTTGCTAACTGTTTTCGACTGAAATTTACCTGACTATTTTGATTTCTCTGTTGTATATTTGTCAGTGTGGGCTTATCCTATGTTACAATGTCTTCATGAGGAGGTGGGCATGTCAAATAAATATCAGAGACATGCAGCTAACATAAGAAGGAGAAGTCAAGTGTAACCAGCGCATTTTGATCTTCTGACATTTGTTGATTTGTTTGCACAGTAAGGCTGAGAGGCTGTTTTAGTTAAAACAAAAATTTATGAAAGAAATTGTTCCCTGTGAGGGTGGTGAGGCCCTGGCACAGGTTTCCCAGAGAAGCTGTGGCTGCCCCATCCCTGGAAGTGTCCAGGGTGGATGGGGCTGTGAGCAACCTGGGCCTGTGGAAGGTGTCCCTGCCCATGGGACTGGGTCATCTTTAAGGTCCCTTCATTCCCAGTCTCTTATTCTAAAGCCTATTGGCTATTGGGATCTAATCTGACCCACTTCCTTTACTTAACCCCATGCCTCTTCATACCTTTGGCTGACTTCCCACTGAAATCCACACGTGTGTCAGGAGGAACAGAGCAGTGTCTGAGCTTCCCCTGGCAGAGGGGATACTCATCAATTTGTGTCGGCCAGGAGAGTTCAAAGTTCAGGTTCATTGAGATGGATTTCAGGACCGTAGGATCTCCTGACTTGGAAGGGACCCACAAGGATCATCCAGCCCAACTCCTGGCTCTGCACAGACACCCCAACAATCCCACCCTGTGCGTGAGAACATTGTCCAAATGTTCTGACAGCCTTGGGGCCATGACCATTCCCTTGGGGAGACTGTTCAGTGCCTGAGCACTCTCTGGGGGAAGAAAATTTCCTAAACTCCACCTAACTCTCCCCTGACACAGCTCCAGCCGTTCCCTGGGTGGTGTCCCTGGTCTCACAGAGCAGAGCTCAGGGCCTGCCCCTCCTCCTCCCTTCCTAAAGAAGCTGCAGAACTGCTGTGAGCTCTGACCTCAGTCTTTCTCCAGGCAGAACAGACCAAGTGCCCTCAGCTAATCCTCATGTGGCTTCTTCTCCAGGCCCTTCACCATCTTTGTAGCCCCCTTTGGACACTTTCTAACAGCTTTAGATTCTTATATTGTGGTGCCCAAAACTGCCCTCAGGACTCAAGGTGAAGTTGTACCAATGCAGAGCAATCACCTTCTATAAGTGTAGGTAGAGGTATCTTAAAAGTTCTGAAACTTGTAATATTGTCCTTCCTCTTGCAAGATTTTTCAAGGTTTAGCAATTAATAAGACAGAGCAAGGAAATAATGGACATTTCTGTTTGATCCCCAGGAGATCTGGTAGTCAACCATTTGTAATCCCATGGATCCAGAGCATCATCCCAAGGGCATTTAATGGTGCAAATAGCCAATGTTTTCATTGCAAACCTCTGTGTTTTCATGTGGTTGCCTCCCCAGTGCTGCTTCCTCCTGTCATCCCAAGGAGTCAGGGCTGCTAAATCTCCTGTACTAACTGCAGTTTACTGATGGATTGAGAGACTTGCAGAGAAAATCCAGCTGCATGTGAATAGTGCTCTTGGCCTTGTAGTGTAGCACCACATGGTCCTTTGTAGTGCAGCATGGCAGCAGCCTGCCAGATGTGCCCCAGATTTTGGATGGGGTGTTAATAGACCCAGTAGATTGTGTGTTACTGTTAACAAAATCATAATTCATTGAGCTTTGCAAAAAAAAAAAAAAAAAAAAA
>VZDJ01000131.1:919976-1035181 GCA_008694505.1 Cyanoderma ruficeps | reverse complement strand
AAAAAAAAAAAAAAAATTCTTCTGGTCAAAGTCCACTTTGAGTTTTTGTGAAAAAAAAGAAGAAAAAACCCTGTTTGCTGAATCCCACCCACCCACTCTGTCAGTGTTCAAGACAAGGTGCTCTTCCCTCTTTGTTGGTGGTTTTACAGCTGTTGTGCTGGTTGTGATAAAAATTCTAATACAAATCTGTACCAGTTTTTAGGGAGCAAGGAGGAGGGGTTCTAATTCTCTTTTTTTACTAACCAGATGTCTAATCCCTAGTTTTTTACACTTGTGAGGCAAGCCTTCAAGTGTATTGTGAACTGTGTTGCTGAACACTCTGCAAAAATTCAGAAACGTAGCCATGAGTGTGAGGTCATATTCCTGCTTTTTTCCTGAATGCCACCAGGAAGGAAGGAAAGGTATTAAAGGAAAAGAAAAGAAGGAAAGAAGGTATTAAATTCTTCTTTCTGGTCCTCTCTGGACTTTCTCACCATCCTTTGTAAAGGTGAAGGCAGAGCTGCAGATCCATTATCTAGTGATGTGTTTCTTTTTTCCGTCTTGCTTCTATTGGAGTGATTTTATTTGGCATAATGTGGCTCTCCATAAGCCACAGAGCACATGGAGCTGCATATGAAGGAAGGGTCTTTGGGCTGTGAAATATTTTTTAGGAGTTGTTCCATGTGGCAGTTCTAGGTCCCCATAGAAAAAGGCAAAGCTGTTCTTCTTTATTAACCTGGCGTTCAGACTACGTTGATCTCATTGGCCTGTATTTAATAGTAAAAAATAAACTATTTTAATGATTTTGCAGAAAGAGTTTAAAGTGGGAAGGTGATATTTTGTGACTTTTGAATGAGAAGGGGAAGGCCTCTCCATTTAGGTATTCCATGAAACAAGAGCCAAACCTATCCTGGGTTTGCCAGAACCGCTATTGAGTGAAAAGTTAGCATAGCCAGCTTTGGTTATGTTTGATTCTCTAAAACTGGGGGTCTTCAAAATGGAAAGTAATCACAGAAAAAGAAAACAGAAAAGGAATGGAAAAACTGGATAATCTAAAGGCGTTTCTTGTTTTTCTTTGGTCGCAGTTTTTTGGTTTGTTATTGGTTTTTTTAAGTGGTACAAATAGTGGTTTTCTGTGTTGTTATACAAAGAGAAACTCAAATCAGAAAGGTGAAACTGAAAATATGGGTAGAACATAATGTCCTATTTCCCAGCGACAGGGCTTGTTGCAGAGGGAGCAGAATAATACCTCAAGTGGACTGATATTTACCCTGCCTTCCAGGAGATAAATAGGGATTTGAAAGAAAATGAGTGATTACTGCAATTTTCAGAGGAGAGTTGATAGAGGATTGGCTTTAAGGGACGGCTGTCTGTGACAACAGAACCTGCATTTGCACATGGGTGGGTCAGCCACTGTGGCTTCTGGTCTTCTTGATGTTCCTATTTCCATTTTTAGTCCATCTGAGCCCCTTATCTGCTTTTCTAGTAGGCCCTTTTCCAATTTGTTGTGTGTGAGAAGCTATTCACCGGCTCTCCATACTCAGGTTAGCCTGGGTCACTGCATCCTGAACTTTCTCATTCCCTTCTATAATGTCATCTGTTCTCCCAGCAGCTTGAGATGGTGGGAGCAAGCTATGATTGATGGACCCAGAAGACTGTGATTTATGTCCCTACAGCTCTATTTATGTTAATGGCTAAAAGTATTAGTACTACCGTACCTTTCTTACCTTGGATAGCTTTCATCCTTTCTTTTATTCCTTTCAGCCTTGCTTTTATTTTTCATCCACACATTCTGTGCTTGCTGCTGGCTGCTTGCTCGCCCTGCACGTGGCCATGTAGCAAAAGCCCCATGTGGTGACAAACTGTGTGTTCTCCTTAGGTGCGACACGAAAACAAGTGTGTTGCTCCTGACAGGTGCCCGTGCTTCCACAATGGAAGAGAATATTCCAAGGGAGAAACAGTGACCAAGGACTGCAACACCTGGTGAGCCACTGGAAGGGTGTTTGTTTTTTTTCTCTTTAGGGGGCCTGCTGTGTTTCTTATAATTCAAGTTTTGTTTGTTTAACAGATCTCTTTTGTAGAAAGCCAGTTTTTTGCAGCACAGTAATTGCACAGACAGCGCATTCCCTTTGCATGTTGCATAAAGATCCAATAAAATTCCTTGCAATGTCTGGCAAACTCTACCTCGTGCCCTACAAACAGTTGTGTGTCTGTGCAACCCCTCTGTAGGCAGTAGACAGTGGATTTTGCAACACAGGGTAACAATTTAGGACCTCTGTTCTTTGGGGTGGGAGGAATGGAGCCTGGGCTTTGTCACTAAGCTTTGCTGTTGTTTCCCTTTTTGTTGGCTGTCTGAGGCCCTTCAAATCAGCCCTTTTCAGCCAGAAGGGGTGGGATGCACCAGCTATAATACAATAGGAGTTCTTCAGGCAAATGATAAAGAATTAGGAACAGACAGGGTTGACCTCTTATATCTCTAAAGAGTGCTCTGTCCTTTGATAGATTAAAAAAGATGAAAATAGCTGGAAAACTGGTACCTTCTTAGAAGAAAAGAGTGAGTGCTCCATGTCTTTCACCATTATCCTGCTTGGTTGCTAGAAAAGGATTTATAGGTCCAAAGGGGAGTTCTGGGCTGCTCAATTTGCATGGAGGGAAGCTCTCAGCACAGCCTTTGGTAAAGTACAGTGGGCCACTTTTGGCTTCTCCTGCACTGGAGGTGCTTTGTTTTCTGTGTGTCTGGGGGGAATGGTGACTCTTTCCTTCAGAACTCAGAGAGTCCAGGGTGTAGGACATTCAGCCACTAGCAGTGTGAAAATTCTGGGGTTTTTCTGAACTCACATTTGAGACTGTTATGCATTCTGCCCTAAATGTCCCTGCCCAGCTCTGTGGCAACCCCATGAGCAATGTTTGTAAGCCTCTGTATGACTGGGTAGAGTTGGGTTGAAGAATCAGAGCCACTGGAGAGTTCAAGGTTTGATTTTTGTTTGGCACACTGCTCTTTGAATAACAGTGATTTCAAGGTTTGCATTTTTTAACTAGTGGGATTGCTCCTAACTAGTTTAAGTTAGCCATGGATGAAGGTTTTCTATGGAAATATTGACCTCCCAGTGTTTTGTTTCATTTCTTTCCTTTGCAACTACATATAACATAGTGAATCCTTGTACTGTAATTAAACATTGGAAAAAATAGGCTTGAAAGGGAAAAAAGATGGAGGAGAAATTGATGTTTTGGTCTAGATACTTATTGTATAACATGCTTACATTGCATTTAGGTAAAAGTGACTCAGCTGAAAAACAGGCACCATGAAAATTTTATTGAACCAAGAAGAGTACAGCATGAAATTCCTCAGTGTTAAGAAATTTGCAAGATTCCTCTCCATAACCATGATCAGCATTTTTATTTTCAGTTATTCTTATAATCTCTGATCTTAAAGTAGTCATAACCATGTTGCTTCATTCTTGTAACTGCCCACTTAATTCTGGCAATATCATTGTAAATTATATTTCCTCAAATACATAGAATGTCCTTCAATATCAGGGTTGAGAAAATGTTAGAAATCAGGGGTTTTTTTGGTTGATAAAAATTCTCCCTCAAATTTTAGCTGTTTTTCATGAACGTGAAAGTAAAATTGGAAATAAGGTTAGAAATGTCATTAGGGCTTTTTTGAACTATGTGACTTTGAAAAGTTCCCTGATATTTCTCAGCAAATATCAAGTCAAATGTCATTTAGAAAGCGATATGGGAAATTATTATTGCTTTGAGAATTAATAAGGATTGAGAGTCTGCGTTTTGGAGGTCGAGATCTTCCTTTTCTTTTGTTTTTACTTTTTGTACTGCTGTTGCAGGAGTTCTCATTCTCACTTGTTCTTAGCCAGATGTGAACACCTGCAAAGGCAATATATGAGCCAGAGGTGTCAGATTTGGCGTTTACATCCGACTTGACATATGGGAGACCCTAATTCATGAACAACGGAATGTCTCCAAGCCTAAGCCAGTGGCAAACCTTCTGTTGTGCAATGCATTGGGAATTCATCGTGGAGCTCAATGAAAATTTTTGGGTCACACTTGTGGAGCTCAATGAAAATTTTGGAGTCACACTTGTGCAGCAGTGCAGAGCAGAAATTTGCAAATCTGAATTTAACCACCCCACATCCCTTATCTGTCCATGCACGTATTTACAAAATCTTGCTCTTGTCTAACTGTTAGCACAGAATTCATAGAGGAGAGGGGGCAAGAGGTTTTGTGTTACTGAAATTTCATTCTTTGAAAAAAAGTCTTGCACAATATTTGTTGTGATGTGAAATTTTATCAAGATTAAATAATGTCTCTGCTCAGGTTAAGGTGTTTTAGAGAACTCAGTTCAGTGCCCAGTTTTTTCTTTGGGTAGCAATTTGATCTTGGGAAAGTACTTCAAGTTTTTTATCCATCAGTTTTTATGTCTGTAAAACATGGATAGAATTCTTCTTTCCCTGCCCTCACAGAGCTTGATTACAAAAGTCCTGGGGTAATGATGATGTCCATGTGCGTTCATGGAGCATTTAGTGGATGAATGTTTTGCCATCCTCCAGCAATTTATTACTTATTAATTATTATATTATTATTATTAGATATAGTGTCAAATGGTATTCTAACTCTCCACTGATTTTGAGTTTTATTTTATTAGCTCAGTCTTTTGCTAGTTAGCAAATCCATTTATTTCACTGATCAAAAGCCTGTGGATGTCAAGGGAAACATATTTCATATTTGCAGCTTCTGTAGTGTGGCTATGGTCCTCCAGGATACCTCTGAAAAAGGGCAAGAGTGGTGGATGCTCTGTTTTGCTGAGAGGGTGCTTGGAGCAGAGCAGCATACCCTAAATAAAATCTAGTATAGAAGAATATTCCAGCAGACTCTGTCCTGATCTATTTTGTAACAGGAAGATTCAAACCACACAGTCGTTTGTGCAGCTTGTAAGAAACAGAGAAGCACATCCCTAATTCATTTACTCTTAATGCATTTTTTGGATTTATGTACCCACTGCTAACATATCCTGATTTATGTTAATGAGAGCCTCTCATCTGGTGGTAGAGAGCCCCTGGAGGCAGAGATTGTGGCACTTTCCCTTTGCCTAAAGCACTTTGCATTCTCTTGCTTGTTATTTACATTGAGATAAGGACTCACTGTCCCTGCCTGCTTTTCTCTGTTACAGCGTGTGCCAAGGGAGGAAGTGGGAGTGCACCAAAAATCTGTGTGATGGCACCTGCACTGCTATTGGTACAGCTCATTACTTGACATTTGATGGATTGAAATACAAGTTTCCAGGAAACTGCCAATATGTGCTAGCTCAGGTAAGAGCATGTCAAATGCTGAAGCTGCCTGATCATATAAAAAGAGTTTTACACCAGGTGAGAAGCCCAGTGCTTGGATAAATTACACTTAACTATTTCTAATTACTAAGCCATGTATAGTAGGGAAGAATAGAGCTTGTTAGTGTCTTCAGAGATGTCTTGAGAATTTTGAAGAGTGCATTGTGTTCTATATGGATCAGGCTGTCTTGTGTCCAGCTGGCCATTGAGAACCTTATGAGAGCACCTTGGTACAGAGAAGAGCTGTCTGAATCCCATCTCTAAAATAGAGCTATGGCTGTCCATAAATCAATGTTTTCATCTTTTCCTCTTTATCCTGTGGTGGTAGTTTGCTGTCTGGCTGAGAGAGACAAGGAATGCTCAGTGAACTTTCCCTAAATGCACCCAGAGCACAGGCTCTGCTCATTCCCTTCAGCATGGTCCCTGTCTCGTTCCAAGCTCCACCTGCTTGGAGTCCCCTGGCAGTGTCCATTTTCCTCACAGCGAGAAGGAGAGGAGAATAAAGGCAGAGCACACTAAAACCAACTTTTGATTTGTGGAAGCAGCCAGAATTTAGAGTTAACTAAAATAAAGTCTGATCTACGTGCAAATGATCAGATATTTAGATGTCTGCGCGAAAAAGGATTTATGTGAAAATTTGATCTAAAACTAGAGGGATTCACTGCTGATTGATAACAATATTCTGCAGTTACAGTGTTTCCTGGGTGGGCTGCTATTTTCCCCACAGAGTCCTCATGAGGCACATTGCTGCTGGCAGTTCTTAGGGAGGAAGGTGTGATCAACCTGCCCCTGTCTACCTCTTTGAAAGATGCTCCCACCTTGATGCCAGCTGGATTATGTTTGAGTGATTGCTTTGCCACTACTGAGAGCTCTGTGCAAAGGTCTTATGGGCAGCAATACCATACACTACAACAAAACTACTTAAAATGGAATTTAGACCTGTTTTCCTTAAATGACAGACACAGAGCTCCACACAGGGCCTTTTTCTTAAAAGGTGTGTACTGAAAAAAAGGAACACAACCAAAAAATGAAATCTAAACGGCCAGAGAGATATGAGTCATTGTATAAATTTAGTATGAACTCTCCAAGGATCTCAGAAATATTGGACTTATAAGAAAAATCAGTACATTAATTGACACATCTGTTTATTCAGATATGCCCTGTGCCCATCATGCATCTTTAAATATGACAGATGCTGTAACGTTGTGGAACCTCCCTGCCAGAAAATACTCTTCAAATTATGAATGTGTGTGTCACTGGCAGAGTGTGCCTCGCTCTTTAAGGGATGGAACACATGAATATCAGTGCTAAGCATAAACTAAATGAACATGGGAACAGTTGGCATGCCAAACATATATCCTATTGACCACAGATTACACAGTGTTGTTTGAGGCTTCTTTTTTCTCTTTGTTTTTCCCTGTATGTTTTTTAAATACTCTGCATTACTGACTCATTTATTTTCTTTTCTGATAGGATTCCTGCAAGGGTGACTCTGGAACATTCCAGATACTCATTTCAAATGAAGGTTGTGGCTTCACTGGAGAAAAGTGCACCAAAAGGGTTATCATTATGTATGAAGGAGGGGAAATAGAGCTGTTTAATGGAAACGTATGTACTCCTTCTTTTCTCTTTCCTTTCTATTTTTTTGGGAAAAGAATTTCAGATTGTTCAGCAAACTGAGGCATGAATGACCTCACACTCGGGGTTCTTGATCATAAAATGATCAGATTAGCAGAATTATATTTATCCATTTTACTTCCAAAGGTGTAATCTTGTTTTGGTATTTCTGCTTGGTGCCAATCAGTTTATCAGATAATCATAGAATGTTTGGGTTGGAAGGAAGCTGAAAGATTACCCAGTTCTACTCCACTGCCATGGGGAGGGACACTTTCCACTATCCCAGGCTGCTCAGAGCCCCATCCAGCCTGGCCTGGAACACTCCCAGGGATGGAGCAGTTACAGCTTCCCTGGGCAACCTGTGCCAGGGCCTCCCCACTCTCACAGGGAAGAATTTCTTCCCAATATCCAATCTAACCCTGCTCTCTGTCAGTGTGAGGCCATTCCCCCTTGTCTCACTCCAGACCCTTGTAAAGAGTCTCTCTCCAGTTCTTTTGTAGCCTGTCTAGCTACTGCAATAAGGTCTCCATGGAGCCTTCTCCTCTTCAGGCTGAACAGTTCCCACTTTTTCCGTCTGTTTTCACAACAGAGGTGCTCCAGCCCTCTGATCATCTTGGTGGCCTCCTCTGGACTCATTCCAGCAGCACTAGGTCTTTCATAAATTGGGTGTCCCAGATCTTTTCTAAACATGAGAAAACAGGCTTTTGTCAAAGCCTGTTTGCAGCAACTTGAAGTGCAAGGAAGGGCTGAGAAATGACTGACCTGTGGCTACTAAAACATCAGAGCTAATTTAGCAATCTGAAGGACTGAGCACATATGCACAAAAAAAAGAGTCACTGCTCAAACAAGTTGATACTGAAATGTCAGCTATACTTTGCCCTGTTAAATTTCTGGATGGAATATCCACTTGACTATATTCTTCTTTTTCCTCCCTTCTGCTACTAACAAACATGGAAGAATTGACCAAGAATCACCTCCAGCTCCCGCATCCTTTCCCAGCAGGAAAAGAGCTTTCCAGAGGGCAGAGTCCAGCCCTTTGCCTTGAGCACTGGAGCAATTCATGCTGCCTGTGAGCTCAACCATTGCAGAACTGCAGTGGTTTGTTGGTTCAGTTGCTGCCTTTTCAGAAGTCCTGCGCTCTGAGCTGGCATCTGGGCCAGAGGTTTGCAAGAATGTTCCCAGTGAAACCAACTCTACATTGGCCTTGTTTTGGGTTAACACACAAAGCTGTACTGGGTTGGGAATTGCCAGCCAATTGCCACTGAGCCTTGGCAGGAACACAAAAACATGACCTTTATTAAAAGTGTCTGTGCAGTGCACCTTGACAGCATATCATCCATGCAAGCTTTTGGGTGCTGCAGGATTGGACACAAGACATATTTGTTGTCCAATTCTTTATTTCTACTGCTAAAGAATCACTGGTTTGGGTGAGGGTGAATAGCAGTGCAGGGATCATTCCATGGAGTTGGGCTTTGTCTGAAAGCATCTTTAGGTGACAGATTTTCAGAAAAGCTGTGATTCCGTTTGGATATGTAAGAAAGGGTCAGAAGAAAACAGCAGGTGGTTTAGGCATCCAGCAGCTCCAGCATCAGAGGGTGTTTGGTTCCTGAAGAGACTCTGTCCTTGTAAGACCTAGGTCTGTATTACAGCACTGTCCACATGACCCTGAGTGAATTTTTAATTGTCTTTTCAGAGAGTTTAAGGCTCAGTGTAATAATATCTAGGGCAGCTTTGCTTAGAAATAACAACCAAAAAGGGACATTAAGGAAAACCAACTGACATAGACACTCTTAGGCAAATTCTTATTCAGTGATGACTTTCTACACTCTTTTTCCACAAGAGTCCCTAGAACCAAACAGAGGAATCAGATTTTTTTTTTGCCATTAAAATGTTTCCAATTAACATTGTTTTGAGATGATATGTTTTGAGAGCAGCTTCTACTGCTGCTGGTAAATGGGGGTTTAATTGACACGTTGCAGTCTGGCTGACATTTACAAAAAAATGAAATAATTTTTGCTTTTCTGAAACAAATCTGCAAGTTTGCAAGGTCAAAAGTTTATGACTTCATGGTTGGGCAAAAAGCCTTCAAAAACATAAAAATTCTGTAATTTAGGTCAACCTCTCAGCTCAACTTTGTCCTCTTCTGTTTTTTGGAACCCTTTAAATTTGGAAAGACAAAGACTGTTCTAGAATTTTAAGCAGTCAAGTGACTATACTGTGTAGTATTATGTTGAGCATCGGAGAAAGTTAAAAAGCTTTCAGTACCTAAAATATCTTTTAATATCTTCCCTAAAGACATTGGAGACCTTCTTTAGGAAATCCATGGAAGATATAAACTGTCTTATCTGCGGAAAATGGTTTTGATGATAACTCAGAGATTAAAAGAATTGAATTATGGTGCAGAGCTTTTACTGAATTAAGCAAGAAAGAATAGCGGGATAAGGAAATATTTTGCTCTCAAAGTATGTGAGTGAGAAAATAATTTCTGGGCTCTTTTTTCTCCCTTACATTAATTACTGTTTGTACTGATTGAAAGTTTTCATCTGCCTCTTCCAGAACTAAGCAGTTAATGCACTAATGGTGCTTATAGTAACAGCCATGCCAGACTTTTCTTTCCAAATGTGGTTAATATTCCTATTAGAGTTCCCATTGAAAGGGGATTGTGGTGTGAAAGAGAGCATTTTAAATTAATCTCTTAAATTCTTAGTAGCTGGAGGCAGTAAATTTGCAGCCAGATGGGAAAAAAGAGGCACACAGGGGAAGAGAAAGTGATGGAAAAAATGAATAGACACTGAAAGGAATCTCTCTGGATTTTTGCTGTTGGTGTAGTTGGCTGGGAAGAAAGTCCTTTCTGACTCCAGAATAAGACTGGTCTTTCAGAGAGCACTGATATGTGTGGTTCTCTCTGTTGTCATTACATTGGAACCAGAAGGACAGAATTGTTAAGTTTTCTAAAAAACTGAAATAAAAAAGGCCCAAACCAACATGTAATTATTCAGTGAACCAGTGACCAATACTAAACTGGTAATTAATTGAGTATAACCCTGTCTTTATCAGCCCTGCTTCATATGTTGGCATCTGTGTGTTATACCCTGGGACCACGTTCAAAGACTTTGAAAATGGGATGAGATTGAAATACTTGTATCCCAAATTTCTGATTTTCTCTGGAGCATCTGGGTAGTGTATGGAAACTCTCTGGGGAGCAGCATGATTGGAGGAACCTGTTAACGTGTCTCACTGGGAAGATCACCTACTTCAAATAATAATTAGAGACACTGCTGATAGCACAATGTGTTTCTCTCATTCAGGTAAACGTCAGGGTACCTCCTAAGGGTGAAAATGATAATTTAGATGTCATCAAATCTGGCCGTTATTACATCGTTTTACTGGGCAAAAGCATCACCGTGACCTGGGACCTGGCCATGGGAGTCTCCATTATCTTAAAAGGCAATTTCAAAGTAAGTGTTTTTTGTTTCATTTCTTATTCTCACTAAAGAATACACTTAACCTGTCCCTGGGGAACAGCTTTTCCTTTTTTTTTTTTTTTTTAAATGTAGATTTTCATGGAATATTAGGCACTTGTTCAAAAATGGAGGGAGTGTTTGTTAATACTGTAGGAGTGCCTTATTTTCCTGGTTGTTCAACTCTAAGGGCCAAATCCTGGGTCATTGGAGATGGGTTATGACAGAAAGGATGAGTGCTGTGGGGCCTCAGAGTAACCATGCCTTGAGGGGTTTCTTCTGAATTCAAGAAGAACAGCATAAGGAACCAGATTTACAGGTGATGGTGGTAGGCCAGCAATCTCCAGTAACAAAATGGGATTGTAGGGACACAATCCAAACAGAGCCACTGGGCACTGCTGATTAGAGCAGTCCTGCTTTCTGAAGTCCTTGGGTACAGCATGGTCCTGCTTTCAGAAAAGCAGAGTGGGAATGGGAGCTACACATTCTGTGGGAGAGATTGTGTCTGTTTTAGTGGCCTTGGCAAGGCCATGGGTAATTCAGTTTTTAAACCTCATGGCATTAGAGCACCAGGCTAAAGAGACTTCTTAACAGAGCCCTAAACTGGTCTACAGATGTACCATTAATACTTTCTGTGTTTCTTTCCCTGCAAGGATCAAGTGTGTGGTCTGTGTGGAAATTTTGATGGAATCCAAAACAATGATTTGACCAGCAGCAGTGAACATCTTGAAGTAGATCCAGTTGACTTTGGGAATTCTTGGAAAGTTAATTCCCGCTGTGCTGATGTTGTAAAGGTGATTGTGGATGAACTGTGAAAACTAATTAGTGTGAATTACAGTATCACTGAAGAGTGGGTAAAGAGCTTTGAAAGGATTGAAATAAGTAGAAATTACCTCCTTGCCCCATGTTTTTGCCAAATAATATTAATTCTTTAAATCTGGTAAAAGATCAATTAACTTACATAAAGCTTCTGGGCTGCCTGGCTTCAGAGGAATGTTAGAATAGCCAAATTGTATGGTAGAGACTGTTCCTAGAGTTATCCAGTCCAGATGCCTGAAATCCAGCTATCACTGGAAATCTCATTTTAGAGTTTAATCTAAAAAAATTGCTGCAAATTTTTGTCAGGGGAAGTTTGCATAAAAGTGTCATTTTTCCCTATTCAGATTTCTGTATCCCATGTCTTAGTCTGTCCAGTACAAACCATGGAATGCACAGGTTAACTTCTTTCTGTATGATTCCCCCTTTTTTTTTTTTTTTTTGAAGTAAAGAGCATTCAGTTTTTATTTTCAGGCTGGGAAGGCTTGAATAGAAAAAGCAGGATACAGGAGGTGATGGGAGACCTTATTGCCATCCATCATTGCATGTGAATTTTGAGGAGTGTAGCTGCCTTCTGAAAGTGTTATCTATGTCCCAGTGTTGGACATTTCTTGTGGTACTAATTATACATATTACACATAAGAGTCTTCTTCCTATTTTCCAAATACAGAATTTTGAAAGAATGAAATTGAATAATAAATTTGTATGTAGCTGACAAACAAAGCCCAAAGTATTTACAAATGAAATGTGCAAGGAAACACCTTGAAAACAACTTGTTTTGACATTTGTAAAACAAAACATTTCAAACAAAGCTGCTGCTTTTTTTCCTTGAAAATTTATCTAAGTGATCAGGGGCATAGGGGTGGAAAAAGCCTTTTTTAGATCTTTTCTTACAAGAGTAAATTACCATAAAATTACACTGAAGCATTTATTCTTGATCACGTGAAATCTTCTGGGTTAGTTGCCAAATATGTGCAAGTGTGACATCCATAAATATGACCTTGCTGAATGTCACTTTTTTTCATTTCACTTGATTGAAGCACAGTAAAAAGTTGCAGTGCTGAGGAGTGAGGCCACAGGATTAGACTGAGAAGGAGCAGCTTCTCATTTCACTGTCATAGGCACAGGACAGGACCTGCAGGGTGTTGCTGTGTTAAATTCCATGTTAATACTTGTGCTCTTTGTTCGTAGATGAATTAAATGGGAGGAGGGAAGATTACTGAACTATTTTTATTCAGCAGTGGTCTTGTGTATTGTCTGCTGAAATCTGATCATATTTTTAAGTCTAGTGGACCTTCTGAGGAGTTGTGAATGATCATTGGTCAGGATGGATGTTTGGTACAGTGGGTCTTCCTGTCATCTAAATGCTTGAGTTAAAACTTCAGGGTACATGTAATAGCTGGAGAAAATCAAGGAGGTGATCTGCTCTGCTGCAGCAGGATCTGTGTGTGTGGTACAACAGGTTGAAACTTTACTCAAAGAAACAATTTCCTTTGCTAGTGGAATTTCCTTTCCTCTTCAATTTGAAGAATCCTAAGATCCTTTGCAAGTGAAATTTCCTTTCCTCTTCAATCTGAAGAGTCCTAAGATCCTGAAAACAAGACTAATGCAATCTCTACTTGTTTCTTACAATATTAAGCCCAACCTGGAACAGACCTTGATGTCTCCACTGTGTGGTGGAAACATAGTGAAGCAGATGATGGTAGAAACATCATGCAGCATTTTGTCTGGAAGTGTTTTTGAAGAATGCAGAAAACTGGTGAGTATTGGGTAACGTGTTTCACATTCTTCAATGCTGTGTATCTGTGTTGGCATTGATTACAGCTGAGGGAAAAGCGTGGTTGTGCTAATAGCACACAGGACTTGGTGGAGGCTGGCTGATGTTCTCATCTCTTACCTTGTCCTGTAGCTGATGCTTTATGGGAAAATGCACCTATTAAGCTATGAAGTAACTTCTTCCCAAGGGAAATTTTACTATACAGTCCAGAGAGTGCACATGAAGTGAAGCCTAAGGGTTGAGATGTGAGGGAAGGGGGAGCTGAGCCAATGCAATGCCATTCAGGCTGTGTTATACCCCAGCTGCTGCATGAGAGGGATGGGGACAAGGCTTAAAAATATTAAGTGATCACAGACTGCAGTCCTTGCTGACATCAGCAGAAATATTTGCACTGATTTATGTGGCGCCTCGACCCTTGGCAAGCGGAGCAGCCAAACCATCTGAAGGTTAACAGGAAGTGTACAGGGAGGAGATGAAGGGACTCAGAGTGTCCTGTGCCCTACGTTTCTCTCTTGTAGGTGAATCCAGAGCCCTACATTGACATTTGCCTGTATGACACCTGTGCCTGTGAGTCTGTTGGGGACTGTGCGTGTTTCTGTGACACGGTCGCGGCCTACGCGCAGGCCTGCGCGCAGAAAGGGGTTGCTGCTCACTGGAGGTCACCGACTCTGTGTCGTAAGTACAGAAAACCTGAGGCAGAGCTGGGTGAAAACATTAAAGGTTTTGGCTCAGACTGGTCAGATTTAGCTCTGTTTCCACTGATATCCAGAGAATTCCATGTTAATGGGGGCTGGGTTAACAGCTCTCTCTGACACTCCCAATCCCCTGTTCTATTTCTGTACCTGGCAAACCCATTCCATCAATTAGGGGATTTAATAGCCTGTGGTACAAAATCTAGAGGAAGAAATAGTTTCAGTAATATATGTGCATGTGCATTAATTAAAGTTTACAGTTTGGGGTTGTGCTGTACTTGCTATTATCAAACCTAAGAATTTCTGGCCTGGAGCAAGTATTTCATTGTGTGAAAGAAGATGTAAGTGTGAAGAGGTGGCCTGCCCTGATTGTAGTCAAACAATAATGTAGTAAAAAAAAAAAAAAAATTTCTTTATTTAAAAGTGGAAATCTTTCTTTTTCTAGATATAAGTGGTCCACTTTGTACAATGTTTGGTGCCATAATTCTGAGAGGCATGGTGGATATACGCTCTGGTTTGATGATTTTTCTTTTTTTTTGCCTCTGATTCTGTCCCTGCATAGCACAAAGCTGTGAGGATCTGAATAAACAGGAATTAGATTATCAGTGTGAATGGAGATACAACAGCTGTGGACCTGCTTGTCCTGTCACTTGCCAACACCCCCAGGCTTTGGAGTGTCCTCTGAAGTGTGTGGAAGGATGCCACGTGCACTGTCCTCCAGGTAAGTCCATATTTTGATTAATTTAAACAGATTTTCTTCTTAACAGGTTCACTGATGTGTTTTCACCACAATTCCTTACTGCCTGAGGAGGAAGGTGGTTGGGCATCTTGGTTTGGGTTTGTGAAGTGGGTACAGTGTGTGGAGGGCATGAAGTGGTGCCCAGAAGAGGAGGATGAACCCCTGCCAGCAAGGATGAGAGAGAATGGGAACAGCTTGATGAGACTGGGGGACTGGGGGCTGTGTGGCAACAGAGATTGTTGACTCTGTGGTTAAAGTAGGATATGAATTTGTGCTGGAAATTGAGAAAATGCTCTGCTTCAGCTACAGCAGCGAAACCCATTGCCTTCACCTGTTTATTACCTCCAAGATGCTCCTGAGAGTGCCCAACTGGCATCCTCCCATGAGCATGAGGACTATTCCAACAGTTCTTAACTATTCCAACAATTACCTAGTAGAAAAGGGAAAGGAAAAAAATACGAGAAATATGGGACAGGGAGAAAAAAGAGAGGAAAGGAAGCAAATAAGGTATTTTAAGACCCCAAGTAGCGATTCTGGGCCTCAGTATTTCTGATCAGAACAAGGTAGGGGATAGGAGGAGAAATAAATAATATACATGAAAAATGGGAAGTGCCATTTTCCCCTGATGTTACTGATACCCTGATATCTTCCGTGCTTTGTTCTAAAGATATATTCACCTTTTGTGTGGTGCTGGCTGTTGCAGGTTGTACACTGGGTTAGGTGCTTTCAATATCTAAATTAAAAGCCATTATGAGGGAAGGAGATACTTCCCTGTGTCAAGCTGGCAGTGACACAACACCAAGCAGAGTGTTCAGGAGGTTTGAGCCCACTTCAGAAGCACTGTTTTGTTTTTAACCCCATGATTAGTTTGACAGCTCATGACAACTGGCATCTTTACACTGCTCTGCTCTTTTGAAACAGGGAAAGTACTTGATGAGCTGTCCCTGGATTGTGTCAGTCCAGAAGACTGTCCCGTGTGTGCAGTTGGAGATGACAGGATCCCACATGGAAGGAGAGTAGTTTTGAACAGAGATGATCCGCAGCACTGTCAATCTTGGTATGATGGGGTTGTGCAGGGAACCAGCAACCCTCTTGTGTAGGATGAAGGGTCAGGGATGAAGAACACCCTCATGAATAAATCCATGGATGTAACTTTAAATATGCCACTCAAAAAGAAGCTTGGAAACCATCTTTGATGTCAATACTCCTTCACAGAGAACCCAGAGCTGAAGCTTTTCAGTGATAGAAGTAGAGATTATAGGATATCAACTGAATTGAAGCAAGTGAAATCCATAAATTCCTTTCAATATGGGCCTTTCCCTACGTGTAGGTGGCCTTACTGGCTTCAGATGTTCCCCTTCTTTTTGTGCAATGTGTGATTCAACATCAATAAAGCTGTCAGACTCCTTCCCTCTGCCAGCGCTAAAAAATTCCTGTGTGTAGTGCAAGGTCTGAGTGTGCACTCAGTCTAGAACTTGCTGAGATTATTAGCAGTTGGAATTGTGTCCCATTACTGGAAAACCAATTTCCATGAGCTATTAAGGTAATACCTGTGGTCTGATCCTGCATACAGGCATTTCCAAATAGCATGAAATGAATGGCAGGGAGTGTGATGCTGTGCACTGTGCAGGATGTGGGCCTTCAGCTGCAATGCAGCAGAGACTGTTTGCATTTTGTTTAATGCCCCATGGCATATTAGGAAAATTTGTCATTCTCTGGATGTCTGGACCATGGATGGATATTTTCACTAGTGACTTTTAATGCAATGAATAAAAGTTTTCCAACTTGTAAATTTGTCATATTTAATGGAAACTGAGTTGTAAAAGTGCAGCAGCTATTAGCCCAGTCCAACACCTTAGCTACAAACCTGAACCTCACAGAAGCTCAGAATGGATGCAAACTTACAATTCCTGGTCTCTAGCCAGGGCTAGTGTGCAACTGAGCTATAAACCCAGGGCATGAGACTGTTAGGCTGTTCAATTAAATACATACTTCTTAACAATGTACGTGAAGAGCCCTGAATTCCATCAAAAGGTCAAAAAAGAGTCTTCTTAAATGAGTCTCTGTTCTCTAATTTTGTAATTCTTAATAATAATTTATCTTAAATGTTGATACGCTGGCTGCTGCTCACAAAAAAAAATCAGAACATTAGGAAAACTTACCTCACTAGGGAAACATCCTTTTGCATAGCTGTCACCTAATTTAGATGCCTACACCATCTGTACAAACAATAGAAAATATTGCACAAAAATGAACTTCATAGCAAACATCCAAAGGAAATTGGAAACGAGAAGAGTCTTGTTCATTTTAGGATTAGAATAATAAATCTGTTGATGTATGTTGATGCCAAAAGTAGCTGTGCATTCACAATTAGGAAGACACTAGAATGAGCTTGAAAAGAACATAACACTTAAATTAAGAGAATTTAAATGAAGATGCCATGCATAAAGTGAAGTATTTTCCTGGAAAATGGCACCTTCTTCCAGTGTTGACTCATGTAGTTTGTACATCCTGGGTTTTTCTGGCACTGAAAGCAAGCGTTTTTTGGTAGTTGCTCTTTTGTAACCTTTTCCTGCTCTGTTCCTTGGACTGTCCCGTAAGACAAGGAGAATATATGGACTGGTTCTGTTCCACCCTGGGCCTGAGTGCAGTCACGTTCTTTTCTCTGAGAAGTGAAGCTGGTCAGAGGGCTGGGACACCTCTCCTGTAAGGAAAGGCAGAGAGAGATGGGATTGTTCAGGGTGGAGAAGAGAAGGCTCTGGGGAGATCTCTTTGTGACCTTTCAGTGCTTCAGCCTGTGAGGAAGATTGGGTGCAAAGTTTTTAGCAGGGCCAGTTGGGCAGAATAAGGGGTGATGGTTTTAAGCTGAAGGATGTTCATTTTATATGAGATATAAGAAGTTTTTTTACCAAAGTGGTTGGTAGAACATCCTTGGCATAGGTTGCCCAGAGAGGTGGTGGTGTCCCATCCCTGGAAATATTTAGTGTCAGGCTGGACATGGCTCTGAGCACCAGGATCTAGTTGAAGATGTCTCTGCTCATTGCAGGAGAGTTGGATTAGATACACTTTAAAGATTTCTTTCAGCCCAAATCCTTCTATGATTCTAGGAAGTAAAGAGAAACACGCAGCCAGGAATTAGAAGAGCAGAAGTGTTAAAGCCTTGCTAAAGATGGATGAATTATAAATGAGTTCATAAAAGGTGGAGGGTGACAGAGGTGAAAAAGCTCATGGGTGGTGCAGAAGGATGGATAGTGGAAAAGGCAGAGATAGGGGAGGAAAAGAAAATTGGGAGCTGAGCTGGAAAATGTACTAATGGAGGAGAGTAAAAATGGTGAAGGAAGACACAGGACTAAAAAGAGATAACATTTATGGTTGAAATAAAGTGTTTAATATGAGAAACTGGAGTGAAAAAGAAATCATGGCAAATAATAGGAGGGTAAGAGAAACATAAGAAACAGTGGAGGACAAACATGTGCCAAAGCTGTATCCAAACCAAAATGAAGTCAGGGAAAAAAAAACCCACCAAGAATCTAAAGCACTTAAGAGGCAGAAAAAAGATTGTTAATTTCAGTGAGGTTAAAATCTGTACAAACCTGGCCCCGGCACAGAGTTTGCTGAGTCATATCAGAGGTAAAACATCTCTCCTACTCTATGATTTTACTTGGTGTTAGCTGCCTGCAGTTTGCCTCATGTTTTGGTTCCTTGTGAAGCAAACCAGATCAGCCAGTTCAGTCCACCAGTGGCCTGTAGGTTGCTGTACTGCTGATGCTCAGTGATTCCTAAAAAGTTTCCAGACACAGATTTTGCCCCTTCTGCCAAGACTGTTCTAAGGAGTCTCCTCTGAGAAACACTCCATAGTTGGTCATGTTTCCTGGATCTAAACAAATGTCCATGAACATAGGGGATTTAGGTGTACAATACCATGTGGGAAGTTGGGGATTGAGGTGGGGGGAAAGAAATTATTCGCATCATGTTTGGGTTTTGAGATGTTTGGTTTTGGGTTCTTTTATAATGTGTGGATGACTTGTTGGTATAAGCATTGCTTTTTACAGCTAAATTTGATGTTTTTCTCATTCGATGATTTCTGTAGTCTGTGTGAAGGGAAGAACTTAACCTGTGTGGACTGTGAGCCCATGGACAACACCCTCACTCTGACAACACCTATTCCAGAGGAGGACATTGAGCTACCAGCCAGTGCATACTCGTGCAGCAAGATGATGGACTTGGCCTTCCTGATCGATGGCTCCAATAAACTCTCTGAGGAGGACTTTGAACAGCTGAAGACTTTCATAATTGGCGTGATGAAAAAACTCCACATCTCCCAGAAAAAAATCCGAGTGTCAATTCTGGTGTATAGGGCTGGCCCCACCATCTACCTGAACCTTAAAGATATCAAAACAAATTCCCAGATGAGAAGAATTGTCCAGAACATAAAATACACAGGTGATAAAGAAGCATCTGTCTATGAAGTCTTTAAATACACTGCGTTGCATGTGTTTGGAAAAGCAGAAAGGACCAATGCTGCCAAAATTGCTGTGATATTTATAGCAAGCAAGCCTCAAAAAAAAATCCGTGACATGCTTGGGTTTTTGAAGAATAGAGACATCACAGTAATGCCTGTGGGGATTGGGCCACATATCAATGTGGAGCAAGTCAAGTTCATGGCAAAGATGTTTCCAGGTAGCAGAGCCTTCCTAGTGAGCAATGTGCTGGAGCTAATGGATCAAAGAGATTTCCTCATTGATCACCTGTGTGATCTTGGACCTGAAGAAAATCTTCTGTTACCAGCTACATCTGCTCCAACCATGTCCAGTGTCCTATTTCCCCCTTTGGGACTCACAGCCCCACCACCTCCTTTAGAAAAATCCCATCCCAACAGGCTGGATATTGCTTTTATTGTGGAAGGATCTGACAATGTCGGGGAGGAAAACTTCAATAAAGTCAAGATGTTCATTGAGAATGTGGTCACAGGAATGAACGTGGGACAGGAAAATATTCACGTTACAGTCATGCAGTATTCAGATACTGTCAGTCTGGAGTATTCCTTTAGGGAAATACAGTCAAAGGAAAAAATTATTGAGAAAGTGAGGAGTATACCCTACCAGGGAGGAAGGGCTACCAACACTGGCAATGCCCTCGATTACATTTCCAAACACACATTTACATCAGTGAATGGGGGCAGGCAAGATGTTCCTCACTTGGTATATATGGTGTCATCCAGTCCTTCCACTGATGTCATCACACGACCTCCCAGGAGCATAAATGTTATTCCCATAGGCATAACCCCCGGTGCCAATATCCAAGAGCTCAGAAAGATCAGTCAGCCTCATGATCCAATTATCTTGAATAGTTACAACAGACTTATCGAAGAGGCACCTGAATTAGTGCTGCAGTCGTGCTGCTCTCGTGGGACGAGATTTTGGACCGAAATCACAGGTAAGATTGGATGAATTTTCTGTGTGATTTCTTCTTTCCTCTGTTGGGTCTCCTTCGTTTACCCTGTGCATCACTGAAATTTGAAGGGTTCCTTTATCTGGTTTGATGTCTTGCTGTCATAATTCCAAGGAAGGACTGTTTACCTCCTCTGGAGGCTGAGGATGCTGCCCCAGTCCAGCAGACTGAGCCCAGTCCTGCAGTCTGTTTTCTGTAGGCTCAAAGTCCTTGTTTCCCTTTGTCAGCAAAGTACAGAAGCTTTCACACAGGTTGGAAAGTGCCAGAAGAAAAAACATTCTCCTGTCTTTATTATTATTCTTCTTTGCTTAGAATAATGTAAAATTATACTTCCTCTTTTGTGAAAAGACATTATTGGGTTTTTCACATAATTTGTTTCTTTTGTTTGCTTAGGGGTGAGGAGGGTATTCTGTGGGTTTTGTTTATTTTTGTTTTGTTGTTGTTTTGGGTTGGAGTTTTTTTCATGTTGTACTCTGCTGTTGGTTTTTGTTTTAGTCCCATGAGAGTAAAACAGAATCAGTAGAAAAATCAGGAATTGAAATATCCAAGTATTGGATAGAAATCTCAAGGCTTTCATTAGAGGGGTATCACTTATTGTTTCTGGTCATTATCCTGCTTTGTTTTCCCAAAATACGACTGGACCTACCCTTTCTGCTCCTACCACATTAGCAGATGCTACTTTTGGTTATTATATATAAAATAACATCTTTCCCTCCCCCTCTCACCCTCAGAGTTGTGCAACAAACCCATGGACATCATGTTTCTCCTGGATGGAAGTTCCAATATTGGAGCATCAGAGTTCGAGGAAATGAAAAACTTTGTGCGGGCATTTATTGAAAGTGTTGTGGTCGGTGTGTATCTGCCTTTCAGATCAAACACAGAAAGATGTTTTTTATGCTTTTGCCTGTAGGGGACAAACCAGCTTCTCAGTGGAGTTTTTTCAGTTCTTAATTTTAAATTACTCATTCCAGCCCCTCAAAACACTGACTGCTCAGTGTTTATTTCCTGACCCATATGGGATGGCTGACGCTTTCTGGGAGCTCACTGGACTTGCAGAGTGTGTCCTCATAGGGGGATACACCTCTGATTAGGCCATTCCTTACCTTTCATTATCAGTGCAGCCCCCCTGGCAGAATGCCTTGTATCCTGCATATGCATGAAGGGATCATGTGGTACAGGAAGCAGACTTCGTGTGGCTTGTACCAAGTTTTCCCAGTAGTATTTAACAGATACGGATTTATATTTTTTTAATCAGAATTTTGTATTTTTTTATCCATCATTAAACCATTTCCATGAAGCAACTGCTGTTATTGGTAGTACTCATACATGTTTTGCAGAGCATTGATAAAGACTAAACACAATTGTGTTCAGTAGGAGGCCATGAAGAGAAATACAGCCCATCACTATAAACAGCATATTGCCTGGTTCAATTTTTCAAATCTGGTATTTTTAACTATCTATAGAAGTGCTTCATTAATAGTTTTATTTGTACGTCTTACATAATGTATAATCAGGATGTCAGAGATGAGCATAATTTGGATTTTCTCTTCATTCCCCTTCACAGGTCAGGCTCCCTGGATTCACTTTCTTCCATGCACAGCACTCCAGTACTGTATGAGAGAGGCAATTGGGCATTAAATGATCCAGGGAGCTTGGCCCATCTGACCCAAAAAAAAAAAAAAGAAGAGAGAGGTGTTTAGACAATTCTAAAATGAAAAAGGAATAATACTGAATGGAGATCAATAAAATGAAATTCTCCACTTACTGTCATATTGATCTGGGCTAAAATACTGCATGCTGACTCTTGAGAGAAAAGCAACTGTTTCCAACAGTACTTGCATGTTTTTTCACCAGGGAATAGTTCAATTTTGATCTTTTCACAGTCTGATGGAAAACCCCTGTCCAGTTGTGCCTAATGTAAATCACAACGCTGATGTCTTCTTTAGATTTATTTTAAGACATTCACATCCACTGCCTAAAGTGTTTATTTTCTGCTTCAGGCAATTCTTCTATTCATGTGTCAGTTCTCCAGTATGCCAGGAAAAATAATCTAGAAATTTCATGGAACATGCCTCAAGAGACTGACAGGCTTGTAGAGATGGTGCAGTCCATTCAACAAAGGGAGCAAGGTCCTACCAGACTAGGTGAGTGATTTTGTGAATATTGGTGTTTAAACAATGGGGTGGGGGAACAAAACCCCAAGGAATGCTAAATAAAGGCTGGCTACAAGCACCAATTTATGTCAAAGTTGTGGCATTTCTTGTTAAGGTCCAATCTCTTGTTATGGTTCAATTTTTTTTCTATTAAAACGTATTCACAGATTACACAAATTATGGTTTTTCTTTAATGTGTTTTGGGAAAAAAAGCCTTGAAGTAAGGCTCAGGATTTGCATTCATTATCTTTCAAGCAAGCAAAGCATAATTAAACAGTAAAGACTTTGATCATTAACCTTTCGGTGCTGGTTAGTTAATGAGATGTTTAGGAGCAGAACTGATCGTGCTGACTTCAGGAGCTGCCCTTGCCAGATGTTTGTGCTGAGCCAGTGTAACCCATCTGGTTGAAAAATAGCAAAACAAGAGTTATGTTCTGTGTGGTTCACTTCCCTCATCCAAGTTGCCATGCTGGTTCCACAGGGACTTGGGCTGGCGCAAGGTTGGGGATGGTGCCAGGGAGCAGGGAACAAGGATTGCCTGAGGCAACACCTCAGCTTACTCAAAGAGTTACTTGTGAAATGCCATTTTCTGTTCCAAACAGACAGGTCCACTTCAATTTTTATGAGCTAAAACATCAGAGATTTCCCACTGGGTCTGTGGAAACTTGGTGCACACACAAATATCAGTTGCAGGGTTCAGCGAAAAATGATTCTCCTACAGCATCTTTCACCAGATGCCTTGAGAATTTTGTTCTTCTGGATTGGAACCACTTTACTCCAGCAGCCACTTAGCATCAGGTTCCTGCAAGAGTTGAGGAATACACAGAGTTTTGGGGTCTTTGGCCTATAAAGAGTTATTTGTACAGAAAAGTGCGAAATAAAACCTGACTTCCATAGTTCGCAGGAGGATTAGCTCTGATTGCTTTCTCAGCCTGGAGAAATAAAAATACCAGATGGCTGATGAGACTTCTATAGGCTCGTTGTGGGATAAACTGTTGCATACAAATAGATAAGTTTTGTGAAGCCTTCCATGTAATGTGTAGAGAAAGGCGCACGGAACTGCAGGATAAACGGAGCAAACATGGCCTTGGGGAAATGAAATGGGAGAGGCAGCCACATGACATCCTTGTTAGTGATTTGTTTATGTCTCATTGGAAAATGCTCAGAGACCATGAGCGGGGATGTGGTATAACAAACCAAAGTGGAATGGAGTAGAAGTAGCTCCTCCCAAATGAAGTCATGAAAATAAGTCACTATAGTGCTGTCCTGCACCTTGTGTGAATGTGGCTGGCTGTGCAGGAGACAGCATTCCCAGGAAGTGCAGGGTCACTCAGGCCCTTGTGTCTGTGCTTGGGCCTCAGGAAATGCAGAGGCTCCTTGACAAGTGTAGATGGCCCAGGCTGGACACTGCATTTTCTTGGGAAATCTTTTCTAGCCTTTGCTTGAACTGGATTTTACCCATCAAAAATATCATTGCAATCAGATACAGAGCTGTTTCTTCTTATTTGCACTGGCTGCCCTATGCTAGAAGAACCATTCAGTGAAATCTTTACTGCATCTTTGTTGATCCAAATCGTGCTATTTTGGTCCAAAAAGCTCTATGTTCAGAGGGGAATCGTTGCTGCCACTGCAGAAGTCTTACTGTAGAAAGCATTTCCTTTCCTGCATCCTTTAGCCATAAGGAAACTCCAGGAGAGAAAGATTTTAGTAGTAAGAAATAATGAAAAATTACTGAGTATATGAGGGCATAGAAAGAACAAGAAAGAGCAGCATATACCACAAATCTTTCCCATGCTTGTGCAGTGGGGCCATTCAATAACATCAGGCGAATTTTGGCTCAAGTAACCTATCAAGCCGCAGCTCTGGGGCTATTCAGACATCATGAAATCATGTACAACTTCACATAAGAAACAACTGAAGAAAAAAAAAAAAAGAAGAAGGAAGCTAAACACTGAAGTGAAGTTTGTAAGAGAACTGAGAATCACATAAATGTGTCTCTGTTCAGCATTTGTGGGTGTTTAGGAGAGTCACAGGGAGCAGATTGAGCAATCCCTACAGTAAATACTGCTTAACACTTTATAAAAACATTATTTTGCTTCCTTATAGCCCTAGTAAAAGTCGCTCATTTAGGCTGACATTTTCCTGCCTCAGCCTCAAAGTTTGAAGGAAGTATGTTCTATGTGGCTCAGCTGTACAAAAGCGTCTTTAGGGAAAGAAATATTTTCCCCCCACCCCCCTCCAAGAAAAAAATAATCTTAAATTTACGTTTTTCCTCCAACTTTCCATCATTATTAACATATTTGATCAGCAGCATTCAGCTTTGCTGTCAGGATTAAGATGTCTTTCTCCTAAACCTCCCTTGTGGTTTTGGAAGCAAAGGCCCCCCATAGCATTTTCCTTATTCATATCTCTCCCCAAATGATGTGCTCTATACTGAATTTCCAAAATTTTGCCCCCATCACCCAAGACCAGCAGGTGTTGTGAGCAGAGGGCTCCCACCCACTGACAGAGACTTCCACTTGTTCCTCACAAATATTGCTGAACTGGTGCTGCCCACCTCCTTTTTGAAGCCAGTTTTGGGTACCATAATATCTTCCCTGAGGTGTTTTAAGGCACTGCCCTTCAGGGTTTTTTTTTTTGTTTGCCTTTTTTTCTAGTTCATTTCTTACAAGGTTTGTGAGTTGAATGAGCTCCTGGTGGAGTCTGGGTTTATCAGAAGCTCTCGGTGGCAAGAGAAATGCAGGATTTGTGATCTGCAGAGACAGGAAAGCAGAGGAGAGGTTTTTTTGATGCCTGTTCCATTCAGTGGTGTTGGACTGACAGGTTTGTGGTGCTCACATTAATTAATGTGTGTTAATGCCAAAATATCAATATTCGTGTGCCAAGAACTGACTACTCAACGCACTGTGGGATTAGTTTTCAATAGCAGTTTTATTTCAAAATTAAAATAATCTTCTCTTTCCCGTGAAAAATCCCAATTCAGTGCCAAGTGAAGAGCCTAAATTAAGATACAATGACCAGCTTCAGGATTATGCACCTGGCCCATGGCAGGGGGGTTGGAATAAGATGATCTTTAAGGTCCCTTCCAATCTAAACTGTTCTGTGGTTTTATGATTCTGTGATTATCATAGTGGGGAGTTGTTCCTGGTTAGAGAAGTCCTTGGTTAAATAGTTGCAGTCTGGAATACCCACCATCCAGACATTTGTTGGCTGCTTCTATATCACTTCAAGGTTCTGAGGAACCATTCCTTTTTTGTTTTTCAGGCAGCTTTCAGAAATTGTAGGTGATTAAGATCTCTTGTGGTACCTTTTTTTGGGTCAAGATGCTAAAGGAATGTTAGAGAAACCACTGAGGCCACTTAAGGCACAGATTCAAAAGTTCCCAGCAGGAACCTCCGTCTAATTGGAATCCCCCATCTATCACAACTCCACAGAACCTCGAGGGGCTTTACATTTCATTGCTTATTTCAGACAAAATTAAAGAAAATAATTGCAAAGGTTGCTCTTAGGAAGTTTTTGCTTTCCCTGAGGCATCCACCAAAACATTAGATGTCTGTGTGTTCCAGATTGGCTAATTCTGGGATGAATCTTCATTTTTATTTCTTGGATATATTTCAAATATTTCTAGGGCATCTTGTGCTCATTTAGTTAATTCCATGATATTCATAATTGCTCCCAATCCAATATTTGTGATTCAGATTAACATGCCTTTTTGCACATTTTAACTCTTCCATCCAAATCATTAATGAAACTATTCAATAAGGCAGAATCTAGTGTAATTCCCTGTAGACTCCTAGTAAACACCTCCAATCCTATTCAACAGATTGTCTTTAGTCCTTAAAGCTTGTTTATGTCTATTTAATCAACTTGCAGTCCTTGCAGAAATCTCTGTGTGAACCATTCTGAGTTGTTACTTCAGAATACAAGTCTAACTTTAAAATCCATCAGGTGTCAAGTGAATCAGGAAAAGGTTCTTAAAAAGCCTTTTCTGACACTCTGAATTTCAGCATCGAATGTTCGTAGTCATTATTTAATGATTATTCCAAACATGAGCACTAAAGGATGGGGAGAAGATGCCGTTCTGTGCTTGGAATGATTGGCGTGTCTTTCCTAAAGTAGCCTGTATGGTCCAATTGGGTTTTTGTTTTCCCTTTTATCTGTGTTTTTTTTCTCCCTGGACATGCCCAATGAGTGGCAGTCACACCCCACTGACTGAGCTGGAAGGCTGCTGGGGGCTAAACACCCCTGGTGGGCTGAGGGAAGGGCTAAAACGGCTGAAAACAACCTGGGCTAGAGGAATGTGTTTCTGCCCATGGCAGAGAAGCTGGATCTGGATGATCTCTGAGGTCCTTCCAACCCAAACCAGTCTGGGATTGTCTTTATGTTTCCACGCAGTGAACACTCTCCAGTCTCAATAAAGCCTTGTGCATGGTGTGTTATTTAATTCAGTGTAAATACTTATTTCCTTTACTGGTATGAGAATGTCAAGTTTCTGTTGTGTTGCAGTCTCACAGTATGAAAGTGTTCAAGTTGGTTGATTTTAGCAGTGAATAGTTTTTGTTGTGGACTCTGAGGGATTTGGTATTCCCCTCTGTGGTGAGATGGAGTGACGAAGAGCTGAGAAGTGACAACTTCCAGCTTGGAATGGGGACTTTCTGAATCCCTCTAGCAGGACAAAAGTGTTCATTTGATTATGTCTTCAGACACCTGGCTCTTTTCTCTAGAGCTGGCTTCAGAATAAAGGGAGAAATCCAAACAGCTTTTACTATGCTAAACCAAATTTTCCGTGCATTAAATTGAGTAACTGCTTTTGGGGCCTTTGAAAAAGTCATTGATTCTATTACAATGGTATTTGATTTCTTTATGAAATATTATAAAAATAATGGATTTTTTTCAGTTTGCAAATATGTATGGAGTTTCTGAACATTTTTAAAATTAATGTGAGAAGAAAAATTGGAGCTGGAGTGCCTGCTGACCACACCAACCACACAAAAGTCAAAGGGTCATTAAAGAAAACAAATACAGAAATTTCAAGTACTTTTCACAAATGAATGAAAAATAATTTGTGATTCTTACTGTGCAAAAGTTTAACCTAAAATATTCTTGAAAGTTAAAAACTGAAATACTTTTTTGGGCAATTATCTGTAGGACCAAAGGGAAATGAGTCAATCTTCCGGCACAGTGACCATCCTAGAGAAATCTCAGGGACTTTGAATGTAGTCATATTTATTTGCTGTATTTTGTTTTATCCGTCATTATTTCTAGCTAATATTCCATTCTGTATCTAATATTTATCTCAACAGACACAAAACCTTTTGTAGAAAGGATTGTGGACCAGCTGTGTAGGACATGAGTTAATACCTGAGCTTAGTTATTTTTCGTGCTCAGGAATAGTAGTTTGTGTGATGAAACACCATCACCCAGCTAATAATAGTGTTTTAAAATGTGTTTTGTTGCAAGTAGAAAAACATTCAAAATGTTGAGGTCTTCACTGAATACACTACTGCTGTTGGTATGTTATTGAGTCACTGAATGGTTTGGTTTGACACTGACCTTCAAGATCATCTCATGCCAACCCCCTGCCATGGACAGGGACACCTTCCACTAGCCCAGGTTGCTCAGAGCCTCATCCAACCTGGCCTGGAACACTTCCAGGGATGGGGCAGCCACAACTTCCCAAGGCAGCCTGTTCCACTGGTGCCCCAAGACCCTCTGAGTAAAAAACTTCTTCACATCAAATCTAAATGTCTCCTCTTTTAGTTTAAAACTGTTCCCCTTGTCCCCTTCCTCTACCTGCCACTATAATAAGTTACTCTCATCCTTTTTTTATAAGCTTCCTTTAAATACTGTAAGATTGCAGTGAAGTCTCCCTGGAGCCTTCTCCAAGCTGAACAATCCCAGCTCTCCAAGCCTTATCAATAATCAATGTGCTGAGTGAGATTCCTAAAGTTTGTTAATGCTTGCAGCAGCTTGGGAAAAGGGATTTTGCTTCTATCACTGAAAAGGTGTGGGTGACATAGTGCAAGAAGACATCAAATGTGCAAAATGTTGAGGAGTGCTAAGGGGTACTGTGCTGGTAAATTATCTACAGGCTGACTTCCAGTGTTTTACAAATGCATTTGTTATTACAAATTGTACAGTGAATTCCTCAGGCAAACCTATTTTTGCTCCACGGCTATTGCAGATTACTCAGAGGAAATACTCTTTCTTGTGTTTATTATTCACCAGTTACTGTTTGCCCTGAATGTCCCATCAGTCACCCGGTTTCATTTCTACTTCCTGACCTGATAACTTCCAAGCCCAAAGGAGCTTTTAAGAAAGCTGCATATCACGATTCCCAGTGTAAATATTTGTGCAAATAAATGTGTAAATGCAAGTACTAAAAGTGCTCTCTTGCTGAGGTCATAATTATCAACAAAAATTTGCCTGAGTGTTCACAGATGTTAAAAGAAGGGGTAGCAGCTTCCCTTGTAAGCCAATTTCTGATTTGGTAGCTCAGGTAGAATTTCTTTGCAAGTTTTTTTGGGTTTAGTGTGTATTTTTTGTTTTTATTTTAATACGGATCACTCAGTTGTATTATGGATTACACAGAGTTTAAATTTCAGAGAAGTTGCTGGTAGTGTGGAAGCAAGATAGGCTTTTCACACCCGTAGGGAAAGTCGATGAAATTCGGGAAGCACTAGATCTTTTATGGGAATGAGAACAGCTTGTGTGGATCAGCTCGCCACTGGATGTCAGTGTTGCTCGGCAGTTGGAAGCAGGAATACAATCTGCGATGTCTTCTGTCCTTTAGGGATGGCAATGCTTCTGGGAAAGGTAACTACTTAAGTGAGGAGTGTAGCTTTGTTATAGTGGCTAAGGAAAGGGGAAGAAATTCCCATCGCTGCAGAGACTGGGATGGAGTTAAGGATGGTCCTCTTGTGTTTGGATGTCTTAATAAACACTTGAAGGTTTTTAATAACTGAGATCTTCCGTGTAGCTGCAATAAATCAGACATTAAGAGTCCTTTAAGAATAAATATTTTTCACTACCTACTAGCATAACACACTAAAGCGATATAAGATTTAGTTCTATAGTCTCCTGTGACTTTTCTATTATATCTCTCATTTCTCTCTTCATTTCTTCCTAGGAAATGCCATTGATTTTGTGGTCCAGAATGCAATGTCAGAATCCCACGGGGGCAGGCCCAGCGCATCGAAGGTTGCCATTATCATTGTGTCGGAGAGCTCACAGGATGCTGTGGAGGCTGCTGCCCTTTCTGCAAGAGTCAACAGTAAACCTCGTTTCACTGTCACTATTTATAAGTAGAGTTGTTATTTTTTTTAAGTAATGAGCCAGAACAAAATATGGAAAATTAAGACACTGGTGTGTTCATGTGAGTTCTGGAGTTACCGTGTTGTGGTAAGGAACAGACCTGAACAAAACAAAATATGCCCTGTGAAGATGCCTTTGAGGTACTGGGAAATTCAGGACCAATCTAGAGTTAAGACTGACAGCTTCCCCAGGACTCACAAATTAGTAGCATTTTGTTTTCTGAGATCCTGTGGGAGACAGGGATAACAGAAATGTGCTCTAATATCATAAGCTCAATACTGTTGCAGTACAGTAAAACTCAAAAGATTCACGCTAATAATAATAATAATTATAAATAAAAACAATCATCATCATCATAAAGATAATAATGATAATAATAATAATAATTAGAGGTTTTGATCAGATTCTGCATTGACCTCTACAGGAATATACTTTTGCTATCAGTGTGCTGCCTGATGATTTTTCAAGTTTTCTGGCTGTTGTTTCTGTACCTCAGCTTCTTCAGGTGTTCAGCTGAGGAACTTTGACATTATTTGAAGGTTGCTCTGGGAGTTATTGAGTATAACAACTATCAACTGTTATTTTTAATTAAATGGTTTGAAAATAATCCAATTGCCGTGTAACCGAAGAAAGAAAAGAGCATATTGAGATTTTTTTTTTTTCCCATTTAAAAAGAGTGAAGATGTTGTCATTAAGTCTGCAGCTGTGTTTTGTTGCCCATGAATGGTCTTATTATGCTTAGGACTAATGGAGCTCATCTTAGCTAACAGTGTCATTAGAGCAGCACCATTCCACCTCTTAGTTGCCTTTAGCCAGTGTGGGGGGAATGATGCAAGTAACATGAAAATTAAGTATTGGAGAAAAACTTTTCCCAGTCTTTGTTCTTTTTAAGAAGCTAATGAAAAAAATAAAAGTGATATAATCTTTATGTTGGAAAAGATCTTTAAGATCGTCATGTCCAACATTTACCAAGCACTGCCAAGTGCCACATCCTTGAAATACTTCCAAGGATGAACACTCCACATCCATGAGCAATGATTTTTTTTCCTGTGCCTTGCTTCTTTCAAACCCTTCCTTCTTTTTCCTAGGGGTATCTCTGTTCCCAATTGGTGTTGGGAACAGATATGATGAAGGGCAGCTGAGGACTTTGGCTGGGCCATCTGCTGCTAGCAGAATCATGAAGCTCCAGAATTTTGAAGATTTGTCCACTATGATCACATTGAACAGTGAATTTATCAAAAAAGTGTGCATGGGTAAGTCCGAAAGTCGGGACCTCGTGTCTGGAGCATAACACAAAAATCCTAATTCAAAACCAGGATGATTTTTCTTGATATTAGAAGACAATCAGATGCTCTGTTGTTAGTGTTCCACTGACAACCCTCACAAGTGCTGACCTAGACCACCACCACCACTTAGGTGTGAAACCAAGTTTGAGTCCTTTAAATATGTATCCAGTTGCTATTCCAGTTAGCCCAATTCCACCAAGGGTTTTAGAACTGCTTGGGCCTGATCTTTCAAGTTACCATCTTAATAAGAATCAATCTTGATAAAAAAATCTTGATAATCAGTACTCAGGACTGGACAATAACTGAAGGACACCAGAGAAGTTGAAACTGTCATGAATGAATGGGGCACTTTTTCAGAAATGTTGTGAGCAAAAATTTTGAGTTATGTGGTTTTCAGACGTTGTTATGTGTATGTCTACAAAAAATTCAACCAAAATAGAGGCAAAAAGAAAAATGATAAAGAATTTACTTTCCCAAGGAAACAGATACTAGGAAAAAAAGTGTAAAATGTTTTAAATATGCATTCATTTATTTGTAGATGACAACACTCCTCCTCTAAGGAACCTTGCTTCAACACTGACCAGCATTTAACTTCTTTTACCTCCTTGGTTTGGATATAGATATTTATCCCTCATCTCCTTGTTGTTATTCCTGTTCCAACAGCATCCACACGTTCTCACCACAAGCCACTGCCTCGTTGTGTTAGTCATTGCACAGGTTTTTGCCAGCATTACGAGGGCTTAGTTCCATTTCCACGACAATAAATGGACTTTTTTTTGCAGAGCCAAAGACCTTTGAGAATGAGGAAGTTGCAGAGTGTTCACAGCCCAGCTTGGAGATATCCGATCAGCCTCCGCTGGGATCACTTCTGGCGTTTTAAAATCTCTCCAGAGCATCAAACAGCTGCCATTTTCTAGATTTAAACAGCTGCCATTTTCTTTCCTCTCTTTTAAAATAAGCTTTTAAAGATGAATTTCCTCTCTTCACACTGTAAAATATGTGATTTTTTTCTTGCTGTAAATTACATTGATCCAAGAGATAGGATGGGGAGCAGGAATTTGGAGCCAGTAACTATTATTGCAATCTGTGCTATAACCTGTCAGTACTAGAGGTGAAAACTTTGTATTTTTTATGAAAGCTTTTCCAACAGCTCAAAAAGCCTTGAACTATAGACATCTTCAACACCTAAAATCTGAGAAATTCAGCTCTTCCTTTTGCTGATGGCAAAGACTTTGCTACGGGGTGAAAAAGATTTTTTTAGGGGTTTGTGGGTTTTTTTATTTTTTTATTTTTTGGTGATTTATTTCTTGTTTGGACTTTGTTCCCCTGTTTGTTTTGTTTTATATAAATTTCATACAATCTGTAAAGTATAATTTTCCCCTCTAGACTCATACAGTTGGATTTCTCGTGCAGAGGGAGTCTTGCCTTTTGTATGGAAGCGTACCAAAAATAATACCATTAAAAAAAGGTTTAAAAGAGTTCCTAAATGATTTCAAAATACGTTGCTTATCCTGGAAAAGACAGAGCAGAGTGTGTATATAGGACAGCATAGTCTAGTATTCTACAAAGAGTTTGTTGGTTAGTGTTTTAATATCCTAGCGACTTTGTCATGCCTTAGTACAAAAATGAAATTGCTTGAAAATATCTTTAGGTGGGTAGTGAGAGCACACAAATATAAAACCTGCAAATCAGTGGTACTCTGTGACTGTTTAACTGATTAGATGAAAAAAATTCTCAACACAGTCATGATTAAATGTAAGGAGACTGAATTTGAGTGTTCTTATTGCAGCTATTTGTGGAGTTATGCTGTACCGACCTTCCTGCATTTAATAAAATGTGGGTGTGGAAATTCTCATTACCTGCTAATTCCCAGGAATGTTCTCAATGGATCACGAGATTCTGAGGTGCCTCAGAGCCAAAGCCATGCTCATCCTTTAAGCACCATCTGGGCAGGGCTGTGGCTGTACAAGAAGCGTACAAAAGCTGTAGAATTGCAGCCCAGTTATTGCTCATGAAGTATTTTGAGACCACTGTCATTGTTTATGCCTTTTGTGACTTATTCTTGTACACTTTGGACAAATGCCTGTAGCCTTCAGGTAGGGATTCACACACTCTAGCACAAAACCTCCCCAAACTTCTCGCAGCATAAATCAAGTTTTTACGTAAGCAATCTGTATTTTGGTGACCAACACTTACAAGGCTTGATGAGGAATGGGATGACTGAAAAAATGTCTGCTTCTCTTTCAGACCCAGTCAGAGAATGCATAGATGAGGATGGAAACAGAAAGAAAGTAAGTGCATTGCCTGAGTTGGCCGTCGGCTTTTAAGTTGCAAAGTTTGTGCAAGAACATGAATATCTTCAGTTAACCTAAACCAAAAAGTGTGGGACGATATTAAGAATGATTTTGGGAGGGGAAAATGTTGGATTTTGAACTGGTGAGATAACTTGCACACAGAAGAGGCTCCCTCTAACATCACCTCATCTTGGGGAGTGTTGAATGTTATTGAAGTTGGTGCGGAACCAAAAGTTGTGACAGTGTTTGTCTTCCCTGACAACAAAAAATGCATTTCCATCTCCTGGTGAGAGGATTTGTGGGACAACTACACATGGCCAAAATAGAGGTGCATGTGCAGGGGCAAAATCATTGTCCAGCCCCTGTCCTTCTGCTAGAATTACATATGCCTTGTCCCTATGATAATTTTACAGGAAGGTAATTATTGTGTGATTGTTCTGTCTCTAGGGAAAATAGTCTCCTTAGCAGTGGAATCAAATTTCTTGGAGTTTTTTTGTCCTTATGAAAGTTTTTATTAGTCCTGAGAAAATGCTCAGAAATGTTAGCAAACTTGTCTGATCTCTCAAAAGCGATCCCACTCTAAGAAAGTGATCTTCCAGATGTTATAAATGGTTTAGATTCTTCATCTCAGGTGAAATGATAAGATTTTTCAGAGTATATGACACTTCATGCATTTAAAAATATTCGAATAAGATTGTGCCATGTTTCCTATTAGGGATCAGTTATGAGTTCTATTCTGGGATTTATCTTGAATTTCCACTACATAAAAATATTCCTTTGGTTTTTGCCTTGTGAAGACATGACTGTGAGGAAGGATGTGGCTAATAAGTGAATATGAATTATGTAAACACAGGAAATATATCAAAGCTGCCTTACATAGTTGGCCTTGATCAGTTGGTCAGAACACAGAAAGGCTTTAGCTGAATAAGACACTAAGTATAATCCGATAGCTTTGAGGTTGACAGCTTAATTGAGACAAAAAACCCCAACAAACAAAAACTAAACTTGAAAAACTTCTTTATTAAGACAAAAAACACCCCAACAAAACAAAACACCGGCCCCAAAAAACCCCCACAAACAACAACCAAAAAAAACCCACCAAAAAACCCCCCAGCTTTTGTTTGAACTCCATGTGTCCAGGCCTCTGGGCTCCTAGAAGCAGACACAGGTATGTGTAGATAAGTGCTGGGAAGGCTAAACTTGTATTTCAGACATGTCAGGTTTCATTTTTGGGGGTGATAAACTTAAAGCACAATTTCCGTTCTGGCTGAAATGCTTTTAGAAGGAAACAGACTGGGCTCCAGTCCATATAAAAATGAACCACACTTTCAAATGGCAGCCTTTAGGGGGATTTTGAGTTGCCTCTTCTGTCAGCCAGGAAAAATAGGTGTTAGAAGGCACTGTGAGGCCACAGCCTTCTGGAGCATCCCTTGGAGCCTACAGGACATCGTGGAAGTTCCCAGCTCTGTGTTGCAGCATCCTCTGCTGTGCCTCTCTGGCTCTAAGGTGCCACTGTTCTGTTCCCCTTTTCCAGCACAGCCCACAAATCCACAGGGAGGAAGAATCAAGACTCTTCCTTCCCTGATTCAGAAAACACAGGCTTTTATATCAGCTTCATAATATTTCAGGCGTCGCTCAGAGAATTCTTGCAGGAGGCTCAGCTTCCCAACCGGGATGTCTGTCATGCACCTGGAGATTGTGGGAACTGATCTCTTGCAGTCTGGGAGGAAATCTGAGTTCTCAGGATCAAAAATCTCAACCTAAATCCTATCAGGAATAGTATGATTTGTTGCTTTTTCATGTTTTGTTTTGTTATTACTCCTACCCTGGAGGTGACTACTGTAGAAGGAATATTCTTGATTAAGGTCATTGTTAGCAGATAAATGTGCTGGATCAAGTCAAAAATCCATCCAACCTCCCTGCATTGTGTGACCAAAACCAGGATCCAGGGAAGCAATGTTAATAAATATATATAAAAATTCCCTGAACTATCCTAGCCATAAAAAATTTTTTACTCAGGAACACCCTGAACTGCAAGTGACGCCTTTTTGTATTTGGTAGTACTTGATACTTTTGTCCTCTGTGGGTTTGTTCAGCAGTTCTTTGAACCCTTGGAAGTTTTTAATACTCCTCAAATCCAGTGGCAAGGGGCTGCAGGAGTGCCAAACATAGGCTGTGTAAAGAGCCACTGGTTTCATGTTTTAATTTGCCAGTTGGCAGAATATCAGGACAAGCACGATAAATTAGTTTTTGGGGCTTTTTTCACAGTTAATTGTCATTGTTAGTTTTGTCTTGAAATTTAGAAGCAGGCAAAAAGGTAAAAATAGAAGTGTATTTTTTTTTGGTCTTGTAATAGTCATATTTCCTCATGAAGTGATCTGTAGAGCAATTTGCATTTCTAGGCTGTTTGAGGTAGCAAGCCCCATATTCCTGAGCTGTTACCATGGCTTTTCTAGTATTGTTCAACTCTTGGCTTAAAGAAGAGACAAACAAACAAACAATCCAATCTAAAACTAAGAGATAACAGCCAAGGGAGCTGCTGAGGTGCGTGGGTCTCTCTCCTGCAGATGCACAGCAAGACACAGAGTGTGCACGCCCAGGTCTGTAGGTTCAGAGCTCCCTCAGAGAGGAAGTCTGAGGCTTCCTGCAGTGTCCTGGCAGATTTACTCTTCACAGCTTAGAAACCCTGACTTTGCTTTCCTTTCTGTCCTGCTTTTGCTCCTACAGTTTTGTATCAATTGGGATTTAGGCTCTCTTTGTCTTCAGAGTCCCTGTGTTTTCCTCTGCACTAGGATTCTTGAGGGTTTTTTATCTCTCAAATTTTTATTTATTTTTTTTAATGCCTTGTGCTTTGCTTTTCTTGTCCAGCTCTTAGATGTTTTCTAATAGATGTCCTATTAAAGAGTAAAATAAAACCAAATAAATATGTATGTAAGCCAGACTTGCACAGCTGTATATGTACCCTCCCAGGTGCTCCACTTTCAGTGAGTTGTGGGAGAGACAATTGTAATTAAAAAGCATTCTATCTCTTCCTATGGAAATACTTTTGCCGTCCTTAAAGCTCCTCTTGTTACTTTTTCACAGCCTCCTCTAGGCTCACAAGCCTGAAGAAAGCATTTGGCAACTTCCATTTGTCTTCTCAAAGTCCTGAAACATATAAACCAGGTCCAGCAAATTGACCTGTATTTAATATGTAATTTTTTGTGGCTGAAAACCTGGTAGCTCTTGTTTAGACTTGGTGGCATCCCATAGCTCAGAGAGACAGATAAATTCTTTCATACTGACAAGAATAATTTGTGAATCACGTTGTTACATAAACAAGGCATAAATGTATTTTATCCCTTTTTTCTTCTCTTCTATGGAAATGATGGTTAAATTGCAAAGGACATGGCCATGCCAGGGATCAATTCTCTTTTTTCCAATTCTCTTTTCTTCCCCACCTTTCTGCTTGCGAATATCAAGGAAAGTTACCCAGCTCATGGAAGCACCGTTTCACTCGTACTGGTGTTTCTGGACTCCCCTCTGCAGAGAGAGCTCTGGGAAGTGCTGTTTGCCACATTTGGGGATATTCCTGGGAATGTGCACCTCAGGGATGAACACCTTTAAAACTCATTCAGCCTACTTATGGACTTTAAAGCTCTGCAGGGTTGGGGCCAGAGAGCTTAGCTCTCTGCAGATAGGAATCTTGAGGCACTCCACGTCTATTTCTCTGTCATTTATTAGTACATAATCTCGATGCCTTAAAATTCAGACTGTCATGTAAGAAAGCAGGAATGTATTTTGCATTTAATTCTTTTGCTCTAGAAATCCAGTATGTATATCTAATAACACTGATCTGATAAAAGAACATTTTCCCTTTGGGAAGAAAGGAGCTGTTTTAAAATTTCAGAGTTGTTGATAAAATAACCACAATATTCCACGCTTTTCAGTTCAGAACAAATATTAATTCCTGCTGTGCTCTGATCATCTGTGGCTTACGGAAACGAAAGGATTTGAAATTTGAAGGAAAGCTGAGGGCAATTCTTTGTTGACTCTGCTCTCCATGTATATTGTAGGATGGCTAAGCTCTAACTATAGGTGGTTGGAACAAAATATCTCCTGTTGTAGACTGTTAACTTTAGCTTGGAATTTCAGCTTGCTTCTTAGTGTTTCTAATTTAAACTTTCTCATCCTCATGAAATCCTTAATACAGTGCATTCCATTATTTATTTTGCCAAGGCTAATGTGAGTACTGCTGTCAGGGTCACTTCACTCTCTGGCTGTGGTTCTGTGACACCAGCCAAACTTTGCATTTTTGGTTTCAGTTGTTGCATATCTGTGTTTCCCTCCCTAGCCTGGTGATAAATGGACATTACCAGACCAGTGCCACACTGTGACCTGCTTCCCAGGAGATTACACAGTTCTGGAGAGCCACCACATCAACTGTGAGAGGATGCCAAAGCCTGTCTGTCACAGCAACCTTCCCGCCGTTAAGGTGGAGGAAACTTGTGGCTGTCGATGGATGTGCCCATGTGAGTATCTGTCTGTGTGTGTCTCTTCCTGCTCATCACCTGAAGGGTTTGAGTGGATGCTGAGTGGAGCTTCTCAGCCACTGAACACTTCAAAGGTGACCAGGGTGGGAGGATTTGCTGTTTAATTGTTATACAGGCATTTAAGCAAATAATTAGGAGTGTAACAGCCTAACTGATGCTGGAATGCCGAATGCTACTTGCAAGTTCAGGGCCATTCTGAGCTTATTTTTTGCATTAGCAGAGTGAGAGTGTTTTATCAGAAAATCTCACACTCAATTTCCAAAGCTGAGTGAGCTGGGAAGGAGGATGTATAGGAGAAACCAGGAATTTATCTTCACAAGCTGTAAGCAAGTGATGGATTCTTGGTCCGTCTCAGGGCTTGAGGGTTTGGCGTGCCCGCAGTCGAGCAGGTGTAGTACAAAAACATAACAGAAAGTTCTCCCTTATCCAGATAATTTCACACTGAGTGTCTGAACAGAAAGGCTGAACACTGATTGGTACCTGGGCTGGGATCTCAGGGACAGGAATTAAGTGCATCCACTCAACTTTACTGGGTTAGAGGAATGCAGCCCCAAGGCTGGTGATCCATTTATTAAAACATAAGTGGATTTAAATTTCATATGTTTACTTCTTATAAGTAGATCAGAACCCTATATATATATACACACACCTCCTCTTCACAACATATAATCTCAATTTAAAATGTCTTCTCCTGAACTGGCTGATTTAATTACAATTTCTTCAAGCCACTATTGAAATATCAAAGCTTGTAGCTGGATTTTGATCCCTGAACTTCTAGACATGCAAAATTTTTATACCCTGAGTTTTGGCATTTCCTGAAAGTGTATTTGGTGATCTAAACACTTAAAATCTAACATTTCTAGTTTGCTACAAGGACTTTGAAAAAGTAGAAATATTTTAGATGGATAGTCATAAGAAAAAGTAGAAATATTTTAGATGGATAGTCATAAGTATTTTATAATGTTTAAAAGATAGTCTTAGTGATATCTACCCATAAGATGTGCATCTTTATTAAATATCTTGATCCTAAACACATAGATAGCAACATGAGGGCATTACTTTTGGGCATGCAAGACATATCTTCATAAAAAAAACCTTCTGAAAGTATGAAATTAAAATAACCTTTCATACTGTTAGCTAATTATCATGAAAAGCCTCATAGTTCACTTGAGTTAAGATGAGCTAAGAAGTGTTTATCTCTTTATGAATTTAATGAGCCACAATACCTTTTTTTTTTTCTTAAGATGGTACTTTTCTCTCTTTGTGAGAGAAAAGTAGAAAGTTTTCATGTTACAGAAGGAACGAACAGAAAGTCCCCAATCCCCCCCAGCTGATTAAAAAATCCCATGGGTCAAGTCTTCTTCTTTTAATGACTGCTCAGTGCAGCCAGGGTGATTCTGTGCCAACTGAAGCAACACCTGTAGTGGCTGAAAAGGTTGATTCTGATGCTGTTTGAGACAAAACTCTCAGCAACCCGTAAAACAAACATGGGTATAAAAGAAGAGGTGCTGAGTGGGAGCTCAGTGTGAGGCAGCATCTCTGTTGCTATGGAAGGAGGCAGGTTAGGCCACCCGAAAATGCTGCTCAATTGCCTCATGATTCACTCATTTAGAGAGCTAAAACTCTATTTCCAGCCATGACCTGACAGTGTGGGTGAGGTGACAAATGCTTCTGCAAAGAGGAAGTCCTTGAAAAAGTGTCCTAGGTCATCTGAGTTCAGAGGATGGTTCAGGAGTTACATTGCAAAGCTGCTTGCTTGCTGAACTAGTTACAGATTTTGCAGCACCATGATTTGCAATGTGATTCGTGGCTGTTGTGTGCTCTTGGACTACTTTGAAATAGACCACATTAGTGCATTTTGTGCTACTGAAACCTATGAGAAATTTGAAAGGATTCTCATTCTCTTAATTTTATTTTTTTTTGTGTCCATGAATAAGTAAAGAGGGAGAAAAGTGGTTTTATTGCTAACTTGCTCCATTGTTATTTATATATGAACTTCATAAGCATTTACAGTAAAATATCTGAAGATGCTCCAGTGCTCCAAAGGGATACCTCCCTCCCTCTGGATGCTGTTTTTCTGGGGAAATTAAATTTGAAGGTCATTGAAGAGGAAAAGGATTATTCTCAACTCTCAGCTAGAAGCAAAGTTCTGAATTATTAACAATGGTAATTTTCCTCCTTACATGTTTTGCTGGCATTGGTTTTGTTGTCCTTTAACCCTTTAACCAAGAGATTTGAAAACATATGAGCCAGAAGCATCAGGTTTCGTTTTGGTTCTCCTGGGATTATAATCTTCCTTGTTTTCCAGTTTTTGAAGACAAGGAAGTGCTTATAACCCAATGACCAGGACACTGAGCTGTCAGCTGGGCATTGGTTTATCCATTTGTGCATATTATTTCTCTGCAGTTTTCCTGTTTCCTGTCTGAAAAACAAAGTTCCGGGGTATCGACTTGTGGTGTGTTTGAAATGAGTGAAATAGTGTTATTTGGAATCAAATGTAACACTGTACAGGCTATAACGCAATGCAAAGATTGAACAGAGTGTTGCAGTCTTTCTACAAATAGGAAAGGGATTTTCCCTGTTTTATGTTATTACATGAAATCTATTACTAAATTCATATTGAATGTGAATAAGTTTTAGGCAAAGGGATTTTCTACAGGTTTATCCAAATCTTTTATAATATTATTGTTCCCAGAAAAAGATATTGCAAAAAACCTCCACATGTGATGAAGTATTTACCAAAGTTTCTTTTCAATGGTTTGCTGTAGCATTTGCAATTCATTACCTTCCTCTCTTTTCCAATTATTTGTTTCCCCATGCCCACAACAGGTGTGAAAAAATAGTAAAATTTAAAAGCAAATGCCTACGTGGTTTTTTTTTATTGTTGTTTATTTCCAGGTGTCTGTATAGGAAGTTCATCTCAACATATTGTCACTTTTGATGGGCTGAACTTTAAGCTGACTGGCAACTGCTCCTACACCTTGTTTCAAGACTTGCAGCATGATGTTGAAGTCCTGCTCCATGAAGGGCCGTGCAGAGCAGCACCACGGATGAACTGCATGGACTCCATCGAAGTGAAGCATCGTGGTGTGGCAGTGCAGCTCTTCAGTGACATGGCAGTAAGCAAACACCCTGAATTCAACTGTGCATTGTCTGCTTGTGCTGTGGAGTTCAGGTTATGGGGGAAAAATTGTCCCCTTGATCCAGTTTCAGCCTATTTTTAACATCTCTTCTCCATTTCATGATACAATCAGTGTTCACATAATGAGCCAGACAATTTTCTCCTCTTGCTCTCCCTGTTGTGCTGGCGTGCCAATGTCAAGAGCATGGGATTTGGCAGTGTGTCCCTGACACTTCTGCCAGAAATGCAGGATTGCAGACAGGACATACTGCACTCTGATTCCCCTCTTTTGGTAGAGATCCTTCACACTGTGTTTGATCCATGGGAGAGCACTCTGTTCCTCACAGAGCTGTGCCTGACTGGCCAGCTGAAGGTTTAGGGAGTTGCTTCTCACCTTGTGCACACCTGGACCTCAGCATTAGAAGAAAAGGCAGCTTAGTATGCATTACATCTGTTTTATAGGCAGAGAATATTCAAACTCAACTCATTTTTCAGCCTCTGGCTGCTCAGACATACAGGAGTTGGCCAACTTGTTAAAACAATCTCTTCTGACTCATGTAGCAAAATAGAGGGGACCAAAACACCTGCATCAGATCCTGCCTGGTGCTGGGCAGCCTTGACTTCCACTGAGGCATCATTTGAACCTCACAGCATGAGGTTGTTCATCTGTAAACACGTGGTGCTCAAAGAGTGCACTTATATAGGAAAATGTTGGAAGAGTTGTTCATGTAATTCACAGGATGACAGTCAAATAATTCTGTATGTTTTTAGACTCAATAGAAATCTTCAGCTGGCAAAATTGTTTATGTCCAGATTCAGTTGGATCTTCAATTATTTATCAAGTCAAAATGTGCTTCAACTGTAAAATTAGGTTGATTTATAACTACTTGCTAGGACTGATGTGATGACCTCACCTTTTTTTTTCAAACAGGTGACTATTAATGGTGAAAGGGTTCTTATCCCCTATTCCAGCAGTTTGTTTGAAATCACTACCTATGGAGAAATAATGCATGAAATCAAGTTCTCTCTTCTTGGACATAATCTCACATTTACTCCAAGAAACAATGAATTTATTCTCAGGCTTAATTCAAAGAGCTTTTCTTCAGGAACAAAAGGGCTTTGTGGTAAGTTTGAAAGTTAGTGCTTTTAACAGCTTCCTACTTGGCCTTGAACTTCTATTAATTTTATTGCTATTTGTGGATCTCCAAATCTGTAAACTCTCTGAGTGAACTGGTCCCACGCTTTTGGGGCAATATTGGAAATCTAAGTTTTTCTATTCTCATCCCCACTGTGACAGCTCACTGATGCCCAGTTATACTTTAGAAAGAACAGCAGAGACAGCTTTCTGGTTTTTCTTGCTTCAAGTTATCTTTTCAAGGAGATTTGTGCTTTTTTTTTTTTTTTTTTGGATGAGGGTTTCATTTTAGATTCCTACAAATTCACTTCTGTGAGAAATATGACCAGTGCTTGCAGTGAAGGTGAAAAATTTGAGAGGGTAATTGGTGCCTGGGTGAGTTAATTCTATGGTGTCCTCCGTGGTGTAATCTATACAGAGGTTGTACCTCTGTGGCATAACTTGTACCTCCTTTAGTGAGGAAATGAGAAACAAGGCCCAGGGTATTTATGCCTCTATTGACAACAGCTATAAGGAATATCATGAATTCCTTGAGCCAGAGTCATCTGTCCTATCCCTGTTTGTTTTTATTTTTTTTTCCTCTGGGTTTATTTTAGTGCTGATTACTCAGAGATTTTTCTTTTCCCTTTACTCACCCTGCCAGGGCTGTGTGACCAGAACCACGCCAATGACTTTGTGCTGCGCAATGGCTCTGTCACCGCTGACAGCAGCGTGTTCATCCAGGACTGGACAGTGACAGAGCCGGGCAAGGTCTGCGAGAGCCGCAGGGAGGACAGGTGCTCCGAGCGTGCTCCCGGCCACTGCCACCTCCTGCTCTCCGACCTCTTTGCCCAGTGCCACAGGATCATCACCCCCAACATGTTCTACGAGGCCTGCATGGAGAGCAGCTGCTACGAGGAGGAGGCCTGTGAGATGATCACTTCCTACGCTCACATCTGCAGGGAGTACGGCGTCTGCGTGGACTGGAGAACGCCGGAGCTTTGCCGTAAGAGTTTTGCTCTGTGCTGAAACTGATGTAGGGATTGCCCTGCTTTGGGACAGCTCAGTGTGATATTAATTTTTTTGAATGTTTATTGTACAAGTGGTATTGCAGATCTCGTTGCTTGTTAGTCACCCACTAAGCTGAATGTTTTGAAAAAAGTGTTTTTTGGTAAACTGCTAGCTGGTAAAATTCCAGGCTAGAGGGAGATGAAGGTACTGTGAACAGGTAACCACAGCTATGTGGCAGTAGCTGGCTCTGCAGCCACTGAACCTTTGTGGCACCAGGTTTGGGCTGAGAGTCTTCCAGGCTGTTTAAGCAGCAGATATCATTGCTTTCATACAGGCTTCGGACAGTCTGAGGTGGACAGAGAAACTCATACTTTGGACTAGTGGAACTCCTTCTCAGCCTGTCACTGTCATACTTGGCACAAAATAAGACTTTTCTTTGTAACAGTTTTACACAATCCTCCTGTTTCTATCAAATCCAAAACTTTTCAGAATGTGGTATAAGAGCCGGTGTGATTTCAAGTTTCTGCTGCAGGGAAAAATGGAGAAATGACCTCTCTTTGTAATGTCATTTTTTGCCAGGACATGCCAGCTAGGCTGACTGACCCGGGTGTAATTTGCTATGCAAGTCTGGTTCTCCTTCTGCCTGGGTTTTGCAGTGTAGTTTGTCCTGTGTAACAGTGTAGCAGGATGTGAGTATTGCACATTACCAGAGCACAACCAAGGCAGACAAGACACCCATGCTAGAGCCAAACTCAGACAGCTGTTCTTTTGTATACCTTCTCTCCTAAATTCTCAGAGACAGATATATGTATACCTTCTCTCCTAAATTCTCTCTCCTTTCTCTTCCTGCTTTTTTTTCCTTTTTTTTTTTTTGTTCCTGTTTCTCCTGAAAGCTCTATGCCCAAAGATCTGCCAAAAATGCAAGGTGTCATTAAGTACAAGTAAATAACAAGTAAATAAGGTGGCTTATTCTCCACCTTCTCCTGTTAACCCTTCTACTAAACAGTCTGTTTGGAGTATAGTTCTAGAAAGCAGAGGGAGAACATTGCCAGCCATTTTCCAAATTCAATGCCTCACCCAGACTTTGCAAATTGTAATGTCCAAAGTTGGATGTCAGCAGATTACCTTAATAACTCTGTGCAGTTTTCAAATTTGTACCTGGTTACACACCCTGTACAAGGATAGACAAAGAGCTGCTCATTTTTAGACTAATTGCAGAAAAGCCTTAAGTGCCCTAACAATATCATCCTTCTTCCAGCAACTTCTTCCAAGTTGCATTAATGGCTAAATAGACACTACAGCTTAATAATCCCTCTGCTACTAAATGTTTAGTAACAGTAATACAGTTCTGGATTACCTTGCTTCCCTCCTTCCAGTGCACTCAATCCCCATCATTCTTGTAGAATTTTACTTGAGGTTTTGTCATGCCATATGGGGACATTCCAAGCACTACAAGTCCTTCCTGACTGCTCTCCCTGGGTGGGTGAATATACTCTCTGGAATTCAGATATATTCAGCCTGAAAAAGAGAAGGCTTTGGGGTGAGCTCACTGTGGCCTTGCAGTGCCTGAAGGGAACCCACAGGAAAGATGGAGAGAGACCCTTGGCAAGGGCCTGGAGTGACAGGACAAGGGGGAATGGCTTCACACTGACAGAGAGAAGATTTAGATTGCATGTTAGGAAGGAATTCTTCCCTGTAGGGAGGTGAGGCCCTGGCACAGGCTGCCCAGAGAAGTTGTGGCTGCCCCATGCCTGGAAGTGTTCCAGGCCAGGCTGGATGGGACTCTGAGCAACCTGGGCTAGTGGAAGGTGTCCCTGCCCATGGCAGGGATTGGAACAAGATGGTCTTTAAGGTTTCTTCCAGACCAAGCCATTTTATGATTTTATGAAATCATTGACTTTAACATGGAAAGGGTTAATTGGAAAGTTAAAGACCTTTTTTCCTGTCTCCATTGGCTGCTAGAAGAGTGTGTGTAGACAGTTTAGCTGATGAATGTTTTCTTGTTTGTTTGTTTGGGAGCTTGGGTATTCTTTCAATGTGTTTTCTCAGGGGACTGAAAGAAAGTTTTATAAACCTCACAGCAGTCACAGACTGGGAAATAAGAAACACTTTTTCTAATTGAAACTGTAGGAAAAAATAGACTCAAGGGAATACACAGTGTGGAAGCTGTGTCCATGGGTTTTTTGCATAGCTATAACCCTAATTCTGTGTTTGCTTTTAGAGACAATATCCTCGGGTTTGTGAACATATCAGTAGAAAGTTTCTGTTGGCTTACAGGGCTATGCAATATTCCTTGCTTCAATTAATTCTGTTAATAAGGCAATTCAGTTAAAAACAAGCAGAAATCCAGCAGGTTCAGTTTTTAAGCACCAAAATATTCTGTTTATTACCTTTCTTTAGTTGTATGGGAGCGCTGCAGCCTATCAAGTTTAAAAAAAAAAATCTTCAATGCTTTTGTCTGTCCTGGCTATCTCTTAGCCATGCACTGTTACCATACACATAAGGTTCTAAATTCTGGTCTGTGGTGTGGTGTTGGAAACAAAATTTAACAAGTGAACACTCACCTGAAGCATTGTATCGTTGTTGGGGTGAGTCATATGTTGCTGCTAATTGATGTGGCCTGAAAATGTGGTTTGCTGATGTGTGCTGCAAGGGACCAGATCCATTCAGTGGGTGATGGCTTTCTAAAATTGAAAGAATTCTAAAGAAAGCTTGATAAGAAAGCTTGATTTCCATTTCTTTAAGATCTCTTCAATAAAGGTGGTGTTTTCTTCTCTGTCTTGCTCAGCAATGAAATGTGCCCCACATTTGACGTACGACCACTGCCACACAGCCTGCGTGAAGAGCTGTGAGAATAACACCAAAGTCAGTGTCTGCAAGGATTATCCCACTGAAGGCTGCTTCTGCCCAGAGGGAAAGGTGATCTTTGGTGACAGCTGTGTTAGTGAAGAAGTCTGCACTCAGTGTGTCAGTGAGGATGGCACACACCATCAGGTAACTACATTCACAGCAGCCTCTGGCAGTGGTTGGAGTTCACACTTTAGGAAGTAAATCTGTTTTCCCTTTGGATACTTAATTTTCTAGCTCAGTTCCTCCTAATCTGCTGGCTGTCAGCTCCATTTAGCTCCCCTAGTGTGAAATTGGCTGGGACTGGATATAAAGATCACAGCTGGGACTGTACAGACCTGGCAAGGCATGACAATTCCATGTGAAAGGGGGGCCTAGAGGAAAGAGAGGAAGAGTGATGGCATAAGTGGATATGAACCAAGATAAACATCTCCATTCAGCAGGCTTACAAATAATGACAATTTAATCATAAATCTGAATCCTTTACTTAAAATGTGTTGTATTGTCTTTGCAAAGCTCGCTGAAATCCTCCCGAGGGACAGTGGAGAGACAGGAATCAAACTCTTCTCGCTGTGCCCAGGGACAGCACCCAGGGAATGGCTGAAGCTGTGTCAGGGGAGGGTTAGGGTGGATATCAGACAAAGATTCTTCCCCCAGAGGCTGTTGGGCACTGACCAGGCTCCCCAGGGAATGGTCACAGCCCCAAGGCTGTCAGAGCTCCAGGAGTGTTTGGACAAAGCTGTCAGGGATGCACAGGGTGGGATCGTTGGGGTGTCTGTGCAGGGCCAGGAGCTGGACTCAATGATCCTTGTGGGTCCTTTCCAATTCATGTATGAAATATTTTCAGTGGTTGGTGGGGAGTGGTGAGAGTAAGTCACCACTTATGGTGGTGTGTCAGGTGATCTTTGTCTATATATATTTTTTTTTTTTTTTTTGAGGAGAACTATTCCTGAATGTGTTCCTTACCCCCCAGGTAGTCACCACAGTGATGGTTTTGGTTTTAGAGGTGATATAATGCTTTTCCAGTCTTCAGTCCACTGGCGAGTCAAGTGATGATGCTCCAAATATTCTTTATATAAAAATATGCACTATTTATTTCTCTATGTTGAAGACTTACTAATTAGGGAAAGCAGACACTTCTGTGTATTTCCCAAAATACAGTGTTTCCCTTATTGCCACTGAACATGCAATCATGGTATGTAGTAGCACCAGTCCACTGCTACTCACAATAGCCTGCAATTGCATTTATATCTGAGCATTTTTGACACTTAAAACAATAGTAATTCCTCATCCTATCCACGCATTCTTTGCATCTTTTGCTAAATCAGCACACTACAGTCATTGCAGAATTATGAGTCTGCTTAGGTTTTTACTGTTAACAGAGCAACCAACCCTTCACAGATAAATCTTCATAAATCTTCTGATTTTCCAGGTTAATGTTATTCAACCTCCCCCACTCCCATCCTCCCACCCCAACATACCAGTGACCAGAGCATGGGATTTCTATCTAACATGCTGTTGGATTTTTTTTTTCCTTCAGCTCATGGAAACGTGGATTCCTGAGAACGAGCCCTGCAAGATCTGCGCGTGTCTCGATAACAAGAAGATAAACTGCACAGCCCGGCCCTGCCCAACTATCAAACGTAAATTCATTTTGCTCTGTGATTGGACTTGAACTGATGTTTTGGTTCCTGGCTTCCTAGCTCTTATCCAAACTTGTTTTGTGGATGTTTTTTCCAGCTGTCCAGTGTGGTCCATGTGAAGTCGCTCGCCTGCGCAGGGGCCCTGGCCAGTGCTGCCCTGAGTACGAGTGTGGTAGGTTCTTGTAAACTCTTGGAATCTTCTTGGGCTGTAGTTTTACCAGGTATTTCTAAGGTGTACAGTCCCTTTAAAAAAAATTAATTTAATTCAGTGCTGCATTTTTGATACCACCGAATGGTTGCACAATCAGCCGTGTGGAAAACTGAACAGCTCCTTAGGATATGAGTCTTTATTCACTTCCAACTTTGTCCCTCTTTCTGTAGTATATGAGGAAGGGAATGGAGCAATTTGTTTTTGTCTAAATGACATTAGAATGTGTTTTTTTTTTTCTCAAGCATTTATTTTTGCATCATCTATATTTGCCCATTAAATATAGCATTAGAACCTTAATCCCCATAACCCGAGCTTGAACTCTTCTCTAAGCTATTTTGAAAACAAACTCTGACCTGTTGAACTCTAATGTACTTCATATTTTAAGACAGCAATTGAGTGTGAGTTTAATGGGGATGTACACGTGTGTGTGTGTCCTTTCTTGAGGACTAAGTAGGCGTGGTTTTAACCACTCTGAATTTCTGCTCTCAGTGTGTGACCTGGTTTCCTGTGATTTGCCTCCTGCCCCTGTCTGTGAGTCTGGCCTGCAGCTTGCCCTGACCAACCCTGGAGAATGCAGACCAAATTACACATGTGGTAAGATCATTTTTCCTAGCAGGGAGTGACACTGGAACACTGCATTTGAGCAATACTGACAAACTTCCTTTAGGCATTGTTTTTCCCCTCTGAAAGGTTTAATTTTGGTGCCAACGGACGTGTAATGATTTCCCAGACTTGGCAGAAGTGTATTGTTGGCACTTTGCATACACTTTCAAATTAAGGACAAGAAAAACACTTTATTCTTGGACGTGTGTTCTCTGACTCTGATGCTTATTTTATAAATCTTCTTGTTTGTGCATGAGACAAGAATTTTTTTTGGCAGGGCAGGAACTTCTCTGAGTTCCTGAACAAAAGCCTTTTATATTTGCATTCCTCCTCAGGCTTTAAGCAGATTTATAACAGTTTGAGGTGGTGATTAATGCCTTGCTGCCGGAGAACCATCCTGTTCACTGGCAGCACTCTGAAAATCCACGAGCTTGACGCAGTGCCCACCTTTTCCTGCCAGCCTGCAACAGGGAAATGTGCAGCTCCATCCCGAGCCTGTCCTGCCCGTCGCATCGGACGCTGACCGTTGTCAAGACCGAGTGCTGTGACAAATACGAGTGTACCTGCAGCTGTAGGAACTCCACTGTGAGCTGCCCCCCGGGGTATCTCTCCCAGTCTCTCACCAATGACTGTGGCTGTGTATCAACCACCTGCATTCCAGACCGGGTAAGGGAAGTGAAATGTCTTTTCCACACGGAGTTGGCAGCATCAGAGCAAGCAGCCAGACAGCTAGATACGAATAAAGCCCCAATGAGACTGCTGGAAAGTGATGCCAGGGCACTTTTAATTTACAAGTGCCTGAAAGAAACACACCGTTACTTCATACTGTTGCTTCTTTTATTACAGTAATTTATTTTGACATAACCAGTCCATTTTTTGTAACTTTAAGATAATATTTAAAAAAAAAAAACAAAACAACAAAACATTTGAAACTGAAAGGTCACTCAAACATCAGGAATTTCAGGGGTGATTTTTGTTTTCAGGTAATAGATATACATACTTTGGGTCTGCTACTGTTACTATATATTCTTCCAATCCCATACTAAATTTATTGATGTATTTGGTACACTTAAGACCTAAAATTCCTTGTGCCCATTGATTACCTTTATCTCTACCTGAGAAGGTGGTGTGTCTTTTAAGAACTATATCACCACTTTTACGTTTTTGCCTAATTATGACTCTGCTAAAGTTCACTAGGATATATTTTTCTTATTTTGCCCTCCTTTTATTAAGGTGTTATATTATGTTAAACTTTAAGATAAAGTTGCTTAGAGGAGAGGTTGCAGGGCAATGAAACTTTTTCATTAAACCTGAACATAGGGTTACGTTGTCTTCCAGCTCAGGACATCTACCTTTTATTGTCCATTTCTGAGTAGTTCATGACCTTGCATAATTCATTTCATGTCTCTAGGACTTACTTGCTTTAGCTATAAAAATAAATGACGTTCTCTTTTTAATACCAAGCTGTAAAATTTACTAGTAGAAAGTTCAATATAAGGAATGGCTCTTGATTTTTAGGGGTAGCTATGGTGGCCTGAAGATACAAGAGGATGAAAGCTTTTAGCTCCAAGTAGGATGTCTTCAGATCAGATGGTTTAGCCGGAATAAGTTTTGTCTTCAAGACTCCTTCTAGAGGACTTACGGTTTGTTATCCCTAAATATAGTGGCATTAAACATTATACTTACAGGGAAGCTGAGACCCTGGGCAGCTCCACCAACTGCAGATAAAACTCTCCAGTTTATTTTGTATAAAACAGTAGCTTTGTTTGTACTTATTTTTCCTTCCCTCAACAGACTGGCCACAATTTTAAGACCTGTAGCATTTCTAAGGGATTCAGAATATTCCATAGAATTTATGGTTGCTTTCACACCTTGAAATGCAGCCTTTTGGAATCAGCAGTGTGCCCTGACAGCAGCAGTGTGCTCTTTTATGTGTTAATTATTGCATTTAATAGGTGTGTGTGCACAACAACATAGTCTATCCTGTTGGGTCAACTTGGGAAGATGGATGCAGGGAATGCTCTTGCAGCACCGTGAGGGATGATGTTACAGGACTTCAGATGACGGAGTGTCGTGACAAAGAATGTGACACGTTCTGCTCTCGGGTGAGTAACACTTAAACCAGTGCAATAACCAGCAGAGCCCTGGTGGGGACCTGCAATGATCCCTTTTAAGCCTCCTTGTTTAGAGTGTAACCAGAGAAAATTAGAAAAATAAACCTTGTAGCAATGGATTATCTTGGGAGCAAAATCTAAGAGCATTAGTCTGAGCATTATTGGCTTTATTTTAGGGTTATTGTTTTAGGACCTCATCCTGCTGCCAAGAAAATCAGTGACAAATTTATTCTACATTTTGATGGAAGAAAAACTGCATCCTGAAGTGTCTGTCATTTACAGCACTTGCACAATAAGTGTTCATGATGGCTGAAGTTCAATTGCAGATGTCTGTTCAAACTCAAGCTCACTTTCTGAAGTTCCCATTTCAGCTCTGTCTGTTGCTCAGCTCTGCCTGTTGTAGCAGTAATAACACCTCATGCTGGGACCTTTATTGTGCTCAGACATCTGCTACATCCTATAAAACCCAGTGGTTTACTTTTGGAAGCCTGCAAAGGAAGTGGGAGCCACTTTGTTTTATTGATTGAGATGGTCAAACAGGAATAGACAGATAATTGGTGCAAAGGGTTGGTAGAGGAATGGGATTTAAGACAAATATTAGGAAAAGGTTCTTCTCCCAGAGCGTGGTCGGGGACTGGGACAGCTCCCAGGAAATGGTCATGACCCAAAGCCTGACAGAGCTCTGGAGGTGTTGGGACATGATGGGATTATTGGGGTGTCCTGTGCATGGCTAGGAGCTGGACTCGATGATCCTTGTGGATCTTGTACACTGCATCATTCTCTCGGACCAACCAAAAAAACCCCAGTCCATTAGGAAAAAACCAACAAAGCATGTACAGAGTTTGGTGAGAAAGTTTGGGGATGCCAAATGCAGTAAAAACCACGAGAGTAGATGTGGGAGTTTTTACCTGTTGCAAGAGAATCCCTTCAGTTTCCGTGTGTAGCAAAGACTTATCTCTGTTACGGCAATTTTAATGAAATATTAGGTCTAAAGTATCTGGCTGTGTTTCAGCTCGCATCAATAGTTTATCAATAATTTGTTATTCCAATAAAATCTCATTAATGCAGAGCTACATTTCCTTGACATTGCAGCATCAAAAAAAAAATCTGGTTAAAAACACATAAAAAGACTTGGTGGAAACGATGACAGTTCTTTATAGAATTTTTAATTTCTTCATCTCCTTTAATGGTTATCAAGGCTGTACAACCAAAACCATAACTGTTAGACTGTGTGGATAGCTCAGATATTTTCCTCCTTTGCTTACTCCTGATTCAGTGGATATACATATCAAGGACATCAGCAGTGCTGTCATCCGGTTTGAATTGACCTTAAACTTCTTTGTCAGTTCAGATTAGATGGCATTAAAAGTTTTCTTGATACCAAATACATACTTTAATCATGAATCATTACAAGGACGATATTTAAACTCTCTGCTGCTCCTGGTTATTAATTTCATTGCCAGGTGTTAAAGTCGTGCAGTATCATTTTTGAAAGTGTCATTTGACTTCTGTGAAAACAGCTTGGAGATTTTTTTTAATCTTGCTACACAGAAAAGAACCCCTTAAAACCCCATAATATGTACTAGCTCTTGGATTTTTACTTCTCTTGAGTTTGCCATGCAGAAAGTTGCATCTGATACTTCAGATTTTTCAGACATGTAGTTAGCAGAGAAAAATAATATAAAACTAAACACTCAACAGCACAACTTTTCTCACAAAGCTGGGTCAAGTTCTGGCATCAGATTTTATGATGCTGTATGAAATAAACTTCCATATCAAAGCCCATTGATTATCAAGGTATGCTAATGTGCTTCACGCTGCAGATCAGGGACAGTTCATGAAGGGAGGGAGCAGTTGGGAATCCCTCGGTAATTCAGTTTGACCAAAATAAAATTATGCTTATTTTTACAGGCATTTTTCACATGAACAATATTATGTGACAGAACATCTTTCCTTCTACTCTGTACTGAGATCAGAGTTATGTTGTGCCCCTTGGAGACTGCCTAACTTTTACATATAGAATATTTTATTGCTAATTAGATTAAAGCTTTTTCATTTCTTGGACTTAGATATTTCACTGTTTCAGTATTTGGCTGCTTGCTTTAGGAGGTTAATACATATTAAAAGTGAAAATTGGGATTCCTGTTGTTTCTGTGGGTTGGGCTTTTTTTTTGAACCTATTTTGCTAGATTTATAAGTCTTTTTCTTTAGTAACAGAGGGCCTACTGCCCAATTTTCATGGTGCTTATTTAGTTTTCTGTAATTAAGTGTTAGACTTTGATAAGATACATAATCTCTAGTGTTGCATAGCAGTTTCATTTATTTATCTTAATTTGTAGAATTTTTATTCAAATGCCTTTTGCAGGTAAACTGTTGCTTAAACTATGTTGGACTTGGCAGTGCTGGGTTAATAGTTCAGCTTGGTCTTAAAGGGTTTTTTTTAACCTAAATGCTTCTATGAAAAGATGAAATGATCAGTCAAAACCAATCCCTGGATGACATTTCTGAGCTACCTGCATCCTCCTTCTGCTTCAACACAGATGTCTGAATGTGCTCAAACTGAATCCTACCCTTAAATTTTCTGGAATGGGAAGGGCAGTTGTGAGATCTGATTAACCTCCAAGATGCCACAAGATCAATTTTTGCCTTTCATTTGCCCTTGAAAAATACTGTTATATACATAAAAAAAGATTTTTTAATTATTAAAGAACATCTCATAATTATGTCTGCTCTTTTTCAGACTCTCCTTTTCATAAAAGGTTGCTAACACTGAACATCAGCCCTAAAAGAAAACGCTGGGATTGATGTTCTTGTTTGCCTCCTCTTCCTGGATAAGAAAGTCCTTTTCTTTTCTTTTCTTTCCTCCTCCAGGGCTACAAGTACATTGTGCCAGAAGGGGAGTGCTGTGGGAAATGTCAGAAAACTGCCTGTGAGGAGCCCCACTTCTGGCCTCGGGGTGATGAAGATCCTCCTTTGCATGAGGTGAGGCGCCAGTGAGATGGACACTGTCCCTCCTAGCAAAAGCCCCCTGGAATTATTTTGTGTTCCATGCAAGGCCATGAAGATGATATCAGGTTTTTCTTCTACGCATCAGGCAGCACTGAGAGAGAATGTTTTGGGTATTCTGTGACCTAACCATACAGTTTCCACATGTAAATCCTCTCGGCCCTTTTCTGGGCCAGATATTACTAAATTCAGCCGTGGTAGCTTGAAAGAATGTTTATTGGGTATATTGCCTCCCTGGCTGTCAGGTATTTATATTATCCCAGCTAATTTGTATTGCAATCTGCTGCTGTCTTAAAAAAAAAAAGCTTGTTAAAGTGTTGTTTTGCATCCTGCCTTTTTCCTGGTTTTAACCAGGGGATTTCTTAATGTGAATCACTATTCTCACTATTCTTTCCTGCTTTAACAAACAAGCCTTCAGAGGGTCTATTTTTGTGTCCCACTGTATCTCACTGACTCTTTTTTTGTCCTAACACATAATAGTTATACCCTGCAGTCTCTTCCTTCCTATGTTCTCTTGTAACTTTTCTGTCATTAGTGAAGAATTAAGTATTCAACCCACTAGAAGAATGTGTTTCCTAAATTTCTGAGCAAAGATGTTTGAATTGACTGCAGTTGGGGATCTGATCTTCTGATTGAGTGGTCCCAGTGAAGGAATAAAACCCCAAAGCAGCAAGCAACTCCTCCCAGCACTAAACTGTGGCAGCATCTTTCTCGTGGCCTCTGTTGATGCTGTTCCCATAAACAGCCCTTGAAGTTCCTGCTTTGTCCGGCCTGTGGATGATGATAATAAGAGAACTGTCAACAGGATCTTGTCTTTTCTACATTTGCAAGTGTTTCAGGTCTAGAGCCTTTTGCTAAAGCCTCCTTTGGGCTTAACAGAGCTGATTGCAGCAGGTTGCAGCAGAAAGAGGGGCTGCTCAGCTGCAATGCAGTGTGGCCAGTCAGCAGGGAATAAATGTAGATTTAACTCCAGTTAGGAGGGCTTTTCCTTCTTCACATGTTATTTGACCTGTCCCTTTTAAAGGATACTCCTGTAATTCTTATTCTCTACAAACTCAGCATGCTCTGTAAACTAATTGTCACGGTAAGGGTTTGTGGAGAACTGCTGAATGACACTGTTCCTGATGCAGTAAATGTGCTTTTTGGCAAGCCAAAATCTGTCGGGGGTGGTCTTCCCTCTATCTGGCACAAATACTGCTGCTTGTGTTTAATCCTCTCCTAACTTCCCCTCAGGTTGGCACAGAGTGGAGATCCCCCTGGAATCGCTGCATCGTCAATGAGTGTGTCCGGGTGAACAGTGAGGTTTTTGTGCAGCAAAAGAACGTTTCTTGCACCCAAATGGATGTGCCTGACTGTCCAGAGGGAACTGAGTTGCGTTGTGACCAAGCGATAGATTGCTGTCCTTCCTGCAGATGTGGTAAGGTTTGGGGGATGACAAACGAGATCACTCCAGCATGAATTGTTTCATGGGGTGATTTTCTGTTTCTCAACAATAATTTTGAAACCGTGTGTTTTGGAAGCATTGTCCTGCTTGGAAGGGCTCCTGTGTAATTCAGACACTGGGTATAGAAGCACCTGCTGCTGTGTGCAAAGCCTGATGGGCAAAAGGGGAGGGGGAATTCTGCCTTCCAGTACCTGAAGGGAACCCACAGGAAAGATGGAGAGAGACTCTTAACAAGGGCCTGGAGTGACAGGACCAGGGGGAATGGCTTCACACTGACAGACAGGAGGTTTAGCTTGGATATTAGGAAGAAATTGTTCCCTGTGAGGGTGATGAGGCCCCGGCACAGGTTTCCCAGAGAAGCTGTGGCTGCCCCATCCCTGGAAGAGTTCCAGGCCAGGTTGGGCAGGGCTCTGGGATAGTGAAAGGTGTCCCTGCTCATGGCAGGGAGTTGCAACTGGATGATCTTTAAGGTCCCTTCCAAGCCAAATCTATGATTCTATGACTCCCAACATAGTCTTTGCTCAAAAGTCTAAATCAAAACATTTGGGTAATTGGCCTCAGTCTGGGAAGACTCACGGTGATGTTTAGTTGACAAGTGTGTGTGCAACCACAGCATGAGGAGGGAGCAGTGGGAGGAGGAGAGGATATGTGGTCTCTAATTTGCAGAAAACCTGAGTTCATCTTCTGAGAGTGTGAGGCTTGAACTGGAGGGGAAAGTTTATGTTCTGCCATATACTTGTCCAAAAATAGCTCAGCCAGAGATATTTTTATGCAGCATCAATATAGCTCTGACAAATTGTTGCCTTTCAAGGTATAATATAAGGGGGCTCAGTTACGCCTCTTTACAGGGAAACTGGATACAAATTTCTTCAAGCTGGAACTGTACTTAGTCAAAAAAACATAACTGTGGTTGATTAAATCTTGGAATTGTCATTATATGGTAATGCTAAATGAAAGACTTTTTTCTTTTTCAGCACCCTTGAATGGTTGTCCTTTGAATGGCACTGTTATTGGGGTAAGACACAAATTCCTTTTACTTGTTGAGATGTGAAGATATTTAAATATATGAATGAGCTTTTGAAAAGACACACACTTCTCAGAATATACATACAGTATACAAAGCAGCTTTTTTTTCCAGATGGAATCTATGCAAGTGAGATCTTGGAGTAAAAGCAGTGCCAGGGGGCTCAGCATGTCTGTGTCCAGCTCCTGACTCTGCCAGGATCTTCCTTTGTGACAATGAGCATCTCTGCAAAATGGGGACAGCAATGTTTCCTTGTCCTGAAGGGTGCTTGAAAAGAGTGCTTAGAAACTGTGGTAATGTGCACTTTGTAATGGTTTGCAGACTACCAAACACACAGGAAACTCTCTACGAGGGTTAATCTCCCAGGTGATCTTTGCCCACTTTGGGGAAGCAAAAACTTCCCATATTCTGCTTAGAGGATAAGGCAGATTAAAGCAAAGATGGAGACTTCCTCCACCTGTGTGGAAGGAGAGGTATCCCTCCTTGGCTATTAGCAGGAACAGGAAAGCTGAGCTTCCTCCCTGTTTGACCTCTTTTCCCTTTCAAGATCCCTGCTGATATGCCCTGTGAGGAAATTTTTTCTCAACTGCATATTTAATGGATAGATTAAGACATGTTTAACCCAGCCCATGATAGTGGGGATGATGGGAGTTAAGCATCTGATCTCATTTATGCCGAATTTATCTTTGGAGAGCTCTGTCAATTGTCCATTGTTTCCCTAAATCCATATTCTGGCAGCACCTCTGGTGTCAAAGAGCTCTAACTATTCTCACCATCCCCCAGGGAAACAGGTTCTCTTTAGTCATTTAACCTAACTTTAACCTACTCATTCCTGCTTTGTCAACATGTGTCTTCCTTTTTGATTTATTTAAAAGTAAATTTACTCAAATCTCTTTATATTTAAACGGTGTGGCAGAGAGAACCTTTCTCCTTCTATTTTTTGTGGTTTGGATTATTTTTTCTTTGTCCTAAGGCATAAATTTATCAGTTTTTAAGAGCTAAAACCATGTCATCAAGCATCCATCATTCTGTGTAGAGATGACTTCCCTGTAGAATTAAATCCAAGGAAAAAGTCTGGTTTTTCTTGTCAGAAAAGAAAAGCTTTCTTGGCAGAACACTGGTTTAAAAGTGATAAATTCTGGAATAATCTACTTTCTTTTTAATCCCTCTACTTGATTCCTTTATTGTATATTGTCAGAACTAGTTGCCATTCTATAAAGACAATATTTGTAGGGAATGTCAAGCATGGCAGCAATTACCAGCTTTTGCCACCATCTCTTATGTAAGATTATATATTTTATATATAATTTCAGTATTGCAAACCAAAGCTCTTTCCAGTTGTGTGCTGTTCTTCAAAATAAAATGTCTCAGCTTCTGCAATAGTGGAAAAAAATTCCTAGAATTTCTTAAACTAGCTTCATTTAATGACTTACTATAAGTTAATTAGCTGCATGACTGAAATACTTTGAGCACCTGGAACCACTACAGCTTTGTCTTGTACAATTGTCTCCTTCAGTGACTGGTTCCAGAGTCCTGGTAAGGAAGGAAGATGTGGTGTCCACGAAGTTTATACTTCATGGATTTCAAACCCTTTCTGTTGGGTCCTTTAAGAATAGGCATCAAGTTTCATTTTATATCAAGGGAAAACTTTTCTACATTATCTCCTTCCCTGAATATTTCCAAGATTTGAGTCTTTTACTGCATTTCTAGTAATTGGGAATTCATTCACTGCTTGGTTGGGCAAGTGTTCAGCCTTCCCAGACAAGCAGAATGGTGACTTGAGAAGACAAGTGCCATAACTTCAAACATCCCCCCTTCCTCCTTCTTCTCCCCACTGTATATTCCGATCATGATGCCATAAGGTCTGGAATGTCCCTTTGATCAGTTGGGGTCACCTGTCTCCCACCTGTGTCTCCTCCCAACCCTCCCATGTACCCCCAGTCTCCTCAGCAGCCTGGCAGTAGGAAAAGCAGGAAAGGCCTTGGCTCTATGGAATCCCTGCTCAGCAATAACAACAATGTCTCTTATTATCAACCCTGTGTGCAGCACAAATCCAAACCACAGCTCCATTCCAGCCACTGGGAAGGAAATTATCTGTACCCCAGCCAAAATCAGCACGCCTTCCCTCTCCAGCAGCAAAATTTTGAGTGTATTCCCATGCCTGCCTCTATTGAGTTTTTTTTTAACCTTCCAGATTAATGATAACCACTACGAAAGGTTAAACTGGAAAGCTGAGGAATCCCATGTTCAGGTCTCAAGCTCAGCTGTTAAAAGACAGGGATCTCCCCTTTGGTATTTCTTCTTTCATCCTGTTTTCTGTGGAGGGTCCTTTCTCTGGACCTCAGGAGAGAGTCATTACTGTTACTGGTTATAGAGACCTGAGGACCTCTCTTGTCCTGGGGCACAGAATAAGAATGTAGTTAAAATTTTGTGCTCAGAACATTTGTCCTTCAGAGTATTGGGTCTAAACTACCCATAAGTGCATTACTTTCAAACTATTACTGGGGCCAGCTTCTTGTTTCTGCTCCATTTGTTTCATGAGCATCTAATATTTCAAAAAGGAATCTGAGGATATGCACAGTACCAAGTGAAATCAATGGTGGCATTCCATTAATGTCTGAAGTACAATTCAAACCTTTCACAATCTAGCAAAATGGTCTATTTACCCTATTTATTTACCTTATTTATTAGTTTTTACAAGTTTGTGAAAATTTTGGGTAGGCTGCTACTGCTTTGCCCCTTCAACCTTTGTGGATTTTTATTTTGGGGTTGAAATGAAGGGCTTTGTACTTAAGAGGAAGAAAGAGTTTGTCTTTAGAATTCCTTTCAGTGCACGGTAACCGATTACTGACTCCACATATTTTTGTTTCTTAATGATTTGGCATTTTTGCTCTGGATTTTAAATGTCCCTTTTCCTAACTTTGAAAAGGTGATAGGATCCAGAAAACAAGGTGCTGGGGAAGAGCTCAGGGAATTTGAATTGTGTGCAGCCTGATTTGCTTATAGCTATGGACGAGTAGAGTTCTTCAATCAGTAATTCTGGGGTTTTTTTTAAGTTTGTCTTTTCATAATTTTAAGCTTTTAGGCCTTTAGAGATTCCAAACACTGTTGTTACAAAAACTATAACAAGCAATTCTGCCCAGAATCTATGGGCTGTGATGGCTCTAGAATAAAAATTTATTGCCAAATCAATTCGTTACACTCAAAAAATGAACTCTTGGCAACCACATAGTCAGAATAAAAAAAAAAATCTTCCTCATGACTTTCAAGGATCCCTTTCTTGCTTGCTGGATTTGTAAGCAACAAAGAAATGCCAAAGCCATTTCTCAGATTTAAGACTTCTAAAGGGCTTTCTTGAAAAATAGTCTCATGCCATGTTGATTGTTCTGAAAGTAGAGATGAAAACTATTGGGGTCTCTGGAAACATGGCAGCATAGGTTTCTTGTTTCTCTAGCAAAGAATTAGCATGCAAGATTTCATGAAGGAGATTTAACCTTAAGTCCTTTGTTTATCTGAATTTTGCTGGTGATGTGGTCACTAACTGACAGACTGGTTCTGATGTTTCAGCACGGGAGGCGCCTGATGGTGGATCCGTGCACGACGTGTGACTGCTTCCAGACGGCTCCTCGGAAATACACTCTGAGGTGCACCAAACTGAACTGCCAGGCCTGCCCAGTGGTGAGTGGGAGCAGGCTGGGGGGCTGTCTTGGTTTTGGTAGACAAGTATCTGCCAGGGAAGATTGGAGTCTCCCTTGGGATGGAGTATGTAAGCCCCCCCACCTCACCTTTCCGAATTATTATAAATTTGCAATTAAAAGGCCGTCAGGCAAAGATTTTGGAAATAGGTATATCAGTTCTTTACTAGGGATATTAAAAATACAAATGTCGTAGTACAAAAAAGAAAACGCAAACAAGCAAACAAACAAGAAATCCTAGAAAGCCCTGACAGAGTCAGAAATACAACCTGACACCCTGTTGGTCAGGGTGTTGGAAACAGTCCAAAAATAAACCCTCCTGAAGTGGCAGATGTGGTCATTTGGGAAGTAGAGATGGCCCTGTAGAGAAGAAGGGTACAAAGATGAGACCGGTCTTCCTTCAGGAGTTCTGTGGGAACACTGGATGTCTAGTGACACTTGTGGCTCCTTTTTATCTAGGTGGAAATGATTTGGCTCCTCCTCTCTGGGTAGAGCAAGCTCACAATTGGATGATGTAATGTGTCATGTCATTGGTGAGCTTTAATGGCCCATTAACAGGAGATATCCCCCGGGAGGGTGGAAAGAGATAAGAAACAATGCCCCACTGGGTTTTAACAGCTGGTTTGTTATCAGAAAGGCAACCACCCCACTTCCCCCTGGAGTTACAGCAGATAAAAGAAAATAAAGCACCTCCCCAACCAGATTTCAAAAGATGGACTATAATAAACATTTTTTTGGTCACATAACCCAAGACAGAGGTCTGCTTAGCAATGTGTCTGATGAGAGTTGTGTTCTTCTCTACATACACCAGTTTATGTCTGGTACAGCCCTGAGGCCTTTGGCCTTCCTTCAGGTTCTTCTGAGAAGTCTTGGCTCTGTGCTCTTTCCATGAATTGGATGATATGCACCAATTGTGGTCTAAATCCTCAGCATAGTAAAGATAACTTTACATGCTACTCAGCTCCACAGGCACATTTTGTTGTTTGTTTTAGATGACTTACCCGTAGGGCAATAGAGGGTTTGGCAAATCATTTGCAACAGGAACTGCTGAGTCCTCTTTCCTACAGTGTTATCTGGCAGCTCAGCCAGATCTCCATGCTTTAGGCCTTTCCTATGACTCTTCCAAACTGTCTAAAAGCTGAGCTCAGTAACATTTGCTTGGTTCCCAGCCCATGCCTTTGGTGATTTGAAGTGATTGTCCCCATCAGTTCCCACTGGTTTTTGAAGGCTTTGCTGCTGCTGTGGTGCCATCACCTGCAAGGAATGCCATTGGCTGAGGAAGCCAGAGGGATATAGCTTCCAGTTTTACTCCACTGGCCAACTGTGTGACAGGACTGCCTGATTAGCTCTGCTCAGTTGTGTAGTTTTCTCTCTTAGCACCAATACCTTGAGTCGAAGGAGACCTGAGTTGCAGAGGCTGTCTTGATCTCCCTGTGTCCAAAGAGCACAGACCAGCAGCTAAATTTCACAGAAAAAAACTTAAATGCCTCTTCCTCTTCTTCATCCTTTCCCTGGATCGTGGATGGAACCCAATGGGCCCAACCAAGGGCCTGTGCAAGTGGTGGCGGCCGTGGCACCCAAAATCCACATCACTAACATGATCGTGTGGGTTCCCTGGATGAAGTCCAGGAGGGGCATACACTGATGGGGTCTCTGGAACAGAGAGGGGCAGAGTTTTTGATGAGTCCAATTTCCCATCCTGAAGTAGAACTGGAAAAGACTGGAAATATACTTAAGTCTCTGTAGAGTGTTATCTCTACCAATTAAAAAAAAATAGAGCAAGATTGCAGGCTCAAATTATTTCCTGCAACCCTTTTTCTTGAAGAATTGTCAACAGTCCCCCAGCTGGCCTGTTGTGAGTAGAAAAATAATGTTGTGGCTTCAGAATGATGTCCAGGGACAGGTCAGTGCTTAGGACAACCCAAGACCAGCCAGTATCATGTGGAGAATGTGGATCAGATAATTCAGAAGTGTTCCGCTTCTCCACTGGGCCATCAAACTGGCCTTGACCCCTTTTATTTGGTGGTGTGGATATAGCCTGTGACAAAAAGGACAATCTGGAGTGCTTTTTGTGATTCTAGACCCTAATATAATCCCTCCTGTAAGGCTTGATTATAGACATAGGCTTCTGAAGGGAAAATAAATGGCCAAGCTCAGTGCTGAGCATCTTTCTCAAAATGTAACTTCCACAAAATATAACCTGGCAGATCCATGAAAAAAACCCAGCTATACCAGATTGAATTTGTGGCCAGAGACACGTGTGCATGTGTATGTTCCCACACAAAGACACACAAACATCCATTCTTGCTGCTGAATGCAAGGACCCAGCTGTAGAAATTAAAGGTAGAGGAATCAATATAATACATGATAAAAAAAAAAAAAGAGAAGCATTCCTCTCCTGCTTCTTTTACCACCCACACATTTCCCAAGCAGCTCCTTTTCCCCACGTGACCCAAAAGTACAGACTAGACAGAAAACCCTGAAGAAAGGGTCATTTCCAATTGGGCTTATTAAGGACTGTGAACTTGTGTTTGGGAGATGTGCAGCTACCCAAGGGAAGTTGCAGGTCTAGGAATATATATCCCTTCCTAGCCAGTGTAATGAATTTGTGGAGCTTGAGGGGAAAAAAAAAATCAAATAAGATACAGAATGTCTTCATCCCCCTAAGGCCAGTGGGATTCACACACTTCACAGGATCTTTCCTGTCTCAAAGCCTTTGACTTCATGGTATACCCACATTAAAAGCAATTCCTTGCTAGTGGATAAAATTTAAGAGTACCAATGGGTTAAGAGTACCAATTCTCTCAGGAGCACCTCCTTTCTCCTGGATGCTGAAGTTGTGTGAGGAAAAGCACTGGCAATTGAAGTGCAGCCAACTCCAGCATATTCTGCTCAGAAGGGTAATTTTTTTGGTCATTTTATGACCTGCTTTAGGTGCTTATATTTTTGCCAGTAGGGAACGTTCACCTAAATAACAATGAACTATGTTTCCCCACAATGCTTTAATAGTAACCCACTCTCCCCAAATTCTCCTTCTATAAAAAACATATGGATAACATGCATGCCTTCACTGAACCAGAAAGTGTTCGTTTTCTTAAAAATGTTCATCTCATCATAAGCAGCTGTTGGTTATCTGGAGCAGCTGGGGACGTTACTGTGGGACACTTCATGTGTTAGCTCAGTTCCTTTCTGCTTGTTTGGTTTTTTCCTTTCCATTATCCACTCCATGCCTTTCTGCCTCTCCACCTAGTGCTGCTCATTCCCCCATGCTCTTTTTTACTTTCAATGCTGCTTGTGGGGCTCCATTACTCCCCTTTTCTTTCTTTCTCTCTTTTTCCCTTTTATTGTATTGTGCCTTCTCTGATGCTCTTTTACTCTCTTGTATTATCAAGCAATTTTCTTTTCTCTTTCCATACTCCAAATTTTCCAGCTTAGCCTTGTTCTGCCCTTTCCTTGCCCAATACTTACTGGGTATTTTGCTCTTTTCTCTCCATTTTCAGCACTTCCAACTACTTTTCTGTGTCTCACTGTGTAGAATTCATTGCTTTTACTGAGAAGCATTTTGCTGGCTATTATTTTGTCTACTGAATCTTATTTTTTTTAAAAAAAACTTCTTAAAATAAATATAGGATGCATGTTTAAAACAAAATAAACCAGATAAATGTCCTTCAACCTCTAGAACTACAGAAGGCAGGAAATCCCTGGTTCTTGCTGTGGAAAATGTGTGCCGACTTCATGTAGCATCAGGCTCAGAGATGGAAGGGTTCAATATCTTCAGGTAAGTTTCAAGCACTCACTTTTATTTATGAGTAAATGTAAATGTATCAACTTCTGTTGAATCCCAGGGAAGCACATTTTTCTTCCTTTTTGATTTGGTAGCATGGTATTACCAGTGTTTTTTGTTTCTCAGAATAATTGATCAAGGAAGTTAATTTGTTTGTAAATGAAAAAACAGGATGCTTCATACCACACTACAAAATTCTAGAGGGGCATTCTAGATTCAGGAATGTTATCAAGGAACTTTAACTGGAATACGACCTCAAACAGGTATTTAGGGGAAATTAAGCCCCTCATTTTAAATGTGAAATAGTTAAGTTGAAAATGTGAATTTTGAGAAACTTCTCCAGCACAGAATCATAGAATGGATTTGGTTGGAAGGGACCTTAAAGATCATCTTGTCCCAATGCCCTGCCACGGGCAGGGACACCTTCCAGTAGAGCAGGTTGCTCAAAGCCCCATCCAACCTGGCCTTAATGCATTATATGTTCTTAAACAGAAAGGGATATTTTTCTGGTTAAACCCCATCCTCTGTCACAAGAGACAGCATCTAAAGTTCTTTTTATTCCATTCCTGTGAGAAGTTATACATGGGAAGAGTTTGGGAAGAGCCATGAAGCTGGGGAAGGGTCTGGAGCACCAGGAGCAGCTGTGGGGGCTCAGCCTGGAGAAAAGGAGGCTCAGGGGGGATCTTGTGGCTCTGCACAACTCCCTGAGAGGAGGGGACAGCCGGGAGGGTTGGGCTCTGCTTCCAGGGAACAGGGACAGGACAAGAGGAAACAGTCTGGAGTTGCACCAGGGGAGGTTTTAGATTGGATATTTATTTTTTTTTTTCACTGGAAGAATTGTACAGCTTTGGCACAGGCTGCCCAGGGCAGTGGTTGAATCACCAGCCCTGGAGGGATTTTAAAAATGTGTGGACGGGCTCTTAGTGATGTGGTTTTGTGGTGGACTTGGTTGGCAGTGGGAGGTTAACGGTTGGACTTGTTCTTAAGGGTTTATTCCAAACTGAATGATTTGGTGTGGGGATGGGGGTGTGGTTTTATATATAGTTTCTACAGAAGTTTCCAACTCATCCAGAAGGTAAATAATTGTCTACATGTCTCTTTAAAAGACAGATCATATGTCAGACCCCCAAATCTCTCACTTAGAGAAGTTTTTTTCCTAAGTTAATGGAAATTGCTTCCCCGTTAAGAGCTGAAAAAGGTCAGGTTTGGATAGTCTGGGCAGAGCTGTGATCAATATGGCCATGGAATTAAGCAGACAATAACGACTTTGTTGACAAACAATGCTGTTTACTAAAGATATCCATGTTTTATAAATGTCACCACCATGGTACTTTGAGACAACAACAAAATAATATCCTGAAAACTTCCTGTCCCCCGTTGTTTTCTGTGTAAAGCTAACAGCCCTTTGATCTTTGCAGGCAAACTCATCCCTTCAGGATGGCTGTGACAGTCACTCCTGCAGAGTAAATGAGAGGGGGGAGTTTATCTGGGAAAGGAGAATCACTGGATGCCCTCCATTTGATGCCAGAAGATGCTTGGCTGAAGGAGTAAGTGGTGAAATGGTTTCCTCTTGGACTCAGTCATGTTTCTGGTACCTTCTGTGTGCCGGGGTGGGAAAACCCAACACCTTCCCAATACCTTGGCTAAACTGAATTTGGACTTTCTCTGAAATTCGGAAAGATGTAGGTTTTCTCTGTTTTAAAATATAAGCTGGCTTTTTGTGGGACTGTGCTGATTGCTGACCATAATTCTGTTATGAGTATGAAGCTGATTATTTGAAACATCAAACATTTGCAAGTGGTGCTTCTAACAATGTTCTCAGTTTGGGATCCAGAGTAAAACTGTGTGGACAATGACACAGACTGTGAAATATGCACACGAAATGCTAAGATTTATTTTTTTTTTTCTCTGCCATTATGTGAGGTTTGGGAAAGGAATTTTCACACCGCTGTAGGAAGATCAAGCTTCCACAACTGCATTCGTTTAGCAGGATTAAAAACCGTGCACAAAGGATCTGCCCATCTTTCTTGTGATTAATTAGACACTGAGGGAGCAGAGTGAGGTGTCAGTGAAGCACATGGGGCCTTACTTTTGCTTATCTGTCAGGTTTTGCACATTTTACACATTATATCCACCTGTTCCCGTTTTCTCGGGCATGGCAGGAAGCAGGGAACCTTTAATAAAGCTTGTGGCCAAGCCAGTCTGCTCATACACATGAAACAAATGGAGGATTTTTTATGTATAATGTGGGAAAAATAAAGCTTCTATACGGGGCATTGCTCACTTTGTGAAATTAGAATACACAGTTTTGTTGTATAAACAAAGATTTAGAAAAAAATGCTGCATTATGTTACAGGCTTGGAGTTATATTCAAGTGATGTTAGTGGAAAATTAGTGAAAAACAATTTACTTTTTAAACAGAAATTCTCAAACTCTACTTATTGTTCTCCTGTCCTCCCTAAACACAACTATTTCAGCTATAAAATTAGTGGTTTTCATCTTGTTGCAGATAATAATTTTAGGGTTTTTGATTACAAAAGCCTCCAAACTTTTGCATATAAGCTCAGGGGCTTAGTGCAACAATGGCATGACCCTGCAGTGTAAATATTCCTCTATTTCCCCTTTCACTATAGTTTTTCAATAATTTGCAGCATACATATATTTCTGAGAATTATTTTCTGGATGGTAGTGATGAAACAAGAAACATAAAGTTTTATGTCTTTTAAAACTTACTTGACAGATGTGATATTTCTTAAATGGATGTGAGACTTGAATGCTACTCATTTTATCCTTCTGGTTTACAGGAATTTATTGATATTTAATGTCTTTATTTTAGAAAGATCCTAATAGAAGGCGAGAGTGATATTTTCAGGTGTTATACTTGCTAATAAGTACATTATTGCTAATTATTATTGCTAATAAGTCAATTGCTTCCAATTAGCTACCAGCAAATATCATCACAATTTCAAAATCTTAAAATGGATAAAGAGAAGATTATGATTGTGTATAATATAGAAATTCAGGTTTTTGGTTTCTTTCCCTAGTATCCTCCATTATACGTCGTCTTTCAGCAGAACAGAAGTGTATCACTTGTGCCAAAATCTGAGTTTTCTTTTTCTTATCCTTTTAGGGCAGAATTTCAAAAATTGGCAACACTTGCTGTGACACATGTAAGTAAATAATGCAGAAATTTTATATGGAGAAGGCAGAGTGTATAAGTACCTACATTTTCCATAATATGCAGTGTAATGAAACAGAGCTTAGCAATGTGGTTATAATAAACCATCACAGAAGCCCACCCTCTGACTGGGATGCTGCTGTCATGTTTTGTCATCTAGAACACGTGTTTTGACAGTATTCCCAAGTGCTTAGAAAGAAATAGATACTCTCCACATTTTATGTAGATGTTAATTATGAATGTTTTATTTTATTGTTCACCTGGTGATAACAGGAACCGTCCTGCACAGGCAGCCTGACAAGTCACGTAACCTGATACTACTGAATATGTGAGGAAAACACTTCATTAATAATCAATCAACTTAAAATTAATTAATCAAAAAAACTCAACCCTGGTGGCAGGAATATTTTTAATAACATATTAACCAAAAATAGTAGGGGGAGTGCATTCCTTTGGAACAGCTTGATTGCTTCTTAAATTTGCCAGTTTAGGGGTCAATCCTGCAACTCTAAATTTCATGCATCTTTGTGTGGATAATCTGAGTGTCAGTCAGACTGTGAGAGTAGGAAGGGTTTGTTTACATAAGGAAGGATTGCAGGGTTGGCTTCTCATTTCTAAAATGAATCTCTGATGTACTCGTGAGCAGATAACCTCTTGGTTTTCTCCTCTGTAAGTAAAAAACAATGCTGTGTCTTATATAAAAGTAAAAAAAAGACAACAAAGGATTGAAATTATCTTTTAAAGCCAGACTATCAGCATCTTATCTGTGTTATGTCTTTTAATTTTCTTATTTTTGCTATGCATGTGCTCATAAATAAAAGATGGCCAACATAGCAGCCCATCACCACATTGGCACAGGAGCTGCTGCAATAATACCCTTGATGAAGGATGGTAACTCTTTAAGAGTTTGCAGCCTTTTCTGTCTGGATGATCACTGAGCTCTGGATTGACAGATAGAAGTCAGAAAGCTATTGAGAGACTGTCATCAAATAGATCCAACAGGTAATTTGGTTAAGGGAGCTTTAATCTACCAGGCTACAAGTAAGGAATACTCAAAATTATTTATTAACAAAAACAGATTTTGAGATTTAAAAGACAGGGTGTTGGGCAGGCTCTGCTAATTGCAAGTGCCAATCCCTGTAATCGAGGAAAAAACTAGTTCCAAATGAGCACAGATCTATGCATAGGTTTATTTGACAGGGCAATTTAAAAGTGATACCTCCCTACAGCAGCAAAGGCAAATTGGTCTAAGTGATGTACTTCATGCCTAAAACCTCCAGTATTTAATGGATCTTCAAATCCTTATTCCCATTGATGTTTTGCCTGGAGGTAGCTCAGTTTCTCATGGCCAGAGATTACATTATCTTCCAAGGTCTTGAAAGAGTCTGCCTTTCAGATGTCTCTGTGCCATAAGGAATTGGGCAAAGAACTTGCTCTCTCAAGTCCAGGCTGATGCCTTTGGCTCAGCAGAGTCCTACAAGCCCTTGGGCAAAGGAGTTGGTTGAAGGGCCCATTTCCCTTTCTATGTTATGCCTTCACAGCTGGAGGTTTTTAGTGTCTGAAGGAACTGTTCTAGCTTTTAAGTTTGTGGGAGCACACAAGTGAAGAGGCCTTATTTTCTCATGAGATTTTTGTGGTGTTAGCCACAGGACTTGATAATTGGTAGAGGACATTCCTTATTTTCCCACTTAAGAGTTGAGTCTCTGCTTCTCACCTATTTTCTCCGTTGATGTCAATCTCATGTCTTGTTAAGTTACAAGCACTTGCCTTTGCAGAGGAGGCACAGTCAACAAAAAAGTGAATAACAGAGGTAAAGTAACTAGAGAACAAGTTGGTAAGTCAGGATCAAAAAGGCAATGAAGCCGTGTTGAGGCTGATGACTTTTTTTTTTTGTGCTTTTCAATTGTGTGAACACAACTGTCCTTTCAGGTGGAGAATTTTTATAAATGAGTGATGGAATCATTAAAAGAGAAAGGGCACTTCCAGTCCTGAAACCAGAAATTAGCTGCATTTTTTAAAAATGAAATTTAAGGTTTTAACAAGGCACAGAGTCAGTTTGGTACCAACATTCCAATGGAAGGCTGTGTTTGTTGGTAGGAAGATGGATACCTTTCTCTTCCCTTTCTGTATGTACTTAGTTGTGCAGTTGTCCTGCTGAGTTCTTTCAGCTTTCTGAAATGCTTTTGCCTAGTACCTAAAAATCAGTCCGATATTCTGTTAAACATGGAAATTTCATTGGTTAGCTAGAAACAGGTACGAGTAGGAGCCTGTCTTTTCACAGAGACATAAAACTCTAGTAACATTACACAGAGCTGCTGTTGTCTGTGCACAAAATACCCACTGAAAAAAGCAGTGGCTCCTTCACTAGTCTTTAGGTGCAGACCAAAACATGCAGACAAAAATATTCTGGATTAGTTTATATTTGAGCATGTTAATGATGAGGTTCTCTTTGTAAGTGTGGGAACAGAGTCCCTGTTGATTACCAGAATTAACAGGAGAGTTGTCTAAGACCAGGGAAGAGGCTGGTGTTAGATGGCCAAGGTGACTTTAAAACAAAGCAGTCAATTGAAAAGAAACATGAGAGAAATCCTCCTCTAGTGGAATTTTAGGACTATAGTGTGAAATAGTCACACAACTCTCTATGAATTACTCTAAGGAGACACACCCAGCTGGGGATTTTACTACAAATAACATTCAATTGACAGCAATTTCAGCAGTAAAGGGAAGTGAGTTACAAAAAGGAATTGTCAGCAGTGTCAAACACTCTTTTTTGTTGTTGGTTTTTTTTACTTGGTAGGTGTGGAGGTGGAATGTCATCCAGTAAGTACCAGACTGCAGTATGGGAATATCAATGGATGTTTGGCTGAAAAGGAGGTGCCCATTTCTCATTGTGAGGTAAATAACAAAAAATCAACCCCCCAAGACCTCCTGTTTTTCTTTCCCAAAAGGAAACCTTTTCCTCCACCATGGTTTCACTTCAGTTAATTGATTTAATCACTTCTCATTGATTGACTTGGCGTTAACAGCACTGGCACTTATTTCCTGAAGTTGTTTAATGATGCTGAATTTTCCCTGGTCAAACTCAAACCAGCATGAAAAAAGACACGTGTTAGACACAAAGGCTTTGTTCATCCCACTCTCTTGCTTTCATCAAAAATTAATGACTCTGAAGTAGCCCTGTTAGGACTTTCTACATAAAGGAAAAAAAAATAGGAATTTTTTCTACCAAAAAAAAAAAAAAGACATTTATCTTCACATTTGTGAAGCTGATTTTCAGCTCTGAGTTTGTAGTTAAGCACCAAGCCTCTGGGTTGATTGGGGGAATTTAAATAGGTATTTAGATAAATGACACTTTAAAAGACCTTTAAACCTGAGTGCCAAGATTTGACTTGCATGTCCTATAAGCTCTGGGATTCCTCCATTAGCCTTGGCACCAAGCTGTTGTGTTCTACGTGTCTTGTGTCTTCCATAATCAGATTAAAAGTTTAATTTTCAGCCCATCACTGCTTACACCTTATATGGCAACTTCCTGTTAAAACAGGAAGTCAGCTTCCTGTTGAGTTTCCTTCTGGGTGTTTGGATCTCTGCTTTTTCTAAGATAACCAAGCCTCATACAAGGATTTTAATCAATCCTTGTGTGCAATCCAATTTATGGTATAACTAATAATTCTTGACCTCTTTTTCTGTCTACAATGTCCTTAGCCATAAAGTCACAAGTATAGATGTTTATCTTGCAGAAGTCCTGATTTTATATTGGCAATAAATAATATTAAGTACATTTTTTTCTGAAGTCCTCCCTGATAATGATAGGATATTTTAATTTAATTAGACTGGGATATAAGACACAAAGCCACCAAAGGAAATGGACTGACAGTGTTATGTGGGGCTACTTGTTTTTACATCATGAAGGCTTATGGCTACAGGCACTGACAGCTTGGTCTAAATTAGTTAAGTGGCCAGACAAGCAGAGCAAGAAAAAATAGCACCAGCAGGGCAACAGTGGGTGAGTGGGTTGCAGCATTTGGGCTAAAGCGCTTGCTGAATGCATGATAACCACATTGGCTCAGAAGCCAGCACCATAGCTCTGGGCATTCCCTGTGAGATTTTAAATTCTGGGCTTTTTTGTGCATGTGTGAGCAGTTTCTTCACCTCTCCTTTGCTCTGCTTATGCTCGTAACAAGTTACTCTTTGAACAGCTCCCCATGTTCTAGAGTCGGGCACCTGTTTCTGAGTTCATGTTTTGCAGCAGAGCACAGAAGCCGGAGAAAGTCACGACGGATATTTTGAAGGCAAGAACCAGGATTTTGAGTGCAATGAGGCTCTGTTCAAACTTCAGCTCTCTTCTTTTCCCATTTAGGGCAAGTGCAGAAGCACCACCAGGTACTCTGCCCAGACAGGGCAGTGGGAAGACCTCTGCAGCTGCTGTACAGCCACTCAGACCACCACGGTGACGATCCCCCTGCGGTGTCCCAACGGCACTGTGGTGCAGCACTACATCCCCTCCGCCTCGCTGTGCGAATGCCGTGCTCGCAAGTGCACACCCTGAATAGTGCCCAGGAGCCCAGTTGCTTAATCTGAAGCTTTGTGATGGAGGAACTTCACAATGCAAGACTCATTTTCTCTGTACGCTGCCTTATCCATTAGAATCCTGAATAACTGTATCGACACAGCAAACAATAAAGCTTACCAGCACAACAGAACATGGCCTGATTCATCTTGCAGTGGATTGTAGGAGAGAGATTCCCTTCATTTCACTGTGGAAATTAATCCACATTATTGAAAAAAAAACCAAAAAAACCTCCTATAAATAAATCACGCTCAGAAGCAGTTGCTTATACTTTAAGAACATTTCCCAAATCATTAAGCATTGTCTGCAGAGACATTAGACTTTAATTCCCCACTTCAGTACTTAGTGACTGTGGACTTATAATTTTTTGCTCTTTTCCCTCCCATTCTTTTCAGGAAGTACAGTAATTATGGGATAAGGCTTCAGAGTAAGAGTAGGATGTTCATGGTACACAAACAATACTGGTTGTGGCTCAGACAACCAAATATCTTTCTGCAGTGCATATACATGTTTCTCCTGAAGCTGAATGCAAAGAAACTGTGTGTTGAGGACAGACTGTGTAAACTGTGCAAGTCCTCAGGACTTGTGTACAGGGTTAAGGACAGATCTTACTTCAGCCCTTGCCCAGACCAACTCAAGGAGAAAGCTCAGTGGTTATCTCCCTTATTTCCAGGTGCCTGAACTTCACCTGTTGCATTTGTTCCAAAAGTTGGAGTTAATTTAGATGCAGAATTTGCAGTGGCAAGTTTAATTTCGTTACTGCTGCAAGGCATATATTTACAAGGATTTAAATTCTTCTTTGTCTAGTTGGGCCATGGAACACAAATGGTTTTCCAGAGTGTTGTTGGTCCTGGAGGAATCTTGTCAGTGAAGCAGTTTTACTGGGAAGTACTAATTTCTCAAAAATATGAGAAAGGGAGGACTGTTATTTCCATGCGTGTTTTTGAAAGACAAGAATTATTTAAGCTTCTTGTTTAACTAACAATTTTAAAATAATGAATGGCACTGTGACATCATTAAATGGGTCAAAGCATCTCCCCATCTGCAAGGAAGGCTCCCTTTGAGAACAAAAACTGTGCTTTCAACTAAAAAGGTAAGTTGTATTCCTTTTTTAGAGGAACCAGGTAGATGCCTGCTGCTTCTCTCTTGCCAGTCAACTGTGGATTCAACATACCCTGAATTTTGAGCCCTTTTTGTTTTTATTGGTCTGTTGAGACATCATTTTATTGCTGCACAGTGGTAGAAGTGCAGGCCTTCCATGCATCTCTGTGTCTTCTGCTCTAGGCCACAATGACACCAGAGAGAGAAACCATTTTTAGTTGGCACCAGCCCCACTTGCTGCAGTAGATCTGTTGCCAGTTTACCTCCACCCTTACCCCAGTTCATTCCTGTAGCTGCCTCTAGATATTAGCTCCCTGACAGATAGATTTAGGTCACCAATTAGCCAACAATTCATCTGAACCTGAAGATCAGCAATGCCTGGAATAGCAACCTGCAACATCAGAGAGGAGCAGAGAGAAGGGATGGATTGGGAGTAAAATGCAAATGTCATCCTCTTCCACTTGTCATGGCTGGGATGTCCCTTTGCTTCAACCTGTGCCCTCACCCAGACTGACCCTGCTTAGCTCGTGAAAGCTGACAGGATTGCAGCCCAAGGCTTCGTGGCTGCAGACAGGTCTTCTAATTAGGTAATTAATTGTATGAGTCAGTGCAAGGCAGCCCATGAGAAGAGCACTTACTGGCTTTCCTTACAGCAGGGAGTTCTGGGGACTTTGGTGTGGTCTAGATGTTGTTCCTCAGGCCTAGTTACTACCTGTGTGTTCCAAGGCCCTGTCATGAGCAAGGCCAGAAGGATCTTTCTTGAAAATCCCATTGTAGAAACAGACTGGCAGGAAAGAAAAAAACAGAAGGAAATATTATATTATCTCCTTTAACAGGCTGAGGAGGTAAATACATTTTTGACTTCAGCTTGCTGGCATGAGAATCAAACTTTTTCAGGCAGCCTGTCCCAAAAGAGCTGTGTGTCTTTTGCCTAAGGACCCAGTGGGCTTGGACCTGCTCTGTGCATGTTTCATTGCCTTTCACACAGGCAGCTGCAATTACTGCAATTCCAATACTGTCAGCAGCATTCCTCCCTGGCAGGAGTGAAGAGCACAGTCCTGCCTACAATCAAGTGTGTCAGCACATCACACATCTGCCTGCTCCATTGGCATTCTCCTGCAGAAACCAGGCTTTGAGGAATGTTGTTTCCCAAGTCGTACATACTGTTTGTGAGCCTTGATGGGTTTGAACTACCTTGGTCTTTACCTTTCCATCAATGATTAGGAGCACATCCCACCGCTTCAGATCACCAGCTGGATTGTTGAGTGTGCCACAGGATAGATTTACAGGAATGCTGAATGGATTTGAGGAGGAGTCTTATATAGCTCCTTAATAATTCAAAACATCTAATATCTCTGCTAAATTTACAGACCTGCAAGCACCACTCCTCTACAGCAGGTGAGACACGATCGGGTATATTGGTATTATTTGTCACAGCTCTGCATTATCAATTAACAACATACCCAGGTACCTCAGGAAAGACAGTGATGCCAAGATATGATTTTCTCCATTAGGAAATCTTAAATATAGACAACTTCCATTCTAAGCACCTGGATATTGCTTCCTCTCATATTGCTGTGTATATTATTTATTACCTGAACTAAGTGTATTACCTGAAACACACCCATCCTTATGGCTTATGGAAGCTGGTAATTGGAAACTGTGCAGGCAAAGCTGTAAGTCCACAGGGATCCCAGCAGGACCCGGCTCTACATTCCTATACTATTCCAGAATTAGCCAGGATTTGCTTTTCTGGTTTTGAGCTTAGTTGGAGCAGCATAGATTGTGGATGGAAAACAGCAAAAGTTTCAGAAAGAATTAATTTCCTTCTCCCTGAGATAGGTGTAGAAAGTAGGAGATTTGTTCCCTGTCTAGGAAACAGATTGTTTTTAAAACTTCTGAAAGAAGTTCTGAGAGTAGCAGAAGACTCTAGCAGGGTAAAAAAAGACAACATATTTGATATCTGTTGATGTACTGGTTAGAGGATAAGAAATGCCATTTCAAAGTAGGGACCAGCAAGGGTGGGATGATTTAATACATTTAAAACCCAATATAAATTTCTTAGTCTTGCTGGGAAAATTTTACATCACCCAGCTCAAGTTCTGGGACAGAATAGCTGCACTGCTCCCTCTATGTACTCAGCAGGTTTGATAGCAGAACCACATCTCTCTGTGACAGAGACAACTTCTCCCCCTGCCAGTTGTGACACAGTGCACCATCCTGATTCACAAGGTCATAGAACCACTGGACTTTATTCAGGCATTGAATAAATCTATTTGTCCCTGTCACACTAGGGAAACCATCTTAGTGTCATAAATAGGCTAAAAGAAGGAAAAGATTTGGACTCGAATTAGTTACATCTCCCTCCAGTTATCATTAGCAAATAAGAGTCCTTTCTCAGATAGCATTGGTCGTCAACAACTTTTCTTCCCTATACATTGCTTAAATTGCAAGGTTGAAGGCTAAGCAGGATCCATCACCTGTTCTGATTAGACAGTTGATTACAAGATAATCTCCTGAATATTTCATGCAGGAATGACAGGGCATCCAGGCACTGAGGTAACTTGAGTACTTGAAACAGAGCCTTATAAAAAGCTTTTTGCACTTACCTCCTACCTGGAAGCACTGTGGAGCTTTGTAGATATAAATATACTCTTCCCCACAGAAACCAGCTCCAAGACAATCTGATCCTCGAATGCCGGTTCTTTGGACAGAGCTGGCTCTGCTGTGAAGCCCTGCTTCTGCATTAGCCTTTTTCCTTCCTCTCCACTGCCTTCTGGACAAAATATGCCTGTTGTTACCTTGTTTCTTGAGGTGTTATGGAGCATGAAGACAAAGTGCTGAAGTTCCAGCAGAGAATTGCCATGGCCTCTCAGGTCATGGGAGTTTGGTCTTTCTCCCTCTCTTCCCTCCATGATGGTAATCACCAAACCAGAAGGTCTCACTAATTAGCTTCAGTTTGTGGTTTGCTTAAAGCAGGATCAAGGCAGGATGGAAATAGCTGCTCATGCTGTTCCCTCCTTAAGCCAGTGCAGAAGCAGATTGTGCACAGCATAGCCACATCCTATTTTAGCACTGACGCAACTTCCAGCCAAACCTCCAGGCAACATGGAAACACACATGCCCGGTAAGTTTATTCTCTGTTTCATTCTTATTGCTGCCTATGGAGTGGGATAGATGAAAACAGGGTGGAGAACAAAGGATGGAGTACCTTGGAAGGATGCCTCTGTCTTCTTTTAGGACACAAACAAAAGAGAGAAATCTTCAGCCCAGTTACAGAGAGCTGAGAGATAAAACATGCAGAGTTCATTTCTCCTGAAACTTCAGAAGTGCAGCTGTGGGTCAGTGTTGTGATCCATGTGGAAAAGACAATCACCAGGCAAATGTCTTCTGATGTTTCCACCTGCATTTTCCTTATTGCAGTGCAACAGTGGGGAGTAAACAATATCCTTTTCCAGGAGAAGATGGGCAGCCCTGAACTCTCAATTCCCATACAAAAGGAGTAAATCTGTTTAGTGCATAAAACCTTCATGTTGGCGGTCCCAGTGTACAAGTTTAGAATAACTTTCAGCGCTGATGTTGAGTCGTTGTTCTTTTGCTGTCACAGTCAAAAGCTCTGTGGTTGCTTCCATGTTATCTCATTGTTTCTGGGGCTGTATCTCTGTGGACAACTTCAAACTCCTTCTTTGAATATTGGAAGGATAGAATTTGACCAATAAATTTTAGCTATCTGGTATTTCTCTCTTTAGAATGGTTCAAGAACTATTTAGGTGTTTAGTCCCCTGCTGCTTAACTGCTTCTATTAAATCGGTCCCATAACTAAACTCAGAATTGGATGGTTCTCTTTATAAAGAGTATTTCTTCTCTAATCATATTCTGGAGGTAGGAAGGCAAAGGATATCTGTGTTATGTATGGTCAAATGTAAAGGAATACAACTGAAGTACTCAGTCCTACTTAAGAGATTGTCCTGCTGGATGTCCTGGAGGCTCAGGACATTTCAAACTGGGTGTTGGCATGGGGTTCAGACAGGCAGATGTACCCAGGCTATCCAGGGCATTAGTCAGGATTTGTTGTTTTGCCCTTTCCACCTGCAGTCTGAGGTGCTGTGTGAGCCCTGGGCACACAGGCTGTAAATTAGATGGCATTAGAGACAACCCAAACAGCCTTGTCTGTCTTTAATTCCTATGATTCTTGAAAGGCACCAAAGTGGTGGTTTTGAAGACACAGTGGAAGAAGTCACGTTTTGCTGTAGTTGCATTGAGTTTGTTGGAGATGTGCACAAGAAGTAATTTTGGCATGAGCTGGATTCCTTTATCTACATTATACAACTGTGTCGGTAACTTTACAGAGCCCCTTCCTGCTGGGTTTTGGGGTTTTTTTGTTTGTTTTTTAAATTCTACTCTACACGTGAAAATTACAGAAAGCACCTGATTTTTCTGACATAAGCGTGTATCAGGACTAACAGTGAGGGACATGACATAGAAAAAGGGCACTAGAAGGACTCAGAAAAGATAGATCAGCAGTAGACTAGATTAGACTTAAATCTAGTGCAGTGACATTAAATCTTGCACACTGTGGTCCACTATAGAAATAATTTTAGTTAAGGGACTGGATGGGAGAGCACAGAAATTGCAGGATTTGGTGAGCTGTGTGTTATTTTGGAGTTCACAGCAGAGATACAGCCCCCTGTATTTAATCAGCAGCTCTGGATGTGCATATTCAGAGCTGAGAAGTCATTATTTACTGAGAACCTAAAGAGCACATGTATAACCATGCTACATCTTTTCAGATATATATGTCCTTTGAAAATGATGTTTGAGTAAAGCTACAAGGAAACAGTAAGTTCAAGTAGGGTTTTTCATCCTTACTTGGGGGTTGGAGTTTGCCAAACAATGCTCCTAAACTGCAGATGTTTTGAACAGCATTGCAGAGGAGGATCCTTCTAACTGTGGTGTCTTTCAGAAATGGAGATCCTTTCTGATACTTAACTGGAAAGAGAGAAAGACAAATGAAAGCAGTTCCCCATCTGTGCCCTGGATGACCAAATCACTTGCAGTGTATTCTGCAAGTAGCTGTGCTGTGATAATCTGATCATCTGGACCACTCAGCCCAGTTAATTGGCTGTTACTCAGGATTTAATACAAAGCTCCTAATTAGGCAGTCTCCTTCACTGCCTCTTTCACAAGCAGTGTGGTCCTTTAAAACACCCTCTCAGTCCTTCCACTTTTGGCAGTCTTCTGGTGGCACTTTTTCATGGTGGCACTTTGGACAAGGACCTGGGAACACAAACAGTGAGGTTTATTGCTGGACATGTGGCCAACCTTTAAGTTTGCAAAAAGCTGAGGCAAAGGAGTGCAGAGAGGAAGAGTGAGCAGGTGATGACTGGCTGTGAATTGGCACTGGAACTGGAGCTGGTCACTGATCTCTGTCCTGGAGGTATCTTTGTCCTTGGAAGCCATTTACAACTTGATGGAGTTTGACTGGAGGGATGGCTCCCCAGCTATTTTTGTAGAATGAGTGTAGTTCTTGAAAGCTTGCTTTTAAAGTTCAATTCAAGATTCCCTATACTGCTGTTCTCTGGCGATACATATATATCTCATATATATATATGTGTGTGTGTGTGTGTAAATATACACCAAAGCTATGCATGTGTGCGTATTTAAAGATTTTACATATATTCACATACAAACACACAGCTTTTTTCTACCAATACTAATTTCTCCAGAATATTTACAGAATGAGAACATGTAAGGCCAGATGTCATAAAGGCTTAGAGGGTGGAATGAGGTCAGGCTGCATCTGAAGCAGAAAGCCCCTGAGACCCTGCTGTACCATAGGCAAGAACTGTCAAATGTAGACTGCATTCAAAACAAAACATTTTGGTTCAATCAGTCTAATTTGGGAAGATGAAAAGCTTTTGGGAGAACAGGAGTCTTCCAGATACAGATATGGCAATTGGATTTCCATCAAAAAACGTATTCTGACTAGGGGTCCCTGACTGCCTCACCAGTTTACCAGTGTTAATCTCAGGTTCGTGACACAGTTTCTGGAGGTTTGGAAGCATAATGGAAATGAAATCATGTTATTATAAATGAACTGCAGCTTTTTTCCTAGGCCTAGTTAAAAGGACTGGAAAGAAAAAGAGGTCTTTAATTGACTGTGTAAAGGTCTTGTGAGATATCCCAGACTCAGTCTGAAAATACTGGAGAAACATTGTGTGTGGCCTTTGGGAATGAAGCCTTCACTTATTAATTATTTTCCTCGGAGTTTCCCTCGTGGCATCATTATGTGCTTCATTAAAGTGAACCAAGCACGAGTCTGCTTGGGAGATCAGACAGGGAAGACTGGTGAGTCAATCTGCTGGACTGTTCAAGTGTTGCTGGGCCTTAATCTGGTATTGATAGGAAACATAAGAATAACCATAACGTTTAGAGGTCAGACCCCCTCCTCCAAATATTTTCTTCTTTAGCATTCCACTGTCTCCTCTCTCAGAATATGGTGGTGGGAAAGCAGCTTAAGTGTGAATTTAGGGGATTGAAGGGGATCAGCTAAATGAGGGGGAAATTCAACCTCCAGACTTTGGCAGTACACAATGGATGTGGTATCTCCCTGGATAGATGGGAGCTATGGGAGTTACTTATTCCTGGAGAAAAGTCCTGACTAGACAGAGGCAGTGGTGCTTTTACTCTATAGTGGTGATGGTGCTGACCATGTGGGCAGATGTGTACAGGATGTCTTCTGGGTATAAAACACTAATGCTGGAAGGTCGGAGACATGGTTTTTCCCTCACAGTAGGAGTTTCTCCAAAACAATGGGAGTATGGATCAGTCAACCCTGTGGCACCACTAGAGGGGGAAAGAGTATGAAACATTTGTGTGTTGAAACAGTTTCTGTATCCACTGGTTTTTATCAGCATTTTTCACTGCGCTACTGCCTGTGTGGAATTGACCTGTTGGAGCGAGGAGGCCTCCAAGAGGATCAGAGGGATGGAGCAGCTCTGCTGTGAAGAAAGGCTGAGAAAACTGGGATTGTTCAGCCTGGAAAAGAAAAGGCATTGGCATGACCTCATTGTGGCCTTGCAGTGCCTGAAGGGAGCTCACGTGAAAGATGGAGAGAGACTCTTGACAAGGGCCTGGAGTGACAGGACAGGGGGGAATGGCTTCACACTGACAGAAAGCAGGTTTAGATTGGATATTGGGAAGAAATTGTTCCCTGTGAGGGTGGTGAGGCCCTGGCACAGGTTTCCCAGAGAAGCTGTGGCTGCCCCATCCCTGGAATTGTTCCAGGCCAGGCTGGATGGGGCTTTGAACAGCCTGGGCTAGTGGGAGGCGTCCCTGCCCATGGCAGTGGGGGTAGAAATGAGATGATCTTTCAAGTCTCTTCCAATCCAGGATATTTTGTGACTCTGTGATGATTTCCAGACCCTCCGTTATTCTGCACTGTGACCATATAATTTGTCAAACACAAGACATGGGGAGCATGTCTAGAAATTTCAGACATTTGCCCCTGAGACCAGAATATGTAGGTATAATCTTAGATATACTTCAGGAGCATTTCACATGTGTAAAGAGTTCTTTATGGAGAATGACCATGATCCACAAGATTGTACCTCTGCCTGATGCCCCTGGATCTGTTCAGATCCAGTGAATGAATAGAAACGAATAGTGTCTACTGATGGCAGCATTTCCCATTCCATTAGGGAACCACCTGAATAAAACCTACTTTATGTATTTATCTCTCCTTCTCAGACTTTGCTCTACCCTGCTCCCACCCAACTCTCAATGGACGGAAAGCAGCAAAATCAGCAAGGGACTCTTTTTCAGCCTACAACAGCAAATACCTCACTGTTCCTCAGAATCGGACTTCCTGTCACAGCAGTGGGAACAATGGAGCTCTTGAAGCATCGGTGGTGTCCTACAGATGTTCTGTAAGTAGGGTTTGATGTTCATTGACCTACCTCAAGTGTATTTGGGATTATGAAGAGGCTTGAAGCAGGGTGAGAAAAGCAGGGTGCACTCTGCTGTGTGTTGGTTAAATCAGAACAGGGAGAAGAATCTTTATGAAGAAAATGATACCACAGCCTCAGGTGGTTCAGTTATCTCTCTGTGTACATCAAGAGTTAATTTATGCAGTAAACTCACCAAACTTTTCTTAATTATTTGCTTTAGCCAAAATCCTTCAGAGCAGGAATGAAAGGAATTGCTATTATCCCCCATGGAAGAAAAGATCTGCAGTTTGATCACTAAATCAGGTGTGCCTGTGCCAACCCTGAGCCATTTGTGCCAACCCTGAGACTGCCGTGCCCAGGTGCTAGTGAGGGCTGGATTGGATTGATTCCCAGTGGAAGTGTGGTGTGGCTGCAGTGTTCAGAGGAGAGCCATCATCAGAGGAGGCACCTTTTGGGATGTATTTGTAGTGGTATATTTGCTATCTGAGAACAAAATCATCATGAAATGCTGATCCTATCTTCCCATTTTTTTATTCCTTGGTGCAATGGCTTCTTGTCATGAAAGCAGGAGCTAAGCTGGTAATTTACATCACTGTTTCTGACATTTAAAATGGCTGTGAGAGGGGAGGAGAGAAAGATCCTGATAGTTCTTTCAGAGACATTTTTGAAATTGCAACGCTTCGTGTTCGTCCCTAAAAAAGTTTTCTTCTGCCAGAATGTCACATGCTAAGGCAAGCAGGGAAAATTTAGGGGCAGGAAATGTCTCTAGTAAAATCTATGGGAATTCTGATTCATTTTCTGTGAATTGGGCACCCATAGTTATGAGGATGGCAACTTGCTCCCGAGAGTGAGGAAAAGAGTCCACAGAGAGGGTAAGGGAGTCACTGTTGATTCTCCTCCTGCCCTGTGTAACTCCAGCAACCCCAAGTGTTGCTATGGTGCCCTCTCAGGTGGCTGGGATGTGGCAGGTGGCTCCACAGCAACAAACAGGAAAACCTCGGAGAGGTTTTCACATTCTCCAACCTCCTTGCTCCCTCTCCCGCTTCTTGTTGGTGTGTCTTGTTTCTGCCCACACCCTTCAGTAAGGGAGGAGACGATGCTGAGAGCTCATCTTCTCCAGAGCCAGCTAATGCATTGCCTTGTGCCAGTGACCTGCTGGTGGTGACTTCATTCCTTCTGTGCTGTATAGCCTGAAACTCTCTGGGAGGGATACTAGAAATCTGGCACGAGTTTTTCCTCGCTGGGACAGAAATGGATCTGGAAAGTTTGCATGGGTTGCCCGTGAGTACCACATGACAATGCATCTAATCAGGAAATGAGGAATTGCAATAAAATGCTGTCTCAGAAGCAATTTTATGTTCTGCCAGGATGTAGTGCTGCGTATAATTTTGAATGTGCCTAAAAGGACTGTATATACACTTTAGACATGAAGGGTGTGATAAGTGTGATGTGCAGAGCAGATTATTCGGTGGTAATTTTGTGAAAGGATGAAGGATGTAACATGCATGTAAACCCAAGATTTATTTAGTGACATGACGACTGAAAGCTACTTGGTGGGAAGCTGAGTGAAGCAAAACAATGAAAAGCAAGAATCTGGGTGTGTTGATGAATATAATAATATGCACATTTATATAATGCATTCATAAATTTGTGTTGCGTTAACAAACAAGAAAAATGCCATGCAGCAAGTGATTAACTTTGCATTCAGCACTACCAGCACATGTAAAAAGGGAAGAAAAAGAGAGAAAGAAACCTTTGGCTGGTACCTGTCAAGATTTTGCTCGTACAGTCACCTATGGGAACCATAAATGTTTGGAATTAGGTTATAAGATGATTGCTTTGGATCGGGTTGACCCTTGCTTTTATCTGTTTCCTCCATTATTGGAGGGCTGGTGGCAGTCCAGTGAATAACACTCTAGGAAGCTCTCTGAAGGGCTTTACACTGCAGCATTGTGCTGGAAATGGTGGTTGGAAACAGTTTGGAAAACTCATGGGCTGCCCTAATGTGTGGGAAGTGCAAGCGGATGCCTCAGTGCCAGACTTCCAGATGAATGCTGCTGAATTCCCATCCAGGCTGGGGCATGATGGCAGGATTGCTGTTAGAGCTGCATCCCAGAAGGGTTCTGAGAGGGAAATGATGAAGCAGGAATGCTCTGAGGGGCTGACTGTGTGCAACATGGGTGGCTTGAAGGATTTTAGTCATTTATTCCCTTTTGCACTGTTACTGGTCAGTCACACAATCTTTTCAGTGTTAAAATACAAGCTAGCACCACCAGCCATTCATAAAACACATTCTTTCTAATCCCTGATATTTTCCAAAGTGTTTCTGTCCGTCCCTGCCCTTCTGGACCTTGAACCACATTACAGATATTTCTCCTATTCTGGCTAAGATCGGTTTCTTGCCTTCTGACACTGTTTTTGCTTCCCTTTCCTGCCTGCTTTGCTCCACAGCACGCAGCCTGTAACGTGATCCTTATTCTCACTTCTCTGCCCCCTTTCAAACTGTGGGTGTCCTCTGCCCTTGGTCTGTGCAGGTGCAGAACAGGGCGACAGAGTTGGGGTGTACCTGCTCTTCCGTAAGGGTCTCATGTGTTGGGATAAACTCAACTATGTTTAATTTATGGTCAGAGGAGGAATGAAGGGAGACTGCTGCGCAAAATTAGTATTTGTAGGTCATACCTGGATTCTTTGTGGCTTCATGTGCTCGTGTGGAGGTAGACTCCTCACCTACTTGGGCTTTTTGTCTTTCCTGTCTGTGCAACTCCTGTGTTTCTCTTCCAGATGGTCAACAACTACGTGGAAGGGACCCAGGGAGCAGTGAGGGACAAGGCCTCCCCGAGTGGCCTGCACTTCAGGGACAGCAAGAGGAAGGTCGACTATGTCTTGGCCTACCACTACCGCCGACGCCTGGCCCGGCACGAGCCCAGCGCGGCCTCCCCAGGGCTGGGGCGCGGATCCGCCTCTGTGGTCCTGGTTTCAAATGGAGGCACTGGGAAGGGCCATGCTGAGCCCCAGCAGCAGCAGCAGGATAATGGCCAGTGTGCCCTGCGGGAGTGGCCAGGGCTGCCAGGCCTGGAATTGGTGGAGCTCAGCCCACTGGATGCCCTGGAGGAGGAGAGGCGGCTGCAGCGGGAGGAGTACGAACGCAACCTGCTGGAAGCGGGGCTGGAGATCGAGAAGGACCCTGAGGTAAGAGGGGGAGACTTGCATCTCATACGTGGCATGGGGTGTCCCGATGGATAATGTCCACCTTGGATGTCCAAAATGTGGTGTGAAGCTAAGTAGGAGGCCAGGGTGTGTTTGTGTTGCTTGGTCCTTTCTGCCTGAGAAAGGCACGGTGGTTGTTGCTGTTTAAGGTAGTGTCGAGTAGCAATTTCAATCTTACTTCAGGTGAAAACGTATTTCTTTATCTACATGTTCTTATGGCATGCAGCAGACACACTTTTCTTACAAAAATCCCCCAACAACTTAAATATTGCCATAATGAAGAAAGTATTTCTTAAGTAATTTGCTGGAACACTGCTGAGACATTTCGTATTTCCCCACAGTATTTTCAGTGTGACTCTCAGCTTTCTCCTCAGCCATATGTGAGTTTTGCGTCCTTTCTTCATTCCACCCACAGAATGAGCAGCTCCTATGCTTTGACAGGAGAAGATCCCAGCCTATGATGTTTTTATTCTCCCACGTGTGTGATGTTGGAATGATGCTGTGCTCACATCAGCTGGGAGCTGTGGTTATTTCACTTGGCTGTTGCCAGTCAGTCACTTGAGCACAGATCTTCCAAATCCCATGTTGTTGCACTGCTATCCCTCAGTACCCCTTTGAAAGCCATGGATATTTATAGCCAATGAAGGGAAATCCCTGCTGTGTTCTGGTTTTAGGTGCTTTTTTGTTCTTGACACCAAATTTGAGAGATTTACAGCTCCTTTTTGTACATGCTAAAAACTTATAGCTTGTGTTTCTTTTACTGCAACCAGTCAACACTTCCAAAATGTGGAGCAAATCACAGACTGAATCTGAAAATTTGAGACTGACTGGCTTGCCATAGTGTATGCACGTTAAATCACTGACAGGGGTAGAAAGAAATAGAAAAGTCTTTTGACTCTTAACATTTTCCTTGCTTAATTTTCTGAGTTGCAGGTGGCTCTGGGTTGTATTTCACTGCACAGCCTGGCTGAGCCATCCTTGCACTGAGCAGAAAAAAGTGATCTCAGCTCCTGATTCTTTTATGCTGCACACTGGGGTTATGGTTCAGTACATGACCATCTTACTGCTATGATTCTTATAACCAAATTGCATAAAACCCAGGGGAACAGCTGTTTTTGGAGACCCCTTTAAGTTCTGAATTTCATCAGAATTCAAAAAGTCAAGCAGGAGATTTGGATTTGATTATTATTTGACTCATTACTTACCCTAAGTCCAGCTGGATACAAATTCTGTTTTGGCCTCCTTCCAAGTGATGACACATGCTCTTAATATACAAAGTGATAAATGATGTCATAAAGTGCTGATCAAAAAACCCCTTTTTATCACGGTCTCCACTATGAAGTGAAAAAGGCTTTTTTAAAATGAACTTGGAAGTTCACAGGAAGTGGTTGATCAGTTCTTTTATGGAAAAAATGAATTGATTTTGAAAATTGCAAAAAACTCTATTCCATCACTTGTCTAACTGTGTGTGTACAGCGTCACTCCTGTCCCCCACACCTCCTCCTGTCCTTCCCCAACACACAAGCTGTCTGTTCAACAGGGGAAAGCATTTTCCTTTCCAGAATCCCTGAGAAACTGGAAGGGACTGAAAGGACTATGCCTATTTTCTTCCCTGCCTATTACCTGTGGCTTTTACTTCCTTTCCTTTTTCTCACTTCACTGATTTTTTTTTCTTCTGTTAGTCAACTCCTGTTGGAACATGCTGAAGGTTCCTCCCGTTTCCTTGCTGTGAATTTTGTAGAAAATGCTGATTAGGCACATGTGAAAGGCACAGCTGTCTTTATATGTGGATTAAAATTGTGTGTTGAGCTGATATGAGAAAAACTTCTGCTTTCAATGCTGGGAAAAAATATGTGTCTATAAAATTATTAAACTTAGAACAGCCTTAAAGCAGCATTTGTATTTTTGTATGGCACAGTGGACTTTCAGCTACTACATTTTCAGTGGATTATGCTAAACTGAATGTTTCTTTGGTGGAGTTTTTTTTTGTTTGTTTGTTGTTCATTTCAGTGCCAATATAAATTATTATATAATTAGATAATAATTATATTTTTAATATAATGCTATTGGAAGTTGAATATATTCTCTAATATACACTCTGAACCAGGTTTTAAGGTAAGTCTGATCTGGCTGCAAAGGTAAATACTAGAGGGGTTCCACTTTTGGACTCTTGGTTTAAAACAGGCCTTGGTTTCTCTGCCTTACATCATCTTCCTGTGGTTTTGAAAAAAAATCCATTAATTTAGAATGATAGGATGTCCTGAATCAAGGAATCGTGGAATGGTTTGGGTCTACCAACCTCACAGGACATGGGATTTCTTCTAGAAGCTGCTATTGTGAAATCTTTTAGACATCCTAGAGAAGTTCTTCTCTAGGAACACAGGATAGAGTTACAACAATTCAAAAATCTTTATTTCAGCAGCTATTTTTTTTTTTTTGGAAAAATAGGAATTTCCACGATGTTAATATGTTTGCTAATGTGTGGCATTATTATATTGTTATGTGTTTGATAACTAGGGATAAACACCTCTCTCTCTTATTTGTCAAATGTGTAGAAGAAGAGGACAAGAAAAAAAGGAAGATGTATAATTTGTATGTGGAGAGAGGCATATTGCTGTTTTTGAATTTGTGAAAAATAGGCAAGACTATGGACTGTCTCCATTCACCCAGTTATTATTTGTGAATTAAGGAATTTTTGACTAGGTTTTCAACTTCCTAATAACTTTCTATCATTTGTTATCGCTGTCCTCCAGAGAAACTTTCATTTCTCTTAATACAACTCTCCTGGGTTTTTTGTTCTGTTTGTTTGTTTTCCTGTTTTTAAACTGATGACATGATATTTCGCACGTCCAAGACAAAGTACACAATGAGTCTTGGGCCGTGAAGTTGCCCAAGAAGGGCAATAAATACCATGGACATTGCAGTTCTTGTTGTTTTGGTTTTGTTTTTTTTTTTTAATTTTCCTTTACTTTTGTTGTGGCTTTGTTTTTCTTTGTTTTGTTTTGGTTTTGTTTGTTATTTGTTCCTGGGGAAACTGATAATTGCATTTCACCTAATCTGAAACCAGTCATGCCCCTAAATTTGAATTTTACCGTTGCTTTAATGAGTGCAAATGCAACACACACAATTTTCAATTAGTGTCACGTATGGTAAGGCATAATAGGTATGGAATAAGAAGACACTGGAGATGTGCTTTGGCATTCTGACAGAGCTGGATCATTTTCGAGCACATTGGAAGTGAAATGTACTTTGCTAAGTCGCAGTTGGGAGAGGAAATATTACTTCAAGAGGAAGATGATGGCAATTCTAAAACAAAGTGTAAATTATCCTTCGAGAAGCTCATCTAACCTCAATTTTTGAGCTAGCATTGTTTCAAAAATGTCTCGCTAAACTGCTGTGATTACATTACACCAGAAGGGAAGGAAGTCCTTAAGGTCCTCAATGCTGATATCAATATTACTGATGATGGAGGTTGTCATTGGATTTTTCTGCTTGATATTCCAAGGCATGTTTTTGAATTTGTGTGGAGAAAAACCCACATAAACTTAAAAACCCAACCGGCCGAACAAAATTCCCCAACACCTCCCCTGCCTGAGCCAAACAAAAGCTCAGTCCTGCAGTAGATTTTATTTATGGAGTCAAAATGCACTGTTTTGTTCCACTAAAGGTGCTCACTATTTGTCAGTGGGAGGTGACTTGTCTCCTGTCAGCTGTTAAGGACAAAGCATAGCCAAAATGATGTCACATATATTGCTTAATTCAGTAGTAATTAAAAGCCTATATAAAGAAAAAAAAATGGTATTTTTTCCAGAATCTGTCAGTGTGCCCTGTGGATACTCCCAGGAAAACATCTCATGCCTTTAGTACATGTGAGACACCTTGCAGGCACCCAGTGTGGACATTGTAATTGCCTCAAAATATTCATCCATCCAAAGTGCAGAGGAAAGCTTAATAGTAGGTAACATTAATTTTAAAAGGATATGGAAATATGAGTCCTAGACCTTTATCCCTGTTAATGAGTGCCTCCTGAAGCCAACGAGAATACAAACAGAGTAATGGAGCATTGGAAAAAGACTGGGGTCTTTTGTGCTTTAGGTCTTTGGACTTTGTATTTCACTCTCTCAGCACTCAGAACGAGGCGATACTTCTTTGGGGAGCCAATTATATAAATATTTGATGCATATTTTTCAGCGACTCTGGTTACAGAAGCATTAATTAGCTAAAACACGTTCTGCTCCTGTATGTTACTTATATGGGGCTGAAATGTAATACACAGCTCTTATAAAATTAAAGTTGAACAGGCAAGGCAAGGTTTTCAGTGGGGGTGAGGTGAACGTGATGAAAATATTGGCAGGTTGGTTAACTATTTAAGAGGAAATTATGTCTCCATTTTAGACAGGATTTTGAAGTAGCCCCATAGGATTTAGGTGTGATTAAATCAGCATTAAAATAATGATCCATAATAAAAGGTGGCTAAGTAGAATGGCTGTGCTGTCGAAGCTCAAAATCCATATTACGAGTCCTGGGTTTTTTTAATGACCGTGTTGTGACTTGAATAGATGAATGGGCAGACAGACTCACTGTGTGTATTTAAATTATCATCCAGACTCTTGGTGCACAGCTATGAGGCACTTTAGTTAAAATGGCTTCCAAGAGATGTAGACAAAATTGAAAAGATGTACAAAAATCATCTATGTAACATTAATGAACCTCTTGCGTAAGCAGTGGTAAATGTCATCAGTTGTCTGCAGGCTGGGAAATGGAGTCATCCATATCTTGAATTTTAGATGAAGGTAGAATAGGGCTGTACATGCTGGTGACATTTACAGTGGGATTTGGGCCAGAGGCATCCTAATTTTACATTTATTTTTTTTTTCTTTTTACATGAGGCTGTTTCTAGCAGACTTGCCTGGTAGAAATGGCCAGTAGCCACCTGAATTTTCATTTCTCTTTGTCTTGTGCTGAGTTCTTTCACCTGCTGGGAGAACTACTTCAATTCCTACAAAAAGCCTAGAAGATGAGAAGCCCACAGGGAATGGTTGGACATCTCTGCTGGGGCATGGCAGAGGGAGAATTGGACACTTGCAGGATAGAGCATGCAGAGTAACAAAATCAGCTGCTTGGCCTCCTCACAGATGATTCCCTGAAAACATATTTTAATTATCAATGCTCTGGTTTGCAGCAGAAATTTTAATGTGTAAATTAAATCCCTGGGGAGGGTTTGAAGGGTGTCACATGAAGCCCTGAGGGATGTGATGCTGCCACAGTGCCTGCAGAGGAGGCTTGAGCCTGAATAGTGATCATTTCTCCAAGGCATTTAGGCCACTGCAGCTTCATGAAAATAAAATAGTAAAATATGAGATAGTTTGGGGAATTTGGCCCTGGGATTTGTTGCTTTTCTGAGCTATTAAATGACAGCGGTCATGCTGCTGTTATTGGGGTGAGGTGCTGGGTGAGGAGGACTGCCCCAACTGCAGTGCCTGATGCACCTTGACCTATTCTATGTCACAGCCAAACCCCCTGAATTTTATACTTTCTTTTGTAGGGAAAATGGAACTTTCTTTGCTTTCCTGTGCCCAGCCCACTGCTTACTTTGTCTCTGTCAGCAAACAGCCCTGCAGGTATCTCTGGTGCCCAAGGAGTGCTCAGTACTGAATTTCTGCTGGTTGGCTAATTGTTCTGTGATTTCACTATTTTTTAGAGGCATTTCTGATTAGCCATGAATTCACACCTCACAAAAAATCCTTTGCCTAAATCAGAGACGCTGAGAATTCTGTTTTGGAGCAGATGCAACACGGTAGATATGTGTTCCCTGTTTTCAATATGTTGCTTTTATACATATATACATTAATTTATATACTGGTTTGCTTCTTAGATATAAACGATCTAAGACGGTGCCCCTCTGTCTCTTCTTTCCCCCCTTTTTTTTTGGGGGGGGGGGTGTTTGGGGTTTTTTTTGGTTTTGTTTTTGGTTTTCCTCCTCCTTCTGCCTGCAATAAGACAAATTAAAAGTCATTCCATAAGGTGTCATTCTGCCTTCTCGGAGGATTCAGGAACATATTCCATCAGGGAAAAGGCTGGCTGGTATCTGACAGTAGAAATTAGTCCTTGCAGGATAGGATGTCTTATGGAAAAAAACCCCACAGATGTTTGTGTGTGTGGGGGGAGTGAGGGGGTGGAATTTGGCATCTTTGGGCAGATCCAGGGAAAGGTAATGTAAATAATGACTCAGGGTTGTGGGATTCTTGTACGTTTTCAGCTCTTGCTTTCCTGATTACTCTAATGGCTGGTGTGTCATTCTGCCCAAATCTGAGTTACTGTCATGTCACGTGGATCACGATATTTTGCTCAGACAGGCAAGCAGTATTCTTCCAGGAAGTGAGACACTGGAGGGAAGGAATGATCCCATGTAGGGAAGAAATGCCCCAAGATATTTAACATTGTGTAAACTTTCAAATGTTATATTGTAATTGACAGGGAGACACTTTGCAGTGAAAACTGGATTCAAGACTTTCAACATGAACAGTGGAGGGGTCTATTCAAGAAAAAACAAAGCGATTTCCCCTTAGTAATCAGAACACCTTCTTCAGCTCCAACTGTTTCTTAAATTCTTTGCTGACCTAAGTTCTGGGCAGGGTCAAAGTTCCAACAACTCAGTGGTAGTTCCTGTGGATGAGCACAGATTTAGTGGGGGGAAGCTGTCATAGAGGGATTCATTAACTGTCCCACACACTTACATCCTGAAAAACAAGGCAACTGTGATGTGCAAGCCACGAGATGTAATCAGATTGTATTCAAAATGTCTTTCCTGATCATTGCAAGGTCTATTAACTCATAGGACAAGGCAAATCAGTCAAAACTATATCACAGAGTTGCTTCTGTCATTCCAGTGGTTGCAGGTCAGCCATTATTTTGTCCTGAATAGAACAACAGGGAAAAAAAAATAATTTAGTAGAGTGGCATTAGGCTGCATGGTTCTCATTAACATTAATGAGAGTTTGGTGGCTAAATCCCCATGCACAGCATGGAAAATTTACCCTTCTGGATGGGTTCTCTCCTTGGTACACAGTGCTGGTAAAAGTGTGTCCTCTATTGAATCTCTCTTGTGTACAGGTATGTGCTCACAGTAACAGGCCAAAGGAAAAAAAAATCATGTTAGATCTTGGTTTATGTAATATTGTGCTGCATTCTGTAATATTCTGTAATTTCTGGGCAGTTATGCCAGATCAGCATTTGATTTCATCTGTGAAACCAGATGGTTGGATAAAATTATTTCTTTTGAACAGGTCCATGGATTTTTATTCATTGTATTTTTTGGGGGGGCTTCTTGTTTTTGTGTTTTTGTTTGTTTGTGTATGTTGATAATGGATATGTTTCCTTCAAGCTCTGCCATCTAGGAATTAACTGATCAGTTCTCTGCTGGCTTCTTCTTTCTGTTCCTGGATTCTGTAATCATTTTAAAGCATTTTAGAATCACTAACAGGATTCACACCCATACACTACCTTTAAGGAAATCCTAGAGGTGGAGTTCAGTAGATGATTTTGGAGTTTTGTAAGATGTCTCCTGGTAAAATAAATAAAATATATTTGGGAGAGAATGAGCTCCTTGTAACTAGAGTGGGAAAATGACTGAACAGCTATGTGGACCAATATTTCTTTTTGGGGGGGCAACAGCAACCTTTTCAGAGGGAACAAAAAGACATCAATAGGAGCATTTTCCTGGAAATGTAGAGTTGGCCATTGCTTTCTATAGGTTGGAGCCAACACAGTACTCTGGAAAAATACCAACATCCTTCTTTTCCAGAGGAGCCCAGTTGCACTTCCCTTAGTCATGTCCCAGTTGGGACATGGGGAATGTCTCTCCAGTCTTTGTCTACAGGTCCACTAAGCTCACTTGGGGTTTACCTGGAGTAATTTAGTGATACAAAGAAAAATTAACATTTCAGAGATGCAGAATTTGTATATTCAAGATCTTGCAAATACTTAAGCAGAACTCCACGCTGGCACCACCAAAGTGTTAGTTCAAACTACTGTAATTTTTCCTTAATCCCTTAAAAATGGGGAAGGATATCCCTGCCCATCCTATATTTAGGACTTTTCCTCAAGTCACTCAAAGTCCTAAGTCTGCTTCTATTGAAATTGGTTAAAGAGTGTGGAGGGTGACTTGAGTTTCCTAATGCTTTGAAAGTTTGAACTCCATGCATGTCCTGTGAGTCACAGAGTTTTCAAGTTTTAGTTTTTCTGGATTTAAGTGTCATCGTTTCTATCCCTTGCTTGCCTCATTCCCATTATCATCACTCATTTGTAAGTTTGCCTGTCTTGGAAACCTCTGGTGTTCTTGCTCTTTTTCCAAGTCTCATATTCCATCCTTCATTTTGCAGGCTTTGACTGATCATTCTTTGCTTGCCTCTGAAGATGTGCAAATGTTCAGCTGCCACTGAGCCCTGTTAGGTCATCAAGACAAAGTCATGTCCTAAAGGTTGTCCCTAAAGAAGGTCACTGGAAGGTTTTTCCACCCTTTCAAGGTGCACACTCTGGTTAGTGGGACCTAGGAAATTTCATACCGTGTTTTTTGTTTAACTGGGGGTACTTTCAGGCTTTTGCAGTGCAGTCAACCCACGGTGGTGCCCCGCAGCCCTGGCAAACCTCCCTGCTTGTCACAGGTCCCTGTGAGTTCACTGGATAATGTTTACTCTCTGCCTGCAGTGGCACTGCTCAGCTTTCACAGGTCAATGAGTGGTACCTGCTTCACCTCCCCAGTGCTTGACCTGCTCACCTGCCTGTGGCCTCTGCACATTCCCCTCTGTCCCTTCACACCAGTCTCCTGCAGGGCTGCTCACCTGGCCACCACAGGGTGCTCCATTTATGTCCACAATGCTCTCTCTCCATATCCTGCAACCTGTTCTGATTACTAAGGGGAAATGACTTTGTTTTTTCTTGAAAAGACCCCTCCACTGTTCATATTTAAAATCTTGGAAATCCTGCCCCTCCTTGGTGTCACTATATCTTTCTTTGGTTGGGGTGAAGTCAGCCCTTCACCCTTCCCTGCTGCCCATCAGCTGCCATCACTCACAGGCCTGTGTGAAGTCACAACATCCAAGATGTCTTGATGACCCTTGAGGGTCCCTTTTAACTCAGAATATTTAATGAACTGTGATCCTGCCCATTGAGAAAATCTAGAGCTGGGACAGCTGGACATGCAGACTTCATCCTTCTCCCAGCTGCTTCTGTCGCAGCAACTTCTGTGCAAAATTTCCTTCCTCTCCTATTCTCTCCTGTTTCAAAGCTGTCCTTTAGAAACTGCTCACCCAAAGCTGGCCAAATTCAGCATCAACGAGGCACCAAAGTGTGCTCATTAAAGGACTTGCTTTACTTTTTAACTGATGTGTTGCAAGAGGCACCACGGTGCACCACAGTGACGACCTAAGGCACAGCTTGCACCACAAGGGACCCCAGGTTGTTTTTCACCTGTGAGCCACAGTTCACAAGTGACTCTCCTGGAAAGTATTTGTTGGTTTAGGGATGTTTTGTCACATCTGGTCGCCAACTGGCAAGACTCTTCACAGAAAAACCAGCACAAAGAATGCTTTTACCAAGATCCAGCTGTAAATTGTTGTTAATTTCCATATTTTCATAATGTTCAGACTCTCTGGCAAGACAAATGCCACGTATCAGGTGACTTGCTAGATGATATTATTAAAGACAGCTCATTTCAGTATTTAAAAGTAGCTGTGGTTTTATAATATAGTTATTGGTAACCCAGTACTGTAGTCGTATGCTGTGTGCCTAGCAATTCTCACTTCCTTTATTTCATAAAAAGATGCTCATGTAATTGCAATGTAAAACCAATTCTGTTAATGTTATGGAATTTTAAGTACCACAAAAGACTAATGAAGCTCTAAACTTCACTTGTACATGTCAGTGGTAATTATCAAAGAAAAAATAATTGGCATATAATTACAGAACACTTTAATGTAATTAAAACCACAATAAAAAGCCAAGGAATCATACATCAAAAGCTGTAAGCTGAATCCAGAAATTGGGGCAGTGGGCATCCTTCTGCTACCTGGACCCTTGAAAATAGATGGGAAAGTGGAAGAAATGGAAGAGACAGAATCAGAATCCCAGAATGGGTGAGGCTGAAAGGGATCAAAGAGGGTCAGCAGGTCCCACCTCCCTGCTCCAGCAGGGCCGTCCCAGAGCACATGGCACAGGATTGTGTCCAGATGGTTCTGGAATATCCCCAGGGAGGAGACTCCACACCCTCTCTGGACAATCTGTTCAGGGCTCTGCCCAGGGAAGAAGTTCTGCCTCATGTCCAGCTGGAACCTCCTGGGCCTCAGTTCCTGCCCGTTCCTCTGGTGCCATTGCTGGGCCCCACGGAGCAGAGCCTGGGCCCTGCCCTGAGCCCTCCCTGCTCACAGGGACACACAGGGATCAGGGCCCCTCTCAGCTGGGGCTCCTCTCCAGGCTGGACAGCCCCAGCTCCCTCAGCCTTTCCCTGCCAGAGATGCTCCAGGCCCTAAATCATCTCTGCAGCCTCTGCTGGCCCCGCTCCAGGAGCTCCCTGTCCCTGCTGTCCTGATGATCCCAGGGCTGGACACAGCTCTCCAGATGTGCCTCACAGGGCTGGGCAGAGGGGCAGGATCTCCTCTCCGAGCTGCTGACATTTCCTTAGTAAAGATCTAAGAGCTCTTTCAAGTACTAACAGGACAAGGTAAACTCCTGTTGCCTGATGCTCCATATCCTGGTGCCTGCATTCAGATACATTTTTGTGTAATCAGTATAAAGGGGTAGGTGCCCTTGAGGAGCAAAGTTCATCCTGATTCTCAGATGCCTGTTCAGAGGAATGACAGAAGCTTGAGGAGCTGCCATTACCTCCTGCAGTTCCTGAAGTGAAGTCTGGCAGGACTCATACCTTTGTCTTTCTCCGTGTCAACGCCAAAACTGCTATGAAATGACTTTTAGAAAGAGTTGCTGTTGTTAAATTTAAAATGTTGTTAAATACGCCAGGTCAGAGACAGGAATCCAGTTTAACTAGCCAAAAACTGTCATGGGGCTGAAAGCATTTTTTCACATAGGACCTCCTGTTCCTGTGTTCCCTGGCATCCTATCTGGGTTCCTTTCAGTTCTAGTTTCCAGCTCTGTTTTCCTGTTTTCACCTCCTTTATTGTTGAATGGAAAACAGCAGGAAAGTGGAGGTGAAAACCAAGTGAATGCTAAGTTATTTCATTAGAAAATGGGTTTTCAAATCCTACAATCCCATAATGGTTTGGGTTGGAAGAGGCCTTAAAGACCACCTCATTCCACACCCCTGCCATGGGCAGGGACATATTCCACTAGACCAGCTTGCTCCAAGCCTCATCCAACCTGGCCTGGAACACTTCCAGGGATGGGGCAGCCACAGCTTCTCTGGGCAACAAATGTGTGAAAGCATTTGTGTGAAGGGGAATGAGAATGAAAAATGGGAAGTTTTCCCTTGACTGCATGTCTGTATTTATCTTTATGCTTATTTCCCACAACTGAAAATCTGCTTTCCACAGCTTCTGTTTTTAAAACGTTTTTCTTTTACCTGCACACACCTGATGTAAATCAGCTTCAGCTTTTCTTCCTCCCAAGAAATTTGTCTTTGTTCTTCCACTTTGCTGTAACACTGACAGCTGTATTTATTATAGATCACTTTTTATAAGGTATGAAGCTTTAGTTACTAATCATATATAAATACAAATTAAATTATGTAGAGTTTTGTAGTTATTAAATTTTACTTAACAACCTCTTAGGTTCAGTTGGTGGCAAGAGGTGCACTACTGGCATGAATTTGCTATTATTTTTCTCCAGAAGTCTGACTTGGACAAATGTGTGATGATTAGGCATTGATATAGTGATATATATTAATTACAGCCAAGCAAACTGTGCTGGAGTGGAAATGGAAATGTGAAAAGCCCAAATGGTGTTAATTCCTTTGGTGAGGGCCTAAGGAGAAGCTTTGAACACCAGAGCAGTTTCCCTGGAAGGGCAATGTTCAAGTAGAAGTTTCTAATTTGGTTATAAATAACTGTGTGCACATATCTATATCTATACATATATATCTATAGTTACACGTGGACACAAGGGGAATTAAGGCATTTTTTAGGCTTTCAGAGTCATGCAAACTTGTATGTGTTTGTGCTTCTAGTCCAAAAGAAGCATTGCAAATAGCTGCATTTCTTTTTGTAAACCATCTCTATAAATATTTGAAAAGAGCTAACACATGCTGCAAATATTTAGTTAACAATCTTTGTTAAAGCGAAATTTGAGAAAGCTCTAAAACCATAATATCTAACCAGTATTAGAGGTCCTTTTGTATATGTGTGAATGTCCCAGTTGAAACCTGCTTTAGCCAAAACATCTGTTCAGCTATCTGTGATTGATGTGTGAATTTCTTGGCAAAAGCCCCACTCAATATTTTTAAGAGTGAATGCTAAATTTAAAGTTTTATTTTTAAGGTTTTCCCATCATGTGCACAAGTTACATAACCAGATCTAGATCTGTGTGGTTACAGATATTTATACTACTATTGGGGTGTACAACAGATGAGGATCCAGCTCAGTTATTCAGTGATCCTGTTATTCAGCTCTGAAAAAAAACCACACAAAAGAAAAGATGGATTCTGTATTACCAAGATTATAATTTGTGTATAAGAAAATAGAACAGAGTGGCCAAGATAAATCAAAGCAGGAGTATAAGGTGATATGTGCTGTCCTATCAAACTTGTACAAATCAGACTTTGATCTGACCAAAGAACTTTATGGTTAGGATATCACAATGCATTTAAATTGTCCTTGACCACAAGTGCAATATTTGTGTAATAGAAGTGGCATATGTAGTAATGGAAGGCAAAGGCATGATTTTCTGTGTTGTTTCTTTAACAAGCTAAAACATGTGTCTAATTTTTCATGCCTGAGTCTCCTCATCTCTTTTCATCTGCCAGTTACTGCTTAAATCTGCTGATTTTTTTTCCGTGTTTGTTTTTCTTGCTCCCAGTTTTGCAGGTTAAATCTCTCATCTCTGATTACTCTCCTTACTGCATGCCAAGAACCAAAAGCATTTTGTGATCAGTATTAGACTAACACCGATAGAGTTGGTCATGCCCCCTGCAAATGGACCCAAGTTTTGCTTGAGACATCTTTGTTTACTGAAGACTGACAAAAGAAGTGGGGGAAAATAAAAAGGGAAAACAACCCCTGCCACTTTTTCCTTTTGATCTCAGTCCTGATATATCCTTTGTTATAAACTTAATGATGTCACTTGCAGTGTGATCGCACTGAATGATTCGTGCATGCAGCAGGTTTCAGGTGATGCCAAGCCAGAGGACAGTGAATGCTGGGCAGTTTGTTATGAGAATGTGTCCTGAGGTTCTTTCTCAAGTGAAGAGTCTCTTTAAGTCCTCAGGAGAACATCATGATATATGGAAGGAACCACATTGGAGAGTAAATGCGTTATGGACCAGCAAGAGAAGGCTTTGGGGTGACCTCACCAGGGCCTCTCAGCACCTGAAGGGAACCCACAGGAAAGATGGAGAGAGACCCTTGACAAGGACTTGAAGTGACAGGACAAGGGGGAATAGCTTCACACTGACAGAGAGCAGGGTTAGATTGGATATTACAAAAAAACTCTTCCCTGTGATAGTGGTGAGGCCCTGGCACAGGTTTCCCAGAGCAGCTGTGGCTGCCCCATCCCTGGAAGTGTTTAAGGCCAGGTTGGATGGGGCTGGGAGCAACCTGGTCTAGTGGAAGGTGTCCCTGCCCACGGCAGGGATTGGAACGAGATGATTTTTAAGGTGTCTTCCAACCCAGGCTGTTATGATTCTGTGATTTAGGTGATCTGTTGCTGAGCATATCTTCCTCTTGTAAAGTCACGGCCTAGCACAGTGTGTTTGTGGCTTTATTGCTTTATTTTTTCCTTTGCTATTTCCCTCATGCCATAAAACACTTTGGCAGTGTATCAGTTTAATATTAATATTCTGCATTCTATCTGCTAATTATCTTTTTAATAATTGAAAGTTATTGGCCCACTTGACCATTACATCTCTGGAAGTGATTTGTTCAGCTTTCCACATAAATTGTCATATTTCAATGCCAAGCTAAAAGTAAAATCTCACTGAAATGTTTTTGTCGCGTGCTGTTGTGAAATGTGTTGGAGAACATGGAACTTTATAATGTGTCAAGCTTTAGCAAACATTGGTATTTTGGTGTTTGCTGACATTTTACTCATAGAATCATAATAGAAAATAAAATTCATGTATCATCATTTATAATGATTTGGCAACAGATTTTTTTAAAATAATCCTTTAATTTTAGTGTTAGAAAGGAGCAAACTGGCACTTATATATTCTGACTGGCTGGGGTCTTGCTTTTTGCATTGTCAGAGTGATGAATTTATGGTGATGGAGTGAAAAGCTAAATCTGAGTTTAGGACATGTAGAGAGCAGTACTGTCAGAATGGATGCAAAAGGTGTGTTGTAATTGTTATTGTACTGATATCTACTGAATGATTCCCTTTGGACCATATTTTTGGGGAACTGAGTGTTTTGAGGCCTGGTTTTCAAAAGTGTTGATAATTCAGCACGTTCTGCAGAGATCACTAGAATGTGCTGGCTAATTAACATTCCTGAAAATCCAATATTGTCCATTTACTGGCTGATTTCAGTGATTATCATGCTCCTGTGGGAAGATACTGTTTTGAGCCCTGGTACCACATTAGCTGAGGGTTCTGTGTCCCCTAGAGCTCCAAAAAATATTCTAATACTGCAATTTCCATCTAGGACTGAGGTATTTCTTAGACACTGAGTCCCAGCCCTTTTGTCAAGCTCCTTGTGCTTGTCTCAGCTGCAGCATTTCAAGCAACTATTTATCTCTGCTTGATGAATTGCTCAGATTTCAAGGCTGCTGTTGCTCTTGCTGCCCTCTAATCATCTGCAGAGCCTGCAAACACCCAGCAGAGCTTCTCAGCTCCACATTTCATCTGGAGCAGGCTTGTGCCTTGCTGGTGGGGAACTGCTTCTCCAGAATTGGCAATTCTGCCATAAAATGATCCTGTGGTGTGAGAAATTCCCTCAATGCACTACAGGGTCTCCAAGAGCTGCAGTGGGAAAATGCTTAGGAAACAGCAGGAACGGTACAAACTTTTGTGATGCTTTTACTCTGATGGTCTCCTGGTGGCAGCCACGTCCAGTTCAGGGGCTTTCCCCCATGTGATGTTGTTTGTCCACCTTGGAACCTTCTAGGGTTCTCTATCCCAAAGTCTGGCATAGTTTCTTCTTAAAATGTTATTCAATTTTTGTACCCACAAGGCAGATGTACCTCCCTGCTGCATTGATATCTATGTCCTTTTGTTGATTTTTAATTTGGCTTTGTCTGAGGCCCTTGCTCTGAAAGAGACTCCAGGCAGTGCATCCACACCCTATCTCCTTATCATGCAGGATTTTATAGACTTCCACAATAACTTCCTCAAGTTTCCAGAACAAAAGGTCTCAATCTCCTCAGTGATTCCTGTCTAGATGCCATAACAAGGCTTTTGTGGGTCCTCTGAACCCACTTTTGGTCTAACTTATCTCTTTGGAGGTAAGGAGGCAGAGTGAACATTGAGTTCAAGATGTGGATGTTTGAATGTTTTTCTTTTTCCTCAGTCTTTGTACCTTTTCTAATAAAATGTAAGCTTTGTTTTACTTCTTGGCTCTTCAAAAATACTCAGCTGCTATTTTTCAAAGGATTTTCTGTTGCATCCTTGAGGTGCCATTACTGACCAGTATAGGTGAAATCAGAGCCCAGCATCTTATGTGTGAATCTGGATTTAACCCCCTGCTATTGCTTTATATTTCTTTACACTGAGAGCTGTTTGCCATTGTTCAAGCTCTTACAAAGCTTTTCTACAGTTTTCCACAGTCTGCCCTTATCCCTGCTACCCCGAAAAACTTCATCTGCTTTATCTTTCTCCAGGCCACTTAAGCTGATGTTGGATACTGCTAACACTGCAAAACACTTCTTGACTTTTTATTGTTTTCCAGCAATGCAGGTTCTCCTCCTACCCAGTTTCTTGTTGTTTTAACTGATTATTTCTCCACCCCTGGACCTGTTGCCTTATCCAAAATGAGTCACGTGATGCTACTGTGGGACTGCCCCTGCCTCTCCCCCATCTCTCCCTGTTTGCAGTGAGGCTGTAGCTGTCCAGAGGTTTTGGATTCCCTGTTAGCAAACAAGTCAACCCAGATACTTTGATTATACTCATCTTAATCCCCTCCCAATCAAGCCCCTGCAAACACAGCCAACCTTCCTTTTACTGCTTCTGATCTTTGGAGAGAGAGACCTCGAAGAGCCACACCATCCTGGAAAAGCTTGTAGCCTCTGATTAGGAGAACACTCTCACTAAACTGAATACATTTGTACCATCTGTTAACACTTTCAAATTACAGAACTCCCCTTAAAGTACTTTTGCTAAGAACAAATTGAACTTTAAAATCTTTCAACACGAAATTGAATCATCCCTTCAATATGATTGTTCGTTAACATCCCAGATCAACTATGGAGTGATGAAGAAATAATTTAAAGTACCCTTCCTCTGTTTTTTAGTCCTAAGTATTTTTAACTTTTTTTCTTTTTTCTCCAAATCCTTTATTCCCTTGAAATTGAGTTTGCTAGAAGAGGGTTCAGTCTCTGTTTCATTAATCCCCCCACTGGTAACGTGCCTGTTATCTGGTCTAAAGATTGACTTCCACGATCTTGCTGCTTCATCTGGAAAATTGTTTAGGCCATAAATCTCTGTGCAGATTAGTGAGTCTCATTCCCTCAAGAGGAATTACATTTTGCCCTTTTTAACGTTAACTCTTTGGCCTCAAGACGTTTGTTGATTTTATTATTGATAATAAGGTTTGATATTATGTATTCTACAGAATGTTGGCTTATTGTTTTAGATAACTTGGCACTGAATGTAGCCAGGCCAGCTGATTAAGTGATTTTCCATTTACACTGCCAAAATACAGGAGGTGGTAGAGTAGTCACCATCTTCCCTTCCCCTTTGAGGCAGTTTGATTTGGGTGGGGAGGCTTTCAGTTTTACATTTTATAATTATTATTTATGGTATTCGGTCTCAGAAGATGTGTGGAAATTGTGCCAGGCTTTTGCAGCAACAAATTTGTGTCACCAACACAGGAAAATTTTGCTGATAAAATTATTCTCAATAATTAGGGATGATTTTGCTTTATGTTTGAAATTCATCCTTTTCATGCTGTAGTGGACAGAGATAAACATTTGGAAAATATTGATGATAGTGCAGTAATTTTTGCTTCCAAAATGCATATTTAGAAGGAATTAAAATGAATGACAATCCTAACATATTTCTTACTCACTTGCATATAGATCCTGCATTGAACACTGCAATAATGCACAGGTCTGTGCCTTGGTATTTTTTTTTTTTTATTTGGCAGATTTATCAATCTATTCTACATTTGTGCTTGAGTTTCTAGCAGCTCATTTTCATTCTGCTCCTTACCATTAAAAATTTCCATCTTCAGGGGAAGCACGCCTGTGTTTTTAGGCTTCCCATATCATCTTCCAGTCAGAGACACTTCCTGTCTGTACATGAGTGGGAAGATTTTGGTTGGAGAGGCTGGAATGCCATGAAGAAACATTGAAAAGGATGAGCAAAGCCAACTGTTTCATTCCACAGTGCTTTACCTAAGAAATTGAGATTACATAGGGTTTTTTTAGGTGTTTTGGCCAGATCTTTCATGACCAGGTGTTCTGTTCTATGCTTATACACACCAGTATGATCTTTAACTGTTTATGTTCACGTGGGAGTAAGAGAACAAAATAAACAAACCCAATTTACACTGTCGCTGTTGGTTGAAATTAAGAAAGAGAAAAGCAAACTGTCAAAATGTATAAATTATTGTAGGTTTCCTTAAGGTCTTGAGCATGTCTGTGTACCCATGCAGTGAGGTAAATCTATACCCTGGAGAAATAACGAAAACAGAAAGGGGAAAGTTTGGCAAAGGTAAAAGGGCCACAGTTTTGTGGAGGAAAATAGGAAAACTATAAATTGCATAATATATAGCCATACTGTCTTCTTAGTTTATTGCCTTATTTGAGGACTTCTCAATCTGGGACTTATTTATCTTCACAAAAGCCTTTTGATAGAGGGAAGTTTCATTATCTTCACAGAGTAAGAGGCAGAATTAAATTACCAGCCCACAATTATAGGATACAGGCTCAACTATAAGGTAAGATGAGCAGGGAGTTGCTCTGGACTGACATGCCCATGTCAGGACATTCTGGGGGTTGTTGTCTCACCTGGACCAGTGCCTTGCACTTTCTTTTTCTAGTGGAACTGGCTCACACTATCATTGGTGATGGACTGATTTTGTGTCTTGGACACAAAACTTTAGGAAGAGAAACACACCATTTCACAGGTAGAAATTCAATCTATTTGGCAGCAAACACAGCCACTTTTGCAGTCTCTGGCAGTGCTGTGTCATGCAATCTGTGCTGGAGGCCAACAGCTCAGCACTTGGCTCTGCTCTTGTGAAATGAAGGTGACCACAGTTCTGTGATAATAAGAAGAAATTGCTTTTTATTTGCACTATCACATCACTTTGGTATTTGCCTCGATTTCCAGGGCTGGTGTCAGGAGAGCAGACAATAATTTTGAACAATTGCATTTGCAGACGTGATGGATCCATTTGGTGATGGAATTAATGGGAAGATGATTACTTTTACTGAGCTAATAGGACCTGTCTTTTCCTCACTACAAACTGTTTCACTGTCACTTCCCCAGTGTGGCTACATTACCAAAAGTTGTCTCATTATATTAACTGGAGCCATTAAAATATTGCTTCTGAGTATTTTTCTGTCTATTTAATAATCACTGAAGTAAAAAATGTTTAAAGTTCAGTTATCTGGGGTTTTTACTAAGAAGTTTACATGCTTCAGGTTTTATGATTTATACTTTTTCCACTTCTTATCCACATTTTTAAAAAAATCATTAGAAAGATTGGCAGTTCCCTGGACTCCCTTAGACATTAGTTCATAACTTCTTTTCAGCTTCTTTTTACCTTTGGTGTTACTTTTTCTTCCTGTTAAGACACACAGCAGAAATATTTTTCTATAGTTATTTAAAAATAACTGTAAGTATATAAAAATAACTATAAGTATATAAAAAAACTATATGTATTTCAAAATAACCATTTCTTTAATAACTATTTCTTTAAGTTATTTATAAACTGTATTCCTTAAATATGGAGTGATTAGTGATTTCATGATGAGGAAATGATGAGAAATACTTACTAAGATGTAGCATTCAGCAATGAATTCTGTGTTTTCAAAGTTCTGAGGAACGTTGTGCTCACCATAAAAAAAAAAAAAAGCCTGGAGCTCTTCCAAAATAAAATCATAAAATCATTGGCTTTGCCCTTTCTTGGCTTGATAGCAACTGACAAACCTGATGCCTTTAGTACAGTATTAGGATTTAACTCATGTTAAATGAGTTTAGAGGTGCCAAAATATATTTAGTTTTGCTTAGTTATGCTTGTCTAGCCTTGTTCCAGAATGTTTAGCTTTCAGTGAAAAGAATTATCACTCTATATATATTTCTATGAGAACTTCTGTAGTTATCATACATTTTTTTTTTTTCTGCTGTGGCCTTGATGGTCATAAGTTTGCAATAAATCTTAGACTTGCAGCAGATGCAGGTCCTAATGTATTTTACTGTTAAGACAGGAAAGATAGAAAATGTCTCTATTGGAGAAATTAGAATTTTATTCAGCCTATACATTTCCAGTCCAAGACAGAAAAAATGCAATATAGCTGCTTTAAAAGCCCTGCTTTAGACTGCTAAGAATCATGATAAACTGAAAGAAATACCCAATATATTTTTCTTCATGTGCTGATTGAAAAGCAAAGCAGACCTTCCAGACTTTCTTCCATTTGACTTTAATGCTGAGCTTTCCTATCGAAATGGGAAAACTGAATTCAGCTTCAGAAAACAGAGAAGCAGCCAAGATATATTTATATCTTGAATAATTCTGAATGAATTTATTGAAAAAACTTCCACTCTTGAAACTTATTGGAAGAGCTCCGTAATATGGAATATAGATTTGACAGGAAAAAAAAAGAGGGATCAGGAGAGCAACAAATCTGTTTGTCATCTGCCTAGGAATACTTAGTAATTTGAATAATATAGTCGTGGAGAGCAGTGATGGAGACATGGAACGATGCAGGGCCAAGGATAAAGTCCTGTGGGACATCAGCTGCAAGTGAAAAAGGACTCGATTAAGGATGGCTGTATTAAATAACAAGTGAACGCTCTGACAAAAACTCTTTGCCAGCACCACGTGTTGGCTTTAGTGACGCATCCAGAGCACAATGAATCAGCAGGAGTGATTCTGAGCATTCCAAATAGAAGACTGACAGCGTTTCAGTAGATCAAAGTGATGAGCATGCCCACAATTATCATTTCAGGTGATTAAACAGAGGACACCAGTTAGGGGGTGTCTCCAGTAAAGAATTATAAATCCGCTCTGGCAAGGGGAAAAGCAAGTTCTAACTTTTGGAGATGTTTGCAATACAAGAAGCCCTCTGGGAATAAGTTAATTGAGCAGATCCTTGCCAGACATCATAAGGAAAAAAGGGCATTTAAAGACACCTGGAACTGCTGCAGGTGAAGCCTGGAAAAGTGGGGAAAGGAATCTTTACAGAGGAGTAGCCTATAGGTTTTTAGTTTGGTGAACCCATAGAAAATGAACTAGATGGCTCATCTCTTGAGCTATGATATTAAAGTGATGGTTTCAAATTTATTTTAAAATTGTTTGATTAATGTGAATGTCAGGAAGATGTGGGAGATGTAGTTCTAGTAATCCCGAGGTGAACATCCAGCAGCCCTTTGCTCTGCATCTTTTGTTTGCCATGCAGCAGGAGTCACCTAGTCCTGTTTTCCCTGCTTTATTTACTTTGCATTAGTGTTTATTAAAATTACCTCGATTTCCCATCATGGGGTGATCTTTTAAGCGTTTTAAAGATTTTTAATGGTCTGATTCCTCATCATCTGATATCACTTCATGAACAGCACAACTTTCCAACTTATTCTTGTTGAAATATACAAGGGTCATATTCTTCATCTGGTCTTTTCAATCAAATTCTTTGCCTAATTTTATTTGCAATCTGGGTAGTCATATGAGCCCGAGCTGGAAGCAACCAATTAGATCACACTGTCCCTCCTCTTGCCAACATGGAATATAATCCCCCAGACAGGGACACGTGCTTGATTTTAGCCAAAAGCTCACAAGAAACTCCTGATCTTCACTCACTGAAATTTAACCTCTCATCTGTTATTAATCTCTTTTCAGCAAATGATTACCAGAACATCTGCTCATGCCCAGTCAATTTTTCCTTCCTTCTCTTAAAGCTGACTTCCCCAGTGGACTGATGGAAGAGAGATTCTGGAGCTCATTCTGCTCTTTAAAATAGCATTGGTCCACTGAAGAAATGTTAGCTGAAGGCAAGGGGGTGATTTTTGTCATTCATGTTGCACCTATAGGGGAAATAAGAGCAAAGTGATTGTAATAATAGTAGGATTTTCATCTAACTTGTTTGTTTGTTNGTTTGTTTGTTTGTTTTAATCAGGGAACATAAGGACACACTCATCAAATGTGTGTCTAGGGTTTATATAAAGGTGGAAACAGCCACACAAAGATCATTAAACTTAGCTTTAATCAAGCCTTTGAATCACAGTATCATTGAGGTTGGAAAAGATCTTCCAAGATTTTTGAGTCCAGCCTGTGACCAATCACCACTTTGTCATCCAGCCCAGAGCACTGAGTGCCCCATCCAGTCATTCCTTGGAGATCTCCAGGGGTGGGGATTCATCACCTCCCTGGGCAACCCCTTCCAATCCCTGACAGCCCTTTCAGTGAAGAAATTCCTCCTGAAAGTCTTCTTGTGTCCATTTCCATGTCCTTCCCTCAAGAATATGGTCTGCCAGGGTGTGTTCAGGAGGATGATGGCAGAGGAGTTTTCAGGAGGGCTTTAAAGTCTGAGAAGGCAGGAGCTGTTTTGGATTTTTGTCAAGGAAATTCCCTCAAAGAGGAGGTGCAGTGTGGGAGGTAGTGTGACACCTGCTCATTGCTTTGATTTCTCTGATATTCCCTTTCTAATCTCCCTCCCAACTTTTCTTCCCTACATTTATAGTAAGCATTTATCCCTGTTATTTGCTGGTACAATTGATTTGAGTGTCTTGAGGAAAATGCTGTCTAAACCTCCCTTCATTTAATTTTCATGTTTTTCTCAGGGGTGCTGCTTTCTACTCTCAGGGTGCTTTTCTGTAGCTCAGATGTGCTACCAGGACATCTTTTGCACAGTTTGCAAAAAAAACTTGCTGTGCCTAAGCTCTTTTGGGCATTTTATGCTCCTGACTAGCATAACCAAGCATTTCCATAAACATGAGGCTCATATCTCTATTCAGAAGTTAAATTTTTAGGTTTTCTTTAGGTTTGCAGATATTTAGGGAAAGAAAGGTTGTGCCTGATTCCCTGTAAGGAGCCACTAATCTGATGAAGTGTCCAGAAAACATTTGGGCAAAACTGAAAATGAGAACTAAAGCAAAGCCCGCCCAGGGCAGGAGAGATTTTTTTAATCTTGTTTTTTTCAGATGGACACAAAAGCCCACTAAAGAAATCAGATCCCTTCTAAAATATCAATATATATAAAAAAAGAAGCTGTATCTTAGGTGTTTCTCACTCCCCACATTCCAAAATCTGGACCTGTAGCTTGCTGTCATCCTGGTGCACACACAGCTACGCTGCAGTAGATTAATGGTTTTTAGAGCATAAAAATTTCAGCTTTTAAGGAAAATGTCACTTTGCAGCCCAGCTGTAGCAGAAATTGGTTATTCCCTGTGATTGTTGCCTAGTGTTGGATGATTTAGCTGGAGCTGACAACTTGAGACCTTAGCACTATGTCACTATGTTGTGTTCAAGTATATTTAAATGCATTGTTTTCCTTTTTTTTTTGTGTGTGTGTTACAGAACAAGAGCCAAGGACTGAGTTTTGTCCGTATCCATGCGCCTTGGCAGGTCCTCAGTCGAGAAGCAGAACTCCTTAAAATAAAAATGCCCACTAAAAAGGTAAATATCTCCCATTTTCTATCAACGAGTTTTATGATTGAAGGAGCAGGGATCAGAATCATCATTAAATGTATAGAAGCCCGTGGAGTTACTTTCTTTCAAAAATCATAGAAAATGAACTGTCAGGCTTATTTTTCACATTTTCAAGTGTTCTGAGATGATTTACTGTTCAGAGCTGTGTTTAAGATGGGATTTCCAAAGGGGTTTCTGAAGGCCACAGAGGCAGCTGGCTGATGGACTGCATTGAGGAGGGTGACGACAGAGGTGAGTGTTCAGCAAGGCTTTGAAAGCTGAGAAGGCAGGAGCTGTCTGGGTTTTTGTCAAGAAAATTCCCTCAAAGGTGAGGGGTAGTATGGAAGAGAGTATGAAACTGGTCATTGTCTTGAGACTTCTCCAAAGAGAGAGAGAGGCTCTCCCCAGAGAATCTGTTTTGGTGCTATCAGTGACTTAGTGAATTCAGACCTGCCTGTTGTCACTAAAGCTTCAGCTCACTCTCCTCTTTTCTGTCTGTTTGCAGCAGAGCTGCTGGCAAACCTTGTAAATTCTGAATAGAAAATCCCCCAATCTATGTTCCTGAAATTATTTAGTCCATTGGTTAACAACACCACTGGAGTCAGGGGAACTGCCTCGTGCTTTTAGTGATATCAACTGCACTAAAAAAAACTTATTTCTTTTCATTGTCATTAGAAATAAAGGAAAAATTGATTTTGTTTTCTCCCACTGCATTGTTTGATCTTTATTTGTCTGTTTGAGTTTTTGTCTTGTTTTCACCCACCAAAAGCTTCATTGTGGTTCATGTTTCATGCCGTTCCAATCTGTCATTATCAAAAGACTGGCCAAATCAATCTTGGATACTCTTAATGTGCTTGCATCTCAGGGAAAAGAAATAAAAAGGATATTTCCAATCAATCTTTGAAAATGAGTAGGTTTTAGACAGCTACAGTACCCTTAGAAACTTTCTAAATATTCAAGTCTTCTCTTTGATCCCTTCCAAAATTAATTCCTTTTATGCCTTTTTTGTGCCTGCTTATTTCTCCCTCCTTCTGCCCTCATGGAAATTTTCCCCTCCAAGTTTTTTGCAGATACACTGAAGTAAATTTTACACTATTTTCATTGATGAATATTGCTGTGATTTTGGCCTGGGTTAAGGTCTGTCCAGGAGCTGATAATCTCTGATGGCACCCTCCCCATTCAAAACAGTTCTGCATTCCCTTCTCTCCTCTGAGTGGGAGGAAAAAAATCCTCTGTTATCTCCAAAAAATAAAAAAAATTCCTCTGTTATCTCTAGCTGTAGAAATGGCAGCACTACTAGAAACAAGATTGACAGGAAAGCTCTATTGATGTCCTAGGGTTTGGGTGCTTTTTTGAAATTAAAAACACTTGAAAAAGGAATTTCCTTTGAAGAAGAAGAAAAAAAAAACAAACCCAAGAAACTCCACTTTGAAAAAGCTGAAATCTTTTATTTTGGGGAATTGGCAATATAAAATAAAAAATTCAGACAGTAACCACTAAAAGGAATGTTCTGGTTTTGTTCAAAGGTACAAAATATTGCTCTCAAGGCACATTAGGTATTTTCTGTGATGCTATTTTTATTTGTTCAAGGATCCTATTAAACCATAAAAAAGGGCATTTTCAGGGGAAAGTATTTATCCACCTCCAAACGCGAATTGGTTACAATTTTTTTTCCCCCAAATACTAAGTTTTAAATCATGTTTCAGAATATAAGACATGCTGGGAAAAGGTACCCTCTGAACCCTTTTAACTATATATAAACTTCTGGATATGATAATGGAGCTATTTTGGTGAGTGAGACTGTGCCAAGCTCAAACATGAGTGCGGGAGGGTGGCTCTGTGGCCAAAGCTGTGATGTCTTTGGCTTTAGTGAGTCTTGGAGGAATGAATCCTGGGACTGGAGTGCTGGGATAGAGAAGTAAAGGCTGTTCAGGAGGTTGAAATGAAAAGGTGGAGGAGTTGTCCTGTATGGAAGGGGAAAACCACCTTTGAGGGATTATAAGGTTGACAGGGAACTGGAGCTCTGGGTAAAGAATTGGTTCTTTTTTCTTATATTAACAATCCTGCACTGAGGTTTTTTTTTTCTGGGAGCAGCTTGTGAGGGACAAGAACTTTTTGGAACTGTTACCCATATGGATTCAGGTGCTTACAGGTATATAGGAATATGTCTTCAGAAAACACACTGATTTTAATTACAGGTTTAAACATTTGTGTACACCAAATTATTTTTTTTTCCTTCATTATAGTGTAATTTTGGAAGGGAAATGCTAATGTACAGTTTTATGTCCTCAGATGTATGAAATCACAGAAGAAAAGGGAATACTCAAAACGTTAAATGAAATATGGTGCAAATTGACTGAACCTCTGCAACCCCAGGTGCCACAACAAGAAAATACCAAGATGAAAACCTTGTCCTACCCATTTTCCCGAGAGAAAATATATTTGTGAGTACTTTAAAATGTGGTGGACAACAAAGAAAGCTGGAGTGTGTCATTGTAGTGTTGTAACTTCTTTTTCCCACATTTCAGTTAAAATTCAGAAATTCATCAAGCATATCTGGAAATCATGAGGAATCATCCAAAATTGTCAGATTTTCAGTGGATTAGTGGAAATCTAAGCTGGAGAGACTTTCTGCCAGTTTTCTACTTACTTCTGCAGGATAAGGCACTGGAAGCAGTGTATAGAAGAAAATTTCCATAAGTTTAGCATGAAACATAGAAATCCTCCCAGCAAATTCCTGATTATTTGGTTACAGATACTACTGCCTGTTTTGAGAAAAGCAAGAGCTAGTAGAAATACGATGGTATTTTCCATCTCGATAGATTTATTGTAGCAATTAAAACTCAGCTAATAATATGCAGATAAGGAATTCTTGACACCTGCCCTTTCACTCAGAATAATATTTCTGGGCCCAGTTTGACATGAAACACTCTTTTTTTTCCTCCTGGGTGTCTCCTTGTATTTATGTCCAATAAATAAAATTCAGCAATAAATACAGTGACCCACCATTTCATTTATTGCCCTCTGACAATTTTAATTAATTTCGAATATGAGTCAAATTGATGGGGGAGAATAAACTGGGAAGCTAATTTCACATATGATGATTTTGAGGTTTAAGGGAAGGCATAATTCCAGTGGAATGGTTATTTGAAATCAAGGGAAATGCTGGCTGTTTAGAGGCCAGGAAAAGAGTCATGAACATCTGCATCAGGCTGCTTGAAACCTAACAACACAACCTCAGCATGTTATAGTGTTGAGGGGATGTTATAAGAAAAATATTAAAAGATCATCTTCTGTAAACAATAGAGAGGTTCTTCTTGCCCCAAAGGCATTTTATATTAGCTAATAATTTTCCATTTTTATGCCCACCACCAGTGCAATCCTGGTAGAGCTCTGCACGACTGGGTCTTAAACAGCACATTCTATTATGCTGTACTCTGTCATCTATATTTCCTTTAAACACCTGTTTTTTCTGATCAGCTGTGGCTTCTGAGCGACTTCTAAATTAGAATCTTACGTGTTGTCTTACTTGTTGCGTCCATGCCTTAAAAGAGAGCTGATTTTCTTCTTCCTCAATGTTTTAGGTATAACATCAAAGACAAAGACACCTTTTTTGACAATGCCACCCGCAGCCGAATAGTAAGTTAATAAAAATAACTTGTCCTTGTCTTCCTGTGCTGGGTGAGCTTTGGGAGTGGGGTTTAGAATGGGATTCACAGGGAGTGTTTTGGTTTCAACTTTGCTAATTTTGTTAATTTATGCATTTGTGTGTTCTTGCAGAACACTAGTTCCTGACATATATGTACGTAAGGAATTCCTTTCTGGAAGTGCAGGATGGTTGAGGAATGGGAAATGCTGCTCTGCAGGGAAGCTGCTGACTCCTCTTCATTGTTCAAAGCTCTTTTCAGCCCTGCTCCTAATCTTTAACTGGATTTCCTTCCATACAGTCCTTATACTTCCAATCCTTCTATAAGGATACGACACAGCAGGATTTAGCCCACAAATGTTAGGGCAGATATTTCATTAATAAAATCTCCTAAATGATTTAAATATTAGTTCAAACGAATGCTACAGAAGCCACCTGTTTTAGAACTTTGTTTTATTGCTAATTCCATGATGAAATTCATGCTAAAGGAGGATCTGTAGGTTATGCCACTGTTCTTTTTTTTGCAGGTGAGGGAAATTTTGAAGCGCACATCTACAAAGGCCAGAAACAGCATGGGTAAGGTGGAGGGAAGAGAATTAGAGGTGTTCTTTTGAAAGGAATTGTTTAGCTATCTCACACAATATTGATTTTTCTAGCAGGACAAATATGCTGGCTTTTTTTTTTTTTCTTTTGAAAAAGAAGAAAAATTAGAGAGTGAAGTAAATGTTTTTTTTCTGAGACATGAAATCAGAATTTCTAGCCCATGGTTTGGATGGTAATGGGAGATGGTTTTTCATTTCTACAGGTGCAGCATCTGGCACATAACTCACATTTCAAGAATTGTTATAAAAAGGGATTTGATTACTGTATGATCTGCTTTGGAAAATTCAGATGTCAACTGCAATATGTAGTATTATTTCTTGCAGAACTGCATTTTTCTTGCCATTTCAATTGAATAATTCACCTTTCCAGGTTATTTTTATTGCTTTGGCTTTAAAAATTACCTCCCTGAGCTGCCTAGTGAAATATATGACTTAAATATGACTGGTTTTGAAGATACTTTTGGGATAATGCTGAAATATTTGGAACTTGAGGTTTAGAATTTATTTAATTTTCTCGAGGTGCAGAACTTATACAGGTGCACATCTTTTCTTTTCTCCACTTTCTCTCACTCATTGTGAGATCATGGTACGTATGTCCCTAGTGGAAAAGAAGTGGTGGTGCTCCCTGTCTGACACATTTTCTGGAAATCTTTCTGTAAGCTCGACCACCTATAGACAGATCACGATGTCCAAGGGTAACATTCCTGGCCAATAATGTGCTGCAGCAAAATTCTGCACAGTCCTGGTGTGATTTTGGGCATGGAAGCTTCAATAACACGTGTTTTTAGTGCAGGAAAATAGATTATTTTGGTTTCTTTGAACAGGAGATACATTTTTTTTTTTAATTACATGAAAAGCATAACAAAATGAAAGCCACACAAAATGCTTTTTCTTTTTCAACCAAAACCACTTGCCTTTCCCCAGTCCAAACTTTTAAATTTATATGACTGCCTCATTGTTTCCTTTAAAAAGAAAAGCAAAATATGGTTTTGAAAATGTCAGGCATTCTCAATTATTAAAACAACATTTGGCAGGTGCTGTTTTTTGAACTGTTTACTCAGTGTTGTTCTGGGTTTTGATCTGCTCAAAAGTCTCCAGTGGAACAATAGAGGGGAATGCTGGGTTTTTTTTCTGGATTGCTGGAAACCCTCCTGAAGACTTTGGGGATTGCTGAGGAAAAAAATGGAGAGAAGCTCAAGGACAGAGTAGGAAGGAATAGAGCACTTTGCCAGTGGAGATATTTGCCTCTTACTTAAGGTTTTCTTTACTTTAATAGTTTGTTCTGGTTTATAGTGGAATAAAAGCCATCATTAGAGATCAAAGGGCTAGTAATAATTTTTTCAGGAATTTTTTAACTCTAGTGTGAAAATAGTGTGAGCCTGATGCACTTCAAGCTTCGGTCAGCTCAAGAACTCATTTGACATGAAATAAGTATTTTAACATTCCCATCCTTTCCATCTTTCTGGTCTATAGCCAAAACAGCATTGTGCATCATGTTTGACCTAAATTCACTTATTCCTTTAGTCTTCTGAGATCCTCCCCCAAATATGTCATTTTCATATGTCACTAAGGCTTTCCCATCTCATTGGTCTTAAGCTTAAAACCACTCATCAGGAGAAGTTGAAAAGATATTTTTTTGGAACAGTTTTTTTCCTTTTTTAAAAATTAGAGTTCATTGATATTTTGCACAAGAGGCAGGACAGTGATGTTGGAAGTGCTTATAGCAGTCTTTGGTTTTATAAACCTGCTTTATGAAAATAACAACACTTCAAACACATTTGCTTACAGATTTTTTTTCTTACTTATTTTCTCCTAGCATTATTCTGAACCACCATAAACTTCCAAACATCGAATGTTTTCAGGAGCGGGCTTGACACTATCCAAACATAATTTCCTGATTCTATGAATGCATGTAGTTGTATCAACAGGGACATTTATTGGTACTGCCTGTCTAGCATCTCTGACCAGAAGGTTTTTCCCAAATATTTCAGGACAGTGTGTAATTTGACTATGGAATATTTTTCATCACTAAAGCATGATAGCTGGTTACTTTTTTTTCTGGACATTGAAAGCAGAGAGGCCTGTAATAATTATATATATATAGATAGATAGATAGATAGATAGATGAATATATGCATATATATAAAACTAATTATTAGAAATACTCATCTTTGGTTGGCTTTTTATGGAACAATTGCTTTACACCTCCAGAGACTGAAGATGCAATTGCTGTAAGAGTTGCAGATCTTGAGAGCCAGTAGGAATCTTGTGTCTGCCCACAGGTGCTGCAGTCACTGCTGGGAATTCCCTTGCTAGATTAAAATCCCTGGAAGTGTCCAAGGCCAGGCTGGAAGGGGCTCTGAGCAACCTGGAACAGTGGAAAGTGTCCCTGTCCATGGCAGGGGTGCAGGAACTGGCTGATCTTTAAGGTCCCTGACAACCCAAATCATTCAATGATTTCATAACCAAAAACTTCTGTGGAAGTTTTTGTGGGGATTGTTTTTAATTCATGGCCAGTGGGGATCCATGGTTCTGACCATTGTACAGGTTCAAGAAGGACTCCTGGATGCTTTGCTCTTCAATCACGTGGCTTTTTGCTGTCAGGGCCAGAACGTGGTCGAAAGAGTCTTTGCACTGTGCTGTTCACTGAAGAAAAAGCACTTTATGAAAATGAGTTTCTCTGTAAAAAGTTTTCCACAGCCAGGAACTCCTATGTTGCTCTATTCTCATTCTAATTATTGTCAGTTTTACAGTTCTGGAATGTCATGAAATGAAATCTGTCATAATGTTTTCTGTTCAATTGTGCCTGTTGACCACCTGAATTTTTCTTTTTCTTTTAGGCATTGGCACGTTAATAGCAAACAATGTTTATGATGCAGCCTACCCACTTCACGATGTACGTATGCACTGTTGAAAATCCAGTTCTCTGCTGGTGTCACTCAGGAGATATCCATCCACAGACATTAATATTTGCTGTCTGTGACGTTAAAAATCTATTCTAAGTGTGATTCTAATATTAAAACTCTTATATAAAAGTACATTTCAAGTTGTGCCTTAAAAATAAAATCAACAATGCAGGAACAGGTAACAAAGTTTTCTTCAGTTTTTTCTACTTTTACATCAGTTATTAAATTATTTTCTTTCTCCAGGGTGAATATGAAGGCCAAAATGATGACGTGAATGAAAGAAAGGTAAAATACATTGGAATATTTATTTCATATTATATTTAATGTAATCAATGATGTTCTGAATCTCATTGTGAAGCATTAGCCATTGTATGAACAAATAAATGTTTTAACAAATGTGTATGTTTTTTGAATTGCATATTTTCCTGTATTTCTTCATATCAAAATGTTTTTGCAGTTTTTTTATAATGTCTTCTAATGAAGACATTATTAAAATATCTTAATCAGTTAATTTAATTTGAAATTTACATCTTGAAATGCTTCCAGTTTCCCTCTGCATACATAGACCAGATTTTCAACCTGTGAAGAAGCTAAAATTGTGAAATAACTCACATAATAATTTTATTTTCCTAGCCAAGTGCTCCTAATGAGCATTGGCTACTAAAATAAAACATAGCTATACTTTTAATTTGAGTGTGCATTCAACTAAATTGCATGCAATTTCAAAAAATCTGCTTCCAATTATTTTGTAAATAAAGCTTCTAGCTATCAAAATACATTCAAAAATAGATCAATTCTCAAGAGGAAGTGTGAATTCAAACTGCATTTAATATATATGCTTACTTTTAGAAATGGGAAAAATAATTTAATTACTATTAAATAATCTATTTCAATTTATAGATTACTAATAAATAATCTATTAAGATCCTTTCCATATTGTTCTCTAATGTTCTTTTCCTTGATGTTCAAACAATAGGATAGGAAATGCAGAGGGACAATAGTAGGGAGAAAAAAGGGAAGAGGGAAGAATAAAGAAAAAGGGAACTTTTGGAAGTCTCCAATATTTACTAAACTATGAGGACTGAGTTCATACAAATGGAGGTCATACAAAGAAATCTGATTTTTTCAATTCTGAATTACTAAAATTTGAAAACATAATCTTTATAGTTTTTGGTAAATAATGTTGCCATTCAGCCACTAGATGTCTTCATGTGCCATATACAATTTAATTTAGTGCACGAACCTTGGTAAGCAAATCAAAGTTGGAAAACAAACTATAAAAGAAGCTTTTTTATTCGTGTCTGTTACTTTGAACTTTCGGCTCATGAAGGAATTGTCTGCTCTGGACTTGCAGAATTTTCTCTGAGAGGCAGCTCCGCAGATTACTGACTTGGAATTTTAGAATTTTAGAGATGAATGAATGAATGTCAGTCAATGGAGGAAGATTGGGTACTGTGGAATGGGGGGGAAGAGGGCCTAGAAGGACCAGTGTCTGGAAAAATATTCCCCCTGCTAGTTGTATTTTGTGCTGCCCCCTTTTTATTCTGCCTATTAGGCTCAGTTATGAAGTGTTAAGTATTAAAAACATAAAAGCTTCTTTCCAGAAATACTTCCATTGATTATTCACATATGTCCCTGCTGCCTAGGCCTTGAATCTTCTGTAGTATTCCTATGCATAACATCATCTGTTTTCTATCTGATTCTAATAGTCTCAGTGTTTAATTTCCTGAAGAACCCTGATCAGGTTTAAAAGAAAGGAGGGCATTTTTGAGCTTTTTTTTTTCCTCTGCCTCCTTTTTTTTTTTTTTTTTT